>PYWC01000033.1:1788114-1847352 GCA_003182015.1 Tuber magnatum
ATTATGCAATTGTACGGAGGTACAGTACAGTGGCGGGGGTTGGGGACAAGTAAAGTGACCGGGGGTGTGAGTGGCTCGAAGGTCAATTGGGCCACTCAGGGAGCAATAAAGACCCGCCAGAAGTTAGTGAAGGTTAATTTAGATTAACCTGCGAAATAATCCCGGTCTTGTATGAAAACATCTTCCCGGTTCTTGTATATCGCGGAGTCATTATGGCAAGATGAGAATAGGGTTCACCTAACATTTCTCCACCCCGAACAAAAAAAAAGTCGGAATTAGACCTTCTCCGGGTTACACTCACCAAGCTCCGGCTAGTAAAAATGATATCACCTCACGGTGAGAAGAGAAGAAAGATCGTCAATTGCATTCAGATATGCACACCGTGTTTCCGTGCGAGCTATACTTGAAGCTGACAGGTCTGGAAACTTTTGTGGCTTAGCAGCTGTTTGCAGGCAGTCGTTGGCCAAATCGCCATGGTCTAACAAGTGCGGCTCCCTTACTTGTATCATAAATGGGAGTGTTGTTGCTAAGAACTCTGGCGAGGTATCTTCGGTTGTGACTCTGGCAATCTATCCGTACAATAAAAAAAGGGGCAAACCCACATTCAGTAGATTGTCGCGATGAGAAAACATTCACCTTTTGAAATCGGAGAGCCGCAAAATCCTGCGCACCACTGCAAATGTTTTGTCCCAACATCGACCCCATCCATGGATCATACCCCATGATACAACAAGACGAGTGTGGAGTGCCATGCCTGTAGGCTAAAAACGTAGAAGATATGATATATGATCTATGGTTCGCTCAATCTGGAATGTCTAGCCTCCATCGTGCATATGATGCCATGTAGTGGGTAAAGCAGGACAAGGCGAAGAAAAAGGATACATCAAACGGTGACCGATGTGCCGCGATTGAGCCCCGGGTTCATGTACGGTATCACATTCGTACTATTACAACACCTTCCATCCCTTCCAAGTTACCAGACGAAATTATGCAGAGTTCCCATCCCATCTTCAAAGTGGCCTGGACAAGGGCCTGAATAGATTTGAAATTTCACTCCAGGGGAAGAAACCCTACAGCTCTTCAGATTATCTTATCCTGGCGGGCAAAGGTCATTGAGACCATAATACTGTGATCCGTCCTGTTTAAATCAATGAAAGAGCTGCACGCAGTGATTCATCAAAGAAGGCGATACAAGATAGTTCCTTCCGTGCCGCTGAGGCCCTATTCCCCCCGCCATTCTCTCCGCATGTCTGTTGGAGCAAGGAAATGTGTTCCCCTCTCCACGAGGCTAGTTTTTGATCCAGCCGACACAAGCCAGTCCAGCATAACTTAGCAGGCTCGGGCAAAGACATAAATTCCCCCTGCACAAATCAAACCCAGAGCACTGTTAGAATCATCCAAATTTCATCATATATCCCGCACCAATCTCAGTACGAAACGAGCTGATGTGAAATCTCCACCGCCAGCCCTGCTGCCTTGTTTAAAAGGCAGTTACACAATCTGACCAGACTGTTGGATGTCCCATATTGTCTGTGTGCTACCCCACGAACCACAATTCAGCAAATAGCTTCCATGTAACTTAGAGAGCGTTAGGCTGAAGTCGCATTTCTTTCCAGCTCTGCTTCGGGGAAACGTGTCGTGCGGCGCGTGATGATTCTCCGCAGCTCCAACCTCAGCTATGCCACATAAAGATCACGGGGATATCCGAGAGCCAGAGGCTGTGCTTCGGCGAAAGCTCCGTGAGGTCTAGGTGGGGCGCTGCCGTCGATAAGATACCCCTATGGAGGATTGAGGGACTATCAACAGCATTAATATAGATAGTCATAGTGTATCACTCGTAAGACGTTGAGATTGCGGTGGCACTCCCCATCCGGGTTAGCTCACTAGCATTACTGAAGGGTTGGGACTCATTCCAATTTCGGTGGGTCTAATTGCCGTGCTTGAATTTTTAACTACCCCGGGGTGTGTGCTGGGAACAGTTCGCAGGACCCTAGTCTCTCGGTCCCTTTAAGTGACGAGATTCATTAAAGCAAAAACTGTCGGCTTCGGGGGAGGATATTGGGTCTTAGTAAGTAAAAGTCCTCCCACAAATCTTTATAGAGACAAAGCTAAAAGAGGGCTATGTTCGACATCTACCACTTGCTCCAAGATGAGAGAAGCTTAAAGCATGACACTGCCCCCCATACTTCCACATAAGCACCTTGTCATCACACCCAGCACACGGGGCAAAGCTGAGGGCTCAATACCCCACCGAGCAGGGTGATCGGCAAGTGCATTTCTTCTTGAGTTGAACGAAAACTTGCGTATGTCATTGATCCGAGATCGCGGAAGCATCACAATCTTAGCTGACACAATCTTAGCCAGATTTGTGCTCCGGGTTGCGAAAGGGAAAAAAAAATCGGAGCACTTTAGCCCCGCTCGTATTGCAGCCGATTCTCGCTGAAACTTTTCATTTACTGCACCACGGAGCGAGTGATTTGAGGGAAGTTCTTAGCGCAACAATCCTATTTCCCCACGCGCCGATGACAGCCGGAGCCGAATGAGGCAACCACTGCCACCCACCCGGGAACCCTCTTTTGGTTAAGGAGCACTGAGGCTGATAAATTTTATTTCAGAGTTTTCGACGTCAAAAGTGGATCGAGTGGCATCGGCCAAATGACTCTTGTGTAGAAAATTGGCCATCGAGGCGTATTTCCGAACCCCGCGGATACTATTCTGAGCATTCTCGGTCGCACCCGATGAAAAGTACTTCATTAACCTGTAGGGCCATGGAGGCGGGACGGGCAATAGGTGGATGTACAGGGGAGATAGGTAAGAATGTTTTTGTTCGTGGGTCGCGGAGAAAGAGTAGGTTTCCCCCGGGGAATTCTCTAGACCACCGGCATTTCCTTTAAGGGACAATCAGCGGCCGTAACACGGGGCAGAGGCTAGTCAAATATGGTTCTTATCTCTCCAACCGGCCCAGGATTAGGCAGTATCCCGGCGTATGGCTAGTTACGATTCAGTATGAGTGTGATAACAGACAAGTACTGGACCACCCAGCGCTAGATTCAGTAGCGTTCAAAGGCGCATCGACAACTAGCCACGCTAATTCACAATCCTGTGCGCAGACACAAGCACTTGTTCTTCTTACCCATTACTTATAATATTCCTCCAGAACCTATTACCCAATCAGGGATTAAACAACCAAATCCTGGGACTCGAGTCCATTATGCAATTGTACGGAGGTACAGCGCCTAAGTGTTGTATATTTCACTAGCAGGGGGGCGATCGGCTAGCAGGGGAGGAGTAAATGGGGCATAGTGGCATATGTGAGTTGTGGCTAGGAAATCTGAACGGTAGTGTCAACAGTAATCTGAACGGTAGTCTGAACAGATGCAATATAAAAATGTATTTTGTAGTAACAGGTGTGTATCTAATATTTTGTAAAAAGCCCATTTGTATCAATAACTGCTTGACATCTAGCTGGCATGCTTTCTACAAGCTCTCTAAATTCATAAGGTCAAACATTTGCCCAAGATTCCTTCACTGCCTCCCTTAATCTATCATAGCTCATATTTTCTGGAAAATTATCTTGTAGATAATTTTTCATAATATGCCATACCCTCTCAATTGGATTCAAGTCTGGAGAGAAAGCAGGCCACTGAATAACCTCAATGCCTCTTTCTCTTAGCTCAGTCCTTGTATCTCCAGCTGCATGTCCAGGTGCACCATCCTGCATCAGCTTTAAAAATACCCCATTCCTTCTACACAATTCAAGATACCCATGGATAATAGGTACTGTATGTACACAATAGCTCTCTGAATTTATTGGGCCCCAATCCTTCTCCCAAAAAATTCCAGGACCTTGAATATCCCCATTAAAACAGCCCCAAAACATCCATCCTTTTTTCCTTTGATGCTTCTCCACAATACAGGTAGGATCCTACTCCTTACCAGCACTTCTAGTCACCCAGGTTCTGGTATGCCTCCCACCAGTAATCCATGTTTCATCTGTCCACAAGATTGAGTTCCACTGCTCTTGTGTCCAATCAATATATTGCCGAGCCCACTCAAGTCTTATTACTCGATTGTGTTTAGTAATAGGGGGTTTTCTTATCGCTAGTCGTTGGTGAAAGCCCTCCTTTATTAGGGCTCCGTGAACCGCTTTTTTTCCAACTCCCAAATTCAACTCTATCGAGCTTTGGTTAGCTATCCACTATTTTTTCAACCTTAAAGATTTTTTTTTCTTTTCTTCTTACCTTCAGCTAGTTGCTGAAAAGGAAGTCTCCTATTGCGCGATGACATGCACACATACTCGATAAGGTCTTCAATTTGTACCTGAGTTAAGACTGGAGGACGGCTGGGCTTCTTAGTAGGAGTGGCCGGAGAGGTACACGCATATTGAACTTGGTGCCACAAAAACCCTGTCTTTTCCTGAATTTGCGCATATTTCCAACCAATTGACCAAAGTAGCTGACAATCTCAGTGCTGATCTCAAGTCAACTCGGATTTCTTCAAAGAAGGCATCTTGTCAATCAGGATATGAAGAAGAAAAAGTCTACAAAAAAATTTCAACTTTGCTTGTGAACTTCCAAGCCACTATCCCCAATTTGCTCCCCGCTATCCCCCATTTACTTCCCCGCCCCTGCTAGTTTACCACTCCCTTGCTAGCGGAATATACAACACTTAGGCGCTGTACCTCCGTAGTAATAGTTCTGAGCTCACCCCGGGCGGATCTGTCACACATAAGGACCATCCTTGAGCAGACCAGGTATCAGGGATGTCGGGGACTGGTAAAATATGCACACTTTCAGAAATCTTCAAGAAATGGCGGCCTATTTAAACCAGTCCCCACGACGCGCGAGTGACGATTAGTGACCACGGGCTCAAGTCCCACACCAGATGTACCATCGCTGCTTCCGGGGGAGCTTATACTAGATAGAAAATAAGCGATTGCGGCCGCCAACACAAAAATCCCAATTTCAATTTTCTTTTCCCTCAGGCAAGCACATTGGAATAATTGGTATCATACTGGCGCTAAGACGTCCAGAATTCCCTCTCTTGGATAGGGGGCCGAAAACACCGCGAAAGCTGACCCTCTCAGCCCCAGCCTAAGACAAAAATGTGCCGGACCACACCAGTAAAGGCAAGTCCAACGTCCTAGAACGAGTACAAATTATTCGAGTTCTTACGGTAGGTTACCCGAACTCTCGGAGGTGAGCATCCTCCACGTTAACTAGTAAAGAGGAGAAGGGCTTGATGATTCATGCTTCCACCAATCGGGATAGCCCTTAGGTCAACACGAGGATTGAGTGATAGTAGATCTAGTTACCCATTCAGATCGTCATCGCTTGCTCTCTTTCTACTCCCCTTCATCCTCTAGCTTCCGACTAAGGAGAGTGTCTTATCAGATTCATTCTCCTAAATTTTTCCACAAAAAAACACCCAGGTACTCTGCCGGAGGGCGAAATCCGGAACACCGAAGACCGGGAGTGCCGGGGCCTATGACCTAGTTGTAAAATCTAGCGACTCTGCTAGGCTCGTGCTTCTAAGTAAGTAATACACCCGGGTATTGCTGACTCAGGCTGCTCCCTGCCGCGGGCAACTCTAGCATCTAGGCCCCTACTCGAGTATACTAAGTGTCCTATCAGTTACCACCCCACCCGCCGCGGCGGAGTAACCCGATTCATCTGACACTCACATATGCAAGACATTTCCGGCGAAGGACTCGGCAGTGCCGTACAAGTACTAGAGTACGGTACTTAACTCCCATGCACCAATCATCGAGCACGCCTAGCCCCTTTGCAGAATAATACAATCCCGGTACTAAATACCAGTGTTGCAGGCGCATCCCCTGTTATCGTGCCCCAAAACGTAAACCAATACTATCTATTTAAAAGATATCGTAGGTACCAGAACTTGTCAATGATTTTCTCCATCCCCCCCCCCCTGGACCCATTTTCCCTCAGCCCACTGTGGTGGTATATCGAGCCCCGCAGTTCCCGAAATCGAAAAGCAAAATATACCCTATCGACACCAACCCCTATCAAGCGAAAAAGAGATACTAGACCCAATCATGTCCAAACACGGGGAGAGTTCTTGGATGACAGTTGCCGCACGAGCCGAGGTAGGGTGAGTGATGTTTTATGATTAACACATGGTGACAAGGTGGGGATGAAGGCAAGCTATCAAGCCCAGCCTCAATCGGGAAGCTGTTAAGAATGAGTGTATTACCACTTTGCCACCGAGTGGATTGCTAGTTCATTGCAGCTCAAGGATAGTCCGACAAGACCCCATGGAATGCTGCTGTCGCTCTCAATCCACAGGGTACCTTATCGGGACTGGGACAGGAGAACATAAGAGAACGAATCCCATAGAATTCCACTGTTCTCACTGTGAAAAGAGCCCCCAACATATGTGCCCCTCATCGAAAAACAAATAACATTGATAGCCAGGAGTCCGGGACGCGGTAAGACTTGCCCGAGGCCGACGTAAGCCGGTATTTGTAAGTGTGCGGCACATATAGAATACGTCTGTTCAATGGAGCACCAAACTACAGGATGCCCCGAATGCTCCCCCCACAAACTGGAGGGATTGTTGGACTTGATGCGGAATACGGTATGTTGTGCGATTGTGTGACTGCTTTTGTAGCTCCAGCGGGTAAGAAGCGCACCCCAATGACAGTAAAGGACGGAAATGTGTCACAAGTGTCACCTAGGGAAGAGTGTGCGTTCCACATCTCGCTGGGCTGCTGAGGTCGTAGTTTGGGAACGTAGCAGCCATGAAGGGATCCAACACCTTGGGGGCCGGTGATTTCAATCCTTGAATAGGCTACACAACCCCCCAGGCCACCCGAAAACATGTTAATACGTGAGCTTCGTAGGAGAAATCGAGCGGTGATCGATACGGCTCATCCAGCGGTCCGCTAGAGAAGTTCTTATCCGGGTTCAGCTGCCCGGATGAGAAGGATATCCCGGTGGTATAGGAGACCGTCTATTAGTGACAATTAAAATAAAAATAAGGAACAAGATACGGTACGTGCTTCCCCACTGCCTAGTGGAATCTTCCAGAACCCTATCAAAAAGCAAAAAATAATATCATAATCACAAATCCCCACCTGCCCCCCCTCTCTCGTTCAGTTCAGTTGCTGTCGGTATTCCCCCCGGATCAATCGTACCACCATCCTGATATTCGGCAGTCATAAAGTGTCGCTCAATATTTCCATGAACGGCAGACGGTTGGCAGAGATCTACCAGACCGAAAATTAAGCGATAACTTTAAAGCTTGCATTAACATCAATGAAACATCTGCGTCAGACACTGACTGGTCATTAATGTTTCGAGGGGGGGCAATGATTACATAAATGATTTATCATAGTTGCTATACATATGCAGTGCATAAGCAAGTACTTCTACATTGGTTGACTGGCATATTGCTTCCTTTTTATTCATTCCAACTTCTTGTCCGGTTCCACGCGAACCACTTTATCACAATTAAGCAAACAGAGAGGGTCGAATGCAAGTTTCAACTGCCCCCGCGTTGGAACACGTATTCTTAGTAAAAATGCACTTATCCAGTCGGCGGCGGGTGGCAAAAACTTACTCGCCTCATCGCATCAACAGTGTTCGCCCCCAATTCCCCCTCCAAATAATCCCTCTTAACCAGACCAACCCCGTGTTCGCCGGTAACTGTCCCTTCCATTTTCACGGCACGTTCGATCATCCTATGCACGACCCCAGCCGCTACCTCCTGCTCACTCTTGTTAAATAATAAAATGCAATGAAAATTCCCATCGCCAACATGGCCGACCATACTACCTAATAGACCGGATGCCTTGAGATCGGATTTTGCGGCTTCTATTGTTTCTGCTAGTCGGGAGAGAGGCACCGCGACATCGGTCGTCCAAACGCTGTAAGGAGATTAGCAAGAATGAATGGAACCTTAAGGCGAGTGCGGCCGACATACCGATCATTCTCGTCGCGGCGAAGAGCCATGACACTCCAAAGTGCCTCCTTCCTTGCAGACCAAAGTTCGTAGGCTTCGTCATTATTGCGGGCAAACTCAAATGATTGAGAACGATGGGACTTTCCGATTTGCTTCACCAAAGCGATTTGCTCTTTGACTCCTGATTGTGTTCCTTCACCGGGCGAGAAACCATGCTCAGATATTTATTTGGCGCACGAAACGGAGGGACAGGAGAACTACCAGCAAATTTGAAAAACAACGTCGGTTCCTCTTTCCAACTTCTACTCGTGCTTCCACTCTGATTGATACATTTCATCTGAACATCATCCAGGACTTCAATCGCAGCAATGGGCACACCCTTAGCCATTACCTCCGCGACAGTCTCTGCGGCATCCCTGATAGTAGGGAAGCTCGAAACAGCAACACTTTCGCTTGCAGGTTTCACTGTAAGCTTCAAAGTAGCCTCGGTAACAAAGCCCAGTGTCCCCTCACTTCCAATGAACATTCTTGTCAAATCATAGCCAGCACTTGACTTGCGGGGTCTCTGCCGGGTTTTTATGACAGTTCCATCAGCGAGAACCACCGTCAGAGACAATACCCACTCCCGCATTGTACCGTACCTAGCAGCGTTAGTCCCGCTGCAACCAGTCCCCACCATACCACCGATCTGCGCTCCCGGACCGGGATCTGGGGGGAAAAAAAGACCATCCTCAGCGAGAACGTCATTGAGTTGTTCCCAGCCCACTGCCGGCTGCACGACCACATCCAAATCCTCCTTATGTAGCCGAAGGATCTTATCCATCCGCGAGAAATCCACGCAGACACCGCCACGAGTAGGAGTAAAATGTCCTTCAAGCGAGGTCCCGCCCGAGAAGGCAGTCATAGGGATCCGGCGTTGATGGCATATCTTGGCAATGCCGGAAACCTCTTCGGTTGTCGAGGGGTAAACGATGAGAAAGGGGGTCTTGGTGCCCCCATGATGGGAAGACCACTCGGAGGCTGAATGGCGGGCCAAATCCGCCTCAGCCGTCGATACATGTTCTGGGCCGAGAAGAGCAACAAACTCGGTCCACGAGGCTTCGAGGTTCAACCTAGAAAGGTCGTGTTTCGGCGAGGGAAAATTCTTAAGCGGTGATGTAGAGTTTGTCGGAGGTGCAGGAACGGAGAGTGAGCCCAGGTAATAGAAAACGGTCGCAACAGCCCCAGCAGCTTGAAAGAAAATCAGCAAGATATTCTCCATAACCAGATGATCGATTGAAGAAAGCCCGGACATACGGATCCAGGGGAAGACAGCAAACGGTCGAGAGCAAGCTCACCAAAGATTCCAGCGAGAGTACTACTAACTTTCTCAGAACCCGCTTGTCCCTCAGTAGACCCGCTTCGAAGCTTCGCACTCATCAACGCCGCTCTTTCATTCTGTATTCGTTGAGCCGTAGAGTCGTACAATTGTCCTCGAAAGCTTCTCTTGAGCTTATCGGTGTCCGTGGTTTTGGTTGATTGTCTCCTAATGGCTGGCAAGCGAGGAAGACTTCTCGCTCTCAGGATTAACGCACGGGGAATGGTGATCGGCATGATGATGAGCAAACCCGCGAAATACAATGAAGAGAGAGAAGGACGAGGCGGAGGAGCGGGAGATTCGGCAGAAATGTTTCCGTGATTCGAATGTGTCGTGCAAGAGCCGTAGGGCGGTTTTGTGCAGCAGTGGCCCATCTCTGCTCCTTGTTTCGTCGATGGGGAATGGCTTGGCACTAGCCGAATGTTCGAAGCACCAGCCACACCGTTATCCCAGCAAATCAGGTCTTCTTGTCAGTATGATACCGGTACTCTACCGGTACATTGAAGGTCCCACGACATAAATTACCTGGGAAGTATCATACAGGTATGATACTTGTGCATGTACCGGTACTCGAGCACTGGTACCATAGATCGGATCAGCCAGGCTTGTACTCGTACCGCACATGTACATATACTTGTCCTCGTAACCCACAAGTACCCCAAGGGCAGCTTCGCTATGTGCCGATGATCCACTTGTATAAGTTAGCCCATGGTACCGTACCTGTACTTTACCCAAGTGCATAATTCTGCAGGTGCTATAGGTTAACTTACTCCATAAAGGTCGCCCAGGTAGCGTTCGAGGAGACGATGGTGGAACCCGGAAACAAGATGGCCCCCAACCAACCCATAATTCAGTCAATATGGGAACAAGATACGGTACGTGCTTCCCCACTGCCTAGTGGAATCTTCCAGAACCCTGCTTGTGAACTTCCAAGCCACTATCCCCAATTTGCTCCCCGCTATCCCCCATTTACTTCCCCGCCCCTGCTAGTTTACCACTCCCTTGCTAGCGGNTCTTTTTTCTTTTCACAGAAGCATGTCGAATCTAAATTGCTTAGAGGAAATCGTCACATGCAGCATGTGAGTTATTCTAAGCCTGGGCGCGATATAGAAGATCATTCTGGCGTGTATCCTGCGCCATCTCCATCAGAGAAAGAAAGGGTAGGCGAACCAAAAAAGCTCAGGAAACTTCTGGGCTCGTACGGTAGTTCGCAGACAACCAAATTCTCGCCAGAATGCGGCATCGCCAATCTAGGATTACCGCTGCGATAGTGTGGACAGGAGCGGGGGGGGGATAACAACAGTCTAAAAAAAAATAAAAAAATAAAAAAATAAAAAAAACAGCTGGACATCGCAGCCTACCGGTATTTTTCCTTATCGACAATGGTGTGGAAAGTATACCGGTAGGGAACTAACCAAAGTTGTTCCTTCACTGCAGCGCCTACTCGAGCACTCGAGTAGGTACCATTTTCCCGGCTACGGTATCCCACAGATTCTATTCCCCTCTAGAAACTACATTCTGGGATCTAGCCTTTGGGACTCGGGACTGCAATACTATACGTACAATGCGTATTGGATGTATACTCGAATAGATTACCGGTAGGTTAACAGAAACACTTCCCGGGTGAAAAAAACAGACGCCGACGTGTTCTCCGTGGTCCTGATGCCGCCTCTCGCTCCCAGCATTGCCCAGGTATTTTGTCAGGTGCAGCGGTAGCCTCGGTTTGCATTCATCTTTTCTAAAAGGACAACTATAACGACGCTTCTCTATCTCTCACTGGGCGCCTTGTTTTACGCATGAAATCCCTATGGCGACGAGGCTCTGTCCTGCGCTCAGCCAACTCAGGGCGATCTGATATGGATCGAGGAAATAGTAGGAGGATGGGTGTTCCCCTACAAAATGATTTCATATACGGGCTCACCTTCTCCGGATCTCTTTTAGCCCAAAATTCGCCCCTCAGGGGTCTCAAAAAGTGGGTGAGAACGCCGCAGGACTCATGGAGTAAACGTAACGATTGACAGGGTGGCATCGCTGTTGGGCGGATGATTTGGGAGATATTTTTCCTTCGCCGCATGAACAGTTGACAGTCGATTTTCAAACTATGGTTCCGAAAAAAAAAAGATGATGTCGGTACGGCCTTTTTCAACATCGGTAGATTGTTGGAGTGAACGGAGTGTAAAGATGAAGTCCAGAGGATGGCTTTCTGAAACAGGTGGGTTGGCTTCCTATCACCTGTGGCCCTTGATACCAACCACCTTTTTCACGCTCTACAGCTTATTCACGGAGAGGAGATAGCGCCACCCACAAAGTTACCATACCGGTATCCTTATCCTATAGTATGAGACCACCGGTATTGCCTGCACTTGGACCAAAGATCTCCTATCATGCTTAATTCATACCGTTCCCGGCCAAAACATTATTGGAAAAATCTATTCATGACCAGCAGTCCCCTCGCGGTGTTGGTGATAAGTTTCATACACGGCTCCCACAACCCTACACCGGGCTGTTTTCCGTTTTTATGTTCGATTCCTATATCATTCGGAGGCGGCAGGATGAACTGTTCTGAATGAAACTGGCCACAGTAGCATAGCCAGCCCTACCCGCCTCGGTGATCGGGCAGGCGAAATATCGAACTAGCCCTAACTCTGACATGACGAGCCATCTCAGGATATCGAGTAAGAACAACTCCGAGCGGTTCGGGAAGCACGTCAATCAAACACCGAAGTAATCCCCCCTTTGTACGGACAACACAGCATGGGCCAAGCCCGCCACTGGCATTGAAGCGGAATCTTCACACAATACAAGGCACCCGCAGAAATGAAGGTTGTATAGAGAAGAAAGGGTGAAAAAAAAATAAGTTTATGCCTCGGCCAGATCAATGGAGATAGGGCGCAATCGCCCAAACCATGGCAGTACCAGCTCAACAGCTGCATCCAACCCTTTCCTTCTCCGTTCCTCCCTTCCCCTTTGCAGCGCTCATCAATCTCTCGGAATTCTCGGTTGAGGCATGCTGTCATGATGCACAAGAAACAGGCGAGTGAAAAATAGGGACCCGATTTCTCACATTTCGCGGTCCATCGGGGCCAAGCAGACGTGGCAGACGAGAGACAAGGTGGGATGATCCCTTTTTTTTTCCTCCTTATTACTGTTCTTTTCGATCTTCGCTTTTTATTTTTCCTTGATCTCAAAAAAATATATGTGGTCAACCAGAATTCAAGGAAGCAGACTGCCAGTAATTGTTCCACCAAAACTTGTATCTTGCTCTAAACCCAATAACCTAAGTTTTGCTTAGACTGCTGTCAAATTGGCGTAGTCACTCGATCAGACACCCATGGGTAGCTTTCGATTCGGACTTTCCACCCACCGTACGTGCGAACGATCACCGCTGCGTCCCCGGCACTGCTATCACCTGTCAACACAGAACAATCAGTGATTATTCTTATTCCCGGGAACAGTCCCGAGGGATTGTGCCCCTAAGATCTTAAAGATAGCCACGACAACGCCGCCCTAACTAACCGGATACTAACCCCATCCACTGAACTTCGTTCAATATTGTTGTTGGCACGAGCATATTCGGCAGGGCCTAGGTTTCATTTGACCCAATGTACCCCAACCGTAACATACCGCTATCTATGGAGCCATCCTCACTTAAGATCACTCGCATATAAAGCTGCCCAAACTCGTGCATCCTCCACTGGGCCAATTCAGTGCTTATCGTACATCCGGGGCTATGTGTGTAAGAGAAGTGGGATCCCTCACAGCAGGGCCCGCTATACAATGGCCGTCAAACCGCAGTGGCAGGTAACTTAAGATTCGAACTGTTACCGTAGGACCCAGTTTTTTTTTTTTTTTTTTTTTTGTAAAAAAAACCTGTAGGAAAACTTCCTATGAGGCATATAACTTTCCATCACTCGCTCAAAGCCACCCAGCCTTGTCTACGTTAATAATAGACGAGGTATGTCGACTGCAAGCTTAAGGAGGGAGGGGTGTTTGTAGTTGGTTCACTTTTTTTTTTTAATTCTTTATTTTCATATTTTTCTGCGTCTGCCTGCCGTCAAGCGCATTTGCTTTTTGTTAGCTCTGATACCGGTATCCCGATCTAACGTGAATTATTGGGAGTTACGGTAATTCAGTCTGTGGAAATGCTAAACACTCAAGGGCAGATTGGGGGTCACCTCTATTCTGACCGGGATTGTATGGGATGGTGCACTACCTCCAGCTAGACGGGGGGGGAATACTTGTATATGGAGACACTGTATCAATACGGTACTGTACCTCTACCGGTAAGTCACTAAAGGAAAACGCAACCTGACCGGGTTTTCACAAACCCTCCTCCTTTTATGGTCGAAGGGTGCTGGGATGAGAGATAATATAGGCTGACATGGATTCTTTCTTAACCGCATCTAAAAACGCTTGTCCCCTTATGGAAAAAACACAGACCCATGCCCCATTAAATCTGAGCACAACGGGAAGGACGCGAAATCACCGGTAACGTTTAAGGAAAACAGAGGTTGCCCATAGTCGACGCGAAGATTGGACTGAGCTGGCGATTGAATGGGTTCCTCCTGGTGATCTGGTTTTTACTCACATTGTGCTCTCACCGCAGACCACGCTTGGGCATCTCCAGCTCTAGGAGTGAGATTGAACTATTGTTTCTCACCTTCCTCATTTCCAGGATCACCTACGCGTCATGGAAACAGAAATTGGGGGGGTGGGGGGAACGAAAGCAAAGAAGATAGAGAAGAAGAAGGAAAACGGGATAAGGAGAATTCAATATGTGATCGGAAACTACACGGCAGGAGCTCTCCATTGTCAGAGAGCAACACTGCCCAGAATACCGGTATGGTGCCTGTGGAGCGTTGAACAAATTGCTTGACATGGCATTTGGGACAGTAAGTTAATGCAATTGGTACACGTTTCTGTGTCCGCCGTTATTTGAGCAAGTATACCCTTCCCTTGTCTAACCCTCCCACCATCATGGATAGATTTTTTTGATAGAACTGTACAATAGGCAGTAGTTACTGAGAGGATGTTTTGTTCAAGCACGCTTGGGCGGAACGAAAAGGATGTAGGGAAACCGCTCTTCCTTAGCAAAAAAAAAACTTTCCCTTTGAGACTCTAGATGCTGCTAGTTAGGGGGTTATGCCAAAATCTTTGGGGAACGGGGACTAAATTATTTATTCACGCGAGAAAAAAATTCGAGATTTCCTATCAGCTAACCAAAGATGCCCCTTACTCTCAGGAAACGGTCCCTGGAGTATCCCCGTACTCTAGTTATCTCCGCCAGAGCCTTGTTTCCATTCCGAAGCAGTGAGAGAACCTTTTCTCGAGTGATTATCCATGTAAATTTATGCTCCCTTACGAACTCCACAAAAAAAAAAAAAGAACTACATACAATGCACTAGATAATATAAATCGGAAAGAAACCGAAAATAAAAAGAAAAAGAAAACCCGGAAGCATCAGGCATGAACAACAAGCATGGGGTGCGCCCCCCCCGCAATTGGCCTGCTTTTCCTATCTACCGTTCTGCGTTTTCTTGTCCACTCATTTCTTTTTTCAAATGATCCTAGTCGTCGCACTTTGCTACATACAGTACATCACACAACCCCCCCCCCGAATCGGTGCTGTATAGTACTTGTGGGATCGCGATGCCCTCCTCCTCCGTAACCCGACAAACCCCACTAGACTCAATTTAAGGGCGACTTGTGATAATACAAAAACAGTGAGAGAAAGACCTTGGACGGAACATGGTGCTTTGTGGTCTCTATTCCCATTTTAGCTGGGACAATTGAGTATGGCGTTGGAGTGACAGACAAGTTGGTGGGCTTAAGATGCTTGCCATGGGCGAGGGCTTATTTGACCAGGAAAACTGCAAGGCTAGCAATGACCAACCTTCCCCCTTCTCTCCCCCTTTCCCTTCAATCCGCTCTATATTTGCTTTTAACATACCCTCTGCGATAGAGGGGAAGACGTAGAGAGATAAAAATAAAATAAAAAGCTCAGAGTGACGACTTTGGATGAAATTGCGATTCGGGATTTTGCACCTGGAGAAATGTGCCGTACCAAGGAAGAGAGGAGACTGCTTCTAGTTTCTGCTTTGGGGATTGCCATTCGCCTTACATCCAATATAAACAGGGAGCTTTTGGGAGGAAAGGGAATTTACTCCACTATCTGAATGGCCAGTTCGATATGTCGAAGTGAGAAGCAGGTGGCAAGAGGACGAGGCAGGATTAGGATGTGCACTACAGCAGGCATTCTTATTCGGCTTATGGGGGGTCACGCAGTCAGCGGAGGAAGGAAAGAAGAGGATAATATTCAATAACTTAGCGGGAAGCGCAAAAGCCAGCTGGGAAAGGTTCGCACAAACACGCCCGGGTATGGACGTAACTTAACATGAACTAGCAGTTAAGGCAATTGCCAATGATTAGTGTAACGGAACTTCTCGCATCTCCCTGATCTTAGTATGTGACATGGCCATTGGGGATAAATAAGGCTTGAAAAAAAGAAAGGGAATATATGCCGCCGGAGATATATATGTTCCACTGTACTTGAACCTGGAGGGACAGCTTTCGATTAATACTCTATTACCAAAGCTTTGGTTTTTTCATAAATCCCTGCATGTTGAGAAGTATCAGCAATCCCGGGGGGTGGGTGCTGTACTGCTATGCTTATAGACGAATTTTTCCTCTCCGCGGGCATAACGTAAATGTCGTGTAGACCGGCATGGTTTCTTTTGCTTTACTGTAGCTAGAATATATTGTCCTCACTTCTCTTTGCTCACTTTTCTCTCAATGCTCCAATCATTATTTTTTGCCCCTTTTGATTTCAAATTCTTTCCCATCCCTTCCTGCTCTTCCTCTTTTTTCTTTTCTTTTCTTTTCTTTTCTTTTCTTCCTAGAAATTTTGCGGAAAATTATATGCTACGTAGTCAGGCCCTATCTATGTGGGAAATCAAGAGGAAGTGTAATTACGAAACCACTGCAGAGACCAGACAGCCTTCAAGTACGGGTACGGTGCAACTGATTGGTTCACAGCACTTTCCGCACTTTGATACGTCCACTCCAAACGGGGGAAGGACAAGAGGGATGGGCAACGAGAAGCGGGCCGGGTACGTGTCCTATCTCGAGCAATCCGGGGATGCAATGTTCTTGAGCAAAGGCTGGTTGGGGGGAAGAGGAAGTCCATTGGCCTTCCTAGGTGGGCACAACATATCTAGCAGAATCGAGAGACAAAGGGGAAGGGAGCCAACGAAGTGGATAGAGAAGGTCTACCGTTGTGAGTTTCGGGTTTTTGATATAAAAACTTGGTCTTTCCCCCGAGCGTTTGTCCTCATCAGTTCTCACAGCAATTGCTTTCAGAATATCAAGCAGCTCTTTACCAATCTTTAATTGATCTTTCTATCCCTCTCTCTCTCTCTCTCTCTCTCTCTGCCTATCTTTACTTAAAGATAGTTTCTGCCTTGGAAAAAAAAAAACTTCTCCTAACGATTGCAATCGGAAAAAATGTATCAGTGGGACCCCGTCAAAGAGGTTATTCGTGAGCTCTACGTGGACCAGAATTTGTCACTTCGTCGAGTCATGGAGCACTTCGATAGCATCGGGTATTGGATCACCACAGGGATGGAAAGGGGTCCTTGGTAAGCTAACTTCTATTTTACAAAACCTGATCAACCTAGGAAGCACTGGAGCGATTCTTCCGGCCCCCACTATAACGAAAACATACAAACAGACTAACGGTATCATACTAAATCTTTAGCCAGAGATCATACAGAGATAAGCTTGCCCAATGGGGGTATCTGAGGTCGACCGGCCCGAGGGGAAATACGAAGGGTAAGGGACAGGAAGGAACAGCAAGCTCCGAAGCGGGATCAACCGAGAAAACAATGAACTCCCCTTCCGTCGCGGGGGGTCCCAGCGGTGTATCGCTCCAGGCGGGATATAGTGGCGGAGCGGCCACGACTCATCCCGAATCCGAGCTTGGCCACCAGGGCGCTGGGCACTCCGATCAGTCGGCTGGGGAAGACACCCAGTTTGAACAATTCCAGCACGGCGTCGGCCTATATTATTGTCAGTATCCGGATTGCCAATATTGTCGGGGTGAGGCTCTCAGCCAGAAAGGCAGTCTTCGTTATTATTTCCCTCTCAGTCGTGAAGATTTTGTTTATAAGATATTGTGGCTGACGATAAACGGGGTTGAATAGCACTGGGACAATGCCCATGCCGAGATTCGGAAATTATGTGCGAGGCTTGTGTGATCCTTGTCGCCGAGCTTGAGGGCTGAGGTTGCGAGTGAAGGAAGGATCTTGGTGAAGGGATAAAGGAAATATTGTCTGGTTTGAGTTGGCGGATTGTCTGGAAGGTATGCGGATTAGCAGGTTGGGCGATAAGTTTAGTTAATCGAGAAAATTGAGACGATGTGTTTTTTCTTTCTTTTTTCTTTCTTTTTTCATCCTTGCCGTTAGGATACATGGGGAGTACACTTACTGGTTCCCGTCCTTAAATACCAGCGACATGAGATCGGGTGGTATTATATGAAGTACCGTACCAGCATCCATGTGTTTTTGAGCCTTCAACCACCGCCACACATTGTTCCTGCTGACCCTCTGTGCCAGCACTGTGGGTTTGGATCTCTTGAGGTGTTGTATATCCCCGGCTCTACACCCCCCCCGGGAGGTGGGTTGAATTGATACGTATCTCCCTCAGACCCAAATAACTTCTTGCTGCGTTACACTTTTTTGCACACCCCAAAGCCCAATATTCCTAAAACGGTAGCTTTAGCTCAGCAATCTTTCCGAAGCCACAAAATGCATAATCATTCGGAAGAAACGGCCCTTTTCGACCTGATGGCTCGTTCCTTACTGACATCCCATTTGAACTAGACCGAATGGGGCGGTAGCAGCGAGGTTTACCCTGGAAAAGGTGAAACAGCTCTGTGGGGTGCATTCCTTTGGTTTAGGTATAAATAGCTGCGTTCACCTCTTTGGAGGGTTGGATCGGTAGAACTTCTTTTGCCGATTCTTTCGCCGATTCTTTCGCTGTTTCGCCGATTCTTTCACTGGTCTTGTTTCGTTGGGGGTAAGCGGGCTGAATGGCCCCGTTTCGGGCCTGGATGGGTAATGCCTTACAAGTTGGAAGGGTATGATACCGGTATGTAGCATTTTTTCGAGATCCATTCTAATTTAACGGAAACCTCGCAGGGCTTGCGGGGCTGCAAAATGTTCCAGGATTCGATTAAGCGGGCAATTCGGGTCTCTTTCTCTGAGGACAGTCGCCCCTCATGATCCCGATACCTCCTGAGCTTTCGACAACCGACCAGCCGATGCCGATGGGGACGTCAGGAAACGCTGCAGGCGCGAGTGCCGTCACATATATCAGAAACGCTTGCCATTATAAACATCACGGGGTCCAAAATGTCTGTCAACACACCTACCCCTTTCCAGCCCCTCGAATATGCCCCCTCCAATTCCTACATCACTCCTAAAGTGGCACTCGCCCCAAAACAACGAAACCCGGAGGAATTTCGACGCGCATCACGAGAATTTGGCGATTGTCTGTTATTCCTAATAGGGAATGATGGGTCCGAATCCCAACGCCAACGGTTTCTCTTGGCCGCCAAGACTATGTTGATCCAATAGGCGGGAGTATCCGGGTCTCATACCTATATATGCTGGGAGAACGTACCGAGAATTTGGGCCAGGTATTGTAGCCTTTAGAGAGGAGGGGAAGTCCTGGAAAGGCTTAGCCCAGCGGTGGTGACTTCCTTTGACCATTTAGCTTCCTTTCAATGTTGGGGTAAAGTAGTGATCATGAGGTATCACCCGAGAGGTCTACAATGCGATTGGTCGTGAAGCTGATTCTGGATATCACGTGCTCTTTGCATTGAACGTGCCAGCACACTCTAGGAATCTCCGAGGAACATCCCTGCCCTTATGTTAATCGATATCCATGAATGCACGTTGCCGATGCTTATTATCCTAACATCAAGCCTTGGGACTGTAGGGTGGTGGTGCTCTTGGGGTACCGTACATCAACCGAGTTCTTGAAGTTTATTGGCTGCGACGATTGCGATAATAGGAACGAACCGCTTAATTTTGGGGGGGGGGGGGCTGGGGGCCGCCGCTGGCCCTAAAACTGATTGTTGGAGGTAGCCCATTTGACAGGACGCCTGTTATTGAGAGGAGCGGCTCCTGGATCGCTACCATAATCCCGCGGGTGTATGGCACTTGCCGCGGGAGCCGTGGGAACCGACGAGGCTGCCATGTACCCGCAGTTTCGTTCCCGGGAGTTTACTACTTTGTGTCGGGGGGTGATACCGTGTGTCGGATTTGCGCTATTGTGGGCTTTGGTCGGAGCAGTAATTGCATGACTCCGGGTTGGCATATGGCGGCCCCACCCGATTGCAGCCCCAGTTGGGAGGTCTTGTTTCCGGGGGAGGCCCTGGCTCGCTGGTAAGACTACGGGCACGACCCGCAGGCAGGACTGGTTCACAAGAGGCGCGAGGGCTCGCCCGGAAGAACCTCCGGAGGAGGAGGTGGTGGGGATGTAACCTTCATGTCAGCATCTAAGGAGGAAGGCAGCCAAGGATTGTCTCGGCAAATTGTTTTGACAGTGTGAGGGGGTTTGGGGTGGGAGGGAGGGTGGTTGGGTTTGGCGGAAGGCGCATTGCCCAGAGGCCAAACTATTGATGAACTCTCGGTGGCCGTCCTGGGATCGGAGTTTTGTTTTGTCTCTATTTTGTATTTATTATGTTTGTGGGGAGGGACTTTGGCAGGAGTATGATACTTTGCGAAGAAAATATTGCTCAGGTTCAAACCCCAAAGGATTCTTAACAGCCGTTCCCGTGAGAATTATGGCTCTATTGGATGATAGAGTACTGGTAGGCGATTACCGGTATCTGTGCATTCACAGAGAGAAAATGGAGGGGGGGATGCCTTGGTGTTCACTTTTGTAGCACAAAGATGGCATTGGGTTTGAATTCTGAGGGAATAGGCTTAGCGGAGTATGTTATCAAAATTACGGATACCAGTTAATAGGATCCAGGGAGTTCAGCCTCCCAATGCTATACACTTGGATCATACCCCGTCTGGAAAGCACTATTCCTGCTCGGGGTGTTTTGTCTCTGACCGGGAAAGTCCGACTCCGATGGACGATGGTGGATCTAACGAGTTTTTACGGGTTTCCATGGAGATGTCGGGGTTCAAAGCGAGGTCTGACATTTGGCGGGAGCTAGGGAATGTCATGGGCATGTTAGCTACTGTTAATTTCTTTGGCACAGTTGGCATAACTGTACTCGTACAATTTACCAAGCAATGATGAGTCTCCGCCAGTTCTGGCCACGACGGAGGTCCCCCACCGTATGTTAGGTTTTGTTTTGGGGTGAGAGAAGGAAGGCCGGGCTAATCCGAGATTGGGCAATGTTCGATGTGGTTTATTTGTTTTTGTTTAGATTTGGTTCCCTGTTGGCGGCATGAGTGATCGCTCGCTATGCTGGGTCGGCACAGCTTAACAAAAGTCCTGTTTGGCGCCTCGCAGGGTGAAAGAAAAAATCGCCGTTCACTCTTGTAGGTTCGATTTTTGCAATAGCTCGGGCCCCTCTGACCAGGGAGCAGAAAAAAAGCTATACTCGCATAGGAGTTGCTCTACTAACAGCTGTAATTAAAACAAAAACCTAGTGAGGGTCATGCAAGTTGAGATATAACCAGGAAAGTGCAATGTTAGGACATTGGCACAAAGATGCCATACAAGTTAGGAAAACGCAAAAAAAAAATT
Organism: Tuber magnatum; assembly: GCA_003182015.1. Taxonomy (NCBI): domain Eukaryota; kingdom Fungi; phylum Ascomycota; class Pezizomycetes; order Pezizales; family Tuberaceae; genus Tuber; species Tuber magnatum. The sequence continues at coordinate 1,809,167 of PYWC01000033.1, forward strand.
TCTTTTCTTTTCCGGTTGTATTCGTGGGGTTCCTGAAATAGTGCGTGATTCTTGGAGGACTCTGACAAAACACGGTATGTGTGTGTTGTGGGTGAAACTAAGTATGATACTGCCTTTATTGAACGAAAGCCCTCTAGAGAAAGAGAGGGCCTGGACCAGCTGTGAGGCGAGGGGCTATTCGTAATCAAATAGATGGCCCCAGTAGATTCGGCGGGGGCCAGATACTGTTACCATAGATACCGGTGGGGGCCAACGCCAGGTAATCTATCATCTGTAGACCTCGTATCATAGCTTTTTTTTCTTTTTTGTTTCCCAAAAGAGGGACCTGCCCATGGCTGGCTACCTTTTGGCATGTGCTCTTCTAACATACAGCCGGCAGGTTTTCTTCCCAAGGTCTTTGAAACGTTGACCTATTTCGCCCAGCGGAGAGTTCACATCCCCCTCGGACCTCGACGCATGAATTCTGTTTGTTTCCCCTGGGTTAGCGTGTGTGCACTTATGCCCGAATGCATCACCCCATGACCGCTGCATCTACACCTGTAAATATGCAGTGTAAGGCGGGAAAATCGAGAGCAAGCACCATTCGACTCATCTTCTACGATGGTTGCTGCTATGGCTGGGGGGTTCCCCGGGAACCCTAAGAGCCCCTGAATTCTGGAGACAGACACTACGGTAGTACTGGTAGCAGGAACGGTAGGGGGCGAGTGAGCGATTGACATTGGATTGGGCTGTCTTTGGACGGTACGCTGTGTCACATGGCATCCTATCATTGTGGGGGAAATTTTTAACTGTCATAAAAATATATTGGGTTCTGAAAAACACTCCGTCTAGCTCTAGGTTAGGTTATCCCGGAATAATTTGGGGCTTGACCGTATCCCCAATAGCCAATTGGGCCCACGGTATCTGAGAAATTGAGTGACGGGGGATCTCGATACTGTAGGCGTTTGAACTATTGAAAGTGGGTTGTGGTTGGACTTTTGAGAGCTATTTTCATCACTTCTGGGTCGTGCTTCTATTTCCTCTTAAAAAAATTGGTAAACTCTCACACCTACTACCCTTCACTTAGGTGATGGCTCTGGAGTATATTGACTGCCCTTATGTTAGAGGGGTGCGGTGAAAATCGGAAGACCATTTCCGCTGATCCTATACGAATCGGTCTGGGGAGGGGGGTTATGTTTTTCTGATTTTTGTAGGCGCCCGCCAACCCATACCATTTGATGCTGGCGCAGCTCGGTCCGTGTGGTTCCGGTTTCGCCTGGGTTTGCCCGGGAGTAAAATTAATCGTCCGATCGTTCTTCCCTGCAATCGGTGATGATACAATTGTTGTTCACTACCGTCCTTAACGCCACTGTGTGTGGGAGGGGGGGGCAACCTGTATACGTCCCGCCCTAAAATGATGAAACTTCTATGGGCATTGTGAGTTACCGGGGAATCCGTTTAATGAGGCCTTTGGCGGGTCGGGTTTGGCCAAGTGGGTAAGCCATTGAGAGGATTGAGAATTGGGAGAAAGTCATCGATCCTCACTCGATTGTCAACCCTCCATCTTCTCCGGAAAAACAGGCTAACCGCACCAATCCCCCCCTTTATTCCTTGCTTCATCCTTTCTGTACTCAGTCATAGCCCTTCCGAGCCTTCTCACAGGTTATCCCGACTTGCTACTAGAAGGTGATATAGATCTCCTGCTCACCCACTGGGACATGGGCTACACCAGGGCCCGGCGCACCGCCCAAAGTCAAGGTATGCTGGGAGCAAGTTTCCCTTAATATGTGTGACAGAGACTTACCGCCGCTGCCGTTAGTGGATACCTTGCTCGGACAGATTGCAAAATCTGTGGTGTTGGCCATTCATTGATGCTAAGAGTTTTCATTGAACATAAACTCACCTAAAGACTGCCGTATTGAAGCCTTAGTGAAAGGTATTGTGATGGCCTTCATAGAAGCACTTGGGAAACTTTTTGGTGACCTATTGAGTATTATATTAGAGGTATGCTCATATATCTCTTCTGGGTTGCCCGGGGGTGCCTTCCGAAATTATTCTGTGTTGTCGGCCGGTTAAGCTACCGCACTGTCACATTCCGGGCGCAAAGCCCCCCCCCCACAAGGGGATCTCCTCAGAGTGTAAGATCCTAACCTCCCATATCTAGCGCGGCCGGAGGAGAAATACAGAGAGTTGTTACACTAACGGTATCACTGTGTGGCTCCTTGATATTCCTAGGGAGTTGGAAACGAATTGCACTGCTTGGACATTCTTTTCCAGCAGGTCAGGAGATATATTACTCGCTCACTCACTTGTACCGGCTCTTCCCGTTCCATCCTGGGCTGAACAAAGGGCAACCTACCAGGGTAAATTTTAATAAATAAGGGGCCCTGGGGGAAGAGAGGATAGTAAGTCGGGCTTGGTGCGACTTTCCTCTTAATTTGCCTGGTTGCTCTCAGAAATCAGTGGTGTGTTCTATGAGATACCGAGTAATCTTCTTACCCAGTATCACATAAATCCACGTTTAGAAAAGACAACCTGCGTGCAAGGGTAGTGTGAGCAAGGGGGCATTCCGAGAAGTTGTGGTACTTCTCACACTCATCTTGTGCCCTCCCATACCTAACTGGTTCCGCCCGGAACACGAGACCTCTATTTCCCCAGAGTCCTATTCAAAAGAGTCAACTAATCTAGCCCTCACAACATAAAGTTGTATAAGTAAGTGGAGGGAAAGCCCTGTACATCATCAAGCTTCTCTTCTGCTATTTTCCTGACCCCTATTTTCGCTTTCCTGTTTGGGAAGGTAGATATGGTCAAAAACTCTCTCACACCCTCATGATCCTCCTTCCTCACCAACTTTTGAGGCTTCATAGGCTTGGGCTGTAACTTTCTTGTTTGGGTTTATCTGAAAAACATGTCTCTCCTAGTGTTCAGCCAACAGTGCTCATGCCAGGTTGTCGACTTTAAAACCTGTCTTCTTCTCCCTCTGCAGTACCACCTTGCTATAGCTGTATGAGGTTTCAATTCAGCCTGGTTCTTCTCAGGTTAACAGCTCTTAAGGGTTGTTTGCTTAGTCAGGCTTGTGCCTTTTCCAATGGCCAGAACTCTTGACAATATGTAGTTGGTAGAGCACTGCCTCAGGCTGCACTCCCATTCTACTAGTTTGTGACAATTTTTTCCAGGGTCTGGCATGCTCTAGCTGGGTGTCCCTGTTATGCAAAATGAATGCGAAATTGGTCTACCTGCTATCCAGCCTACCCTATTAACAGTATTGAGCAAGGTAAAAGTGGGAAATATTTGTGTTTTTAATGAGTTTTTTTTTTTGTTTAAAGTAGTTTTATGGGTGGGGTTTTCTTGCTTGCTTCCTGGCTGGGCTGGGTTGGGTGGTCTGCGTTGGCCTTTTTGTTTTCTTGGCAGAGGGGCCAGGGTGGAGTCTTTCTTGGCATGGGATGTGTGGTTGGTTCCATACCAGAGAAACTTGGGGCGGCTTGTTTTTCCCTTGGCCAGCGCTAGGAGGTTTTTGACCGGCATAACCAAGTGTTTAAAATAGGGGTGTGGTGTTGTGTCTCTTTGGGGCAGCATTGTACCTTTAAAGCAGAGGTTTGCACCTTTAAGCAAATAAATTCTAGGATTTAACAAAAGAAAAAAAAAGCCCCGTGCATCATGCATGGAACTGGCTATAACAAGGCAAGCAAGTTAAAGGACTGCTGTTCCCGCGACGCACAACAATCTTACCGGAGGCACGCTGGGGACACGAGGGAAGTGGAAGCAGTTTGCTTTTTTCGACCTTGCTCTTCTTAAGTTTAGCTTGTCCCGGTCTTGAGCCTTCGACCAAAGCCCACTGCCGAAGCAACCAGGAAGGTCACAGAAGAAAGGAGGAACTAGAGCTCTGCTTAGGTATTTGGGGTAGTGATATTTGTCTTATATATTTTATTAAATTTTTAGGATATATTAGGGAGTGGGTATATTGGAGTGGGGCACTGAAGGAATGAATTCCACGCAATATTCGAGTGATTGTTGATGACACATTTAATAACTCGGGCAGGATCGATCCTCAGGTCCAAGCTGGAAGCTGTTCGAGGTCGTTAAACACGCACCGGGTCCGACCTGATCTAGCTCGTACCAACTACTGGCACACAAAGCGGGTCAGAATATAATCTTGCAAATTTCAGATTGTGGTGCCTCTTTTAACACTTTTTATCGCGAACGCTAGCCCCTACAAAACCCCTGCACTGTAGAATGTATGGAAATACTGTTCTATCATATCGCTAGTAAGCGGGATACCAAACTGAACCCGTTGAGGAACGGCCCTTCCCTCCCCCCCGACCGGCCCGTCCAGGGAATAAAATCCCTTCGATGAGTCTCGGCAGGCGTCGAGATCAAGTGCACTACCACCAGGACTAGACCAATTGATAGTAAAACGGAGACCCCGTTTGCAGACAGCAAGACCCCTTTATTTTTGGTGGTCGAATTCATTGGAAATCCTACCGCCCGGTAAGTTTCTGGGAAGCCTTCTCCGGGAATAAATCGCCTTCATACGGTACCTTCCGGAAAGGACGAAAAACCTACGGTGCGTTTGGAATTTCACCGTTTGCGAGTATGGTGATTAGAAGTTTGGCGGAGATGGTGGATTACACGGGATTTTAGAGCATAGCTACATTAGGGTGAGAATACCTATTGGGTAACGCAAATAGCGAGTATCTTAATTTACTCTCGTTATCTTAATATGATCCCCCTCGAGACAAAGCATGACGCGGAAAAAAAGAGAAATAGAGGTTATCCCACTCTCCGATCATGCCCGTTAAACTCAACCCGCCAACAAAGAAAGGATCCGCTCAATCCCCACCCTTCTCTGCATGAATAACCTCCCCTGTCGGCATCCTCGCCTCATACTCCAGCCCAACCTTGGCTTTGGCACCCTTCTCCAGGCCAATCTCCCACCTGACCTCCCCATTCTTCCTCAACTCCACCTTAGTCCCCGATCCGGCAGACACGCTTGTCGGCTTCTTCCCACCCATCTCAAAGCCCGAGAAGAATCTGACATTCGTCGCGGCACCCTGAAGCGTATCACCAATATTCTTGACGGCCGGCCGCTTAACCGCGATTCTCAACCTCTCCTCTTCGCTGACGGGGACTTGATCGAAGAGGATTAGCGTGATTGGGGTGGACCTGGTATTGTAGATACTTATGTTCCGCTCGTAGGTTAGCACTTGTTCTTTCACGAGCATTCCCTCGGAGGCTATGCGACGGACGGGCTTGGCGTATGTGATTGTTACTTCCTCGTCTACACCGAGGCCAATTTCGAAGGCGTCATTTGGAGCACAGCGGGTTACGGTTGAGTTTCCTAGGAATGTCCCGTCGATTGTTAAGCCGGCAGGGCCACGCAGAAGGGTGGTGGGGGAGGGGTTACGAAGACGGGCTTTGAGGAAAACGGCGGTGCGGTATTTGGGTACGGCCAGGTGGGAGAATTCCACGGACGGAAGTGGGAATTCGGAGATGATGTAGCGGGATAACTGTTTTGACGAGACGACCGTTCGGATCCCAGGGAGGTCATAGGTCGTTGTTAATCCGTAGGTTTCCGACATGCTCGTTGCGATGCCCATCTTGTTCAACGGAGAGTCCAGCACTGTGGATGCGTCGTCACCATCGTCGTCGCTGGGGTTGCTTGAGTCGCTGGAGTACGGGTTCTCGGAGACGGCGGCGGACTTGCCTACGCTCCGGCTACGACTGAGGATGCTGCCGCCGCCACCACCGCCGCCGAAGGAGATGCCTCTTCTCCCCACCGCGCGAAGTTTCCGGGATCTACCGGCAATGTTTACTGTTGCGGATTGAGGATGGACTCTTTCCAAGGCACGGAGACGGTCGTAGTCTTCTTGCCCATGGAAGTGCGCTTGGAAGTTTTGAGTGTCGAATTCGCCCTTTGCGCGCTTTGCCGCTGCCTTCTTCTCCTCGCGCTTCTCTTGCTCGGGGACGGCATATAGTCCGCCGTCCTTCTCGCTGCCGTAGTGTCCCCACCGCCTGAGCGATACGCGCCAGGCATCCATCCACGGTGCTTTATCTTCGATCCCATTAAAGGAGGTTTGCGGGGTTGACAACGTGATTTTGGCATCTCGCCAGGTCTCGCCGGTTTTGTTGTAGAAGTGGGCCCTGTAGGAAATGGATCCTGTGTTCGACGTGGTATCCAGGCGGATATCGTATCGGGGAACCCAAGATGCTCCTCCAGCGATATACGAAATGCGCAAACTTGGCCCACCGTCGTTGACCGGTGGCTCGTCGTCATCCGCGCGTGCGGGTCTTCCGGTGTCGATTGCGCTGGGAACGGACTTGGTTTCCTTCGGTAAGCTGTCCAATTCCACGGTAATCTTGACGCGGTAAACCTTCTCCGGGGTATACAGCTTCTGCTCTTTGCGCTCCTTCCTCGCGAATTCTTTGTGTCGCCGACGCTCAATTTTCGCGGCATTCTTTTTGCGAAGCGCCTTCTCCCATCGGTTCCTCATCTTTTCGTGCGCCCCATTGAGCTTTTCCAATTCGGCTTTCGTGCTCGCGGTGCACTCCTTGGCTCTCACCAGCTTACCGAACGTTTCCTGACGGGTGGATTCGTAATTGCTCAATTCTTTGCGTATAGTCTCTGATGGAGTGAGGGTAGTCTTCTCAGCCCAGGTCGTTATGAAGGTGTCCATGTACTCTTGCTGCTGAACGCACGATGCTTCGGTCTCTTGATGTTGCGCTAATTGCCGGGTTATCGCTTTCAATCGAGCCTCCAAAGCTTGCAATTCCGGGGACGTCTCTTCCTCCTCCGATGGCGTGTCGCTGTCGGAATGATCGCTAAATTGATGCTCATCGTATTTCGCGTTGGGGATCAGGTCCACGGCCATGTCCGTGATGAGCGCTGAGGTGTTGTGTCCTTCAACTTTGATAGAGTCGGCTTCGGCATGCGGGGTGAGGTTGTAAATGGTGATCTCATTTCTCCCCGGCTGCAGCAATCAATTAACGGCCATGGAGGACAGGGGGGATAGCGGCAAACCTTAATAGTGACATTGTTAATATCCCTAACAATGGCGGCGCGAGAAGGGTAAATGGTCACGCTCCTAACGCTGAGGTTATCGATAGAGAAAGATTGTTTATGAACGGTATTTTCGGTCATGTTTGCCTTTGTGTATCGGCTTCTTAGGTGAGTGTTGAGATTGGAAAGCGGGATTCAGTTGAGGGGGTGGGACCATCCCCCTTATACCCCTCGGATGAACTGGTAGCGAGAGGCCAACATGCTGGCGGGCCCAGCGGAATACGGTGCGGTATGATACTTGTAGAGCATCATAGGTTGCTGTAAGCCTGCAACGGCCTACAACAAGGCGGAGCACAGGGCTGAGCACGGGCTGGGGGCGCTTCCCCACATTCTGACTTGTGCATGCAGGAAAGTGCTTAGACACTAATCACCACCGCCAAGGATTGATTCCCTGGGAGTGCCATGATTGTACTGTACTAGTACGAGTACTCGTACGATACCGGTACTGTAGTCTGCCGTTAAAAGGACCTTGCTCGAGTCGCTGCACGGGTAGACTCATGATGTGATTGGTCGGAATAGGGGTGGAGTAACGTTAGAGTCACACTTCCCCCTCACTGTAATGATACCGCAGCTCCAACTGGCACAAGTAACGTTTACCTGCTGTACCGGTATCAATGTCCCATGTCTCATCAAACTGGATGGTGCTTGGATGTTTTGTATCATCGGATCCTTGACAGATTCGCTTTTTCTTCAAATCGCTGGGAGGGTAGAGCGCTCACGCATTATGGAATGGTGGCGCTGGTATTCACCAATCCGGTGGTCTTCTATTCACCATACTACCGTAGTGCGGTACTTGAGCGTATCGAATATATCCGGGCGTCGTCAACTTACGGTAGGCAAGGCTACCTTAACTTTATCCTATTGCCGTACGGTGGTCCACGATAACCTGAGCCTGAGCGTCATAAGCCAAACCCCCGAGGGCTCGGAGGGTGGTGAGGATATCTTGATAAATATTCGTCAGGTTCCACGGCTGCTGGCGGCTTGGGCCGTGCAGCCTGTATTTGTTGGTTCCGTCTCGCGAGCTGTGTAAGGCACGAGTGTTCGAGCACCGGTACGAGACATGTGTGAGTAATTTTACTCGTATAGCAATGTCTCTCTTGCAATCGGGTCAAGAATTGTCGGCTCAGAATTTCGCACAACACTACGCGTCATCCTATTTGTATCACAGCATCGGTAACAACCACGCGCGGCACCTTTGTAGAATTGGACCGGGTATCATACAGAGAAAAAAGTAAACAAGGAAATTCGTTGTAAAAACCTTTCTGGTAAAACTGGGATGGGTGGGAAAAAGAAAAAGCGACCCATGAAATGCCCTCCGTAAATTAAACCCGCGTGGACGTTGCGATCCCAATCCCATTGCGATAGTGGCGGACGAGAGGGTATCTAGGCACTTCCTTCGCGTTTCTGACTGGTGCTATGGGGAACGGTCCGCACGTTGACACTCACAAAGCCTCTAGGGGCGTCAACCTCCATTACATCCTCATTCCCATCGCTCGTAGGTGCACCTCCCTGATCTGCTACCTCCTGACCATTCTCCTCGGCTTTGCCCCAGGCGTTGGCGGGTGGGATCGACCCATCTTCACCCTCCTCCTGTGGGCAGAGCCTAGCTGGCCCGACCTTTGACTCTATCTTATCGTCAATATCAATTGCGCTGAGGTCAAGTCCATTCAAGACGGTACACCCGAAAGCCTCGAGTCTTGAATTGGCCCATCCTCTTATATCGACTGAAAAGATTTTCAGAGTCGGATCACCTCCATAAAGGAGGTCCTGACGCCCGGTCCACACCTGAATCGCCTGAGGCTCGTAATATCTCCCGAGAACGTCCTTGAGAACAACTTTGGATTTTTCATTCGTTCCGTCCGGGATGTGCCATTTAATGGTCCAGTCCGCACCGCATGAGCGACGCATACGGGGAGGAAGTTGGAGACTTGCTTCGTCCTGAACTGGCTCTGTGCCTTCCCGAGGAAAGGCTGTGAAAATCTGACCTCCAAAGACGATTCTAGTTGTTGATTTACCGGCGCTGATTTTGGAGGGTGAAGTGTAGGTCTGAATTGACTTGACAACCATCATATCTTCCGCCCCATCAATTGTGCTCCCTTCGGTAGAGCACTTGATACGTATCGGCTCGTCAACCCAGATTTTTTCTGCACCTAGATAGATACCGTTATACGATGTCACCTTGCATTTGTCCGTCTCCCCTTTTTCGCTAACAAAATGCACGCTATCGGGGATCTTATCGAATACCGAAAATGTACTTGCGGCTTCCCGGCCAGGTGCAATAGAGGGGTGCTCGCGTTCATTCGCCTCGTAGTTGACGGCACATTCGGGACGTGACAGCCATGGCCTGACAAACCACTGCTTGACATCGCTGATAACCTCCCCATTTTTTCCCTTCCCAGCGCAGAGCTGGATCGTGTATGAATCGTTATCGGTAGCCCACGGCGGAACAATGTCTTTTTCCACATTAACAAACGTTCTCATCGGATCTTGGTCTATCTCTTGTTCCCTAGTTCCGGTAATTACGTTAGGAGGCATGAGGAAAGGTGTGTATCCGGGGCGCTCGACGATTATCCCGGCAGCCCAAGTTCCACCCTGGCCGTCGACTAGACTTTTACAATCTATCCCCTCGTAACTTCTCTCTTGATTGTCGGGAAGCCAAATCCATCCAATCTCTCCCTTGCGTATGACCCACCCTCCGCAGTCCTGCTCCGCAAGCTTCTCCTCCTGAGAAATAACCATCTTTACCCTCGCGACTTCCCTCCGATAGAATTGAACGGATCCCTTGGGGGTTGATGCAGATGCTGGCCCGTTCTTCGAACCCACAGTACTGCACAAGCAGCATTGACAGAATTGCCCCTTGGCATCAGGGTTATCGTTCGCACTGAAACTGGAAAGGTGCGTAATATGGGGGAAGAACTCGGCTGGTGATCGATAGCGTTTTCCCGACGGATGTCCATATAGGTAGGTGTCCGATCGTTCTTTCCCAAGAACACCGTCCTATGAAACGGGTCAATATGGTGCGTGTCGAAAGCCAAGCAAGCTTAAAGGATATTTTTCTTCTCACTAACTTTGGCAGAACATTTAATATGCTTAAAGAGCTTGTAATTCCGCGGAAATTCGGCAAAAACGTAGTCGATTGATCCTGTGCGCTAAATTGTCAGTTGATGGTTTTAAGTGACATCCGGGAAAGGCTCCGGAAGGGTGGGTGGGATTCAAGTTCGCATATCAACATGCTACGGGGAATTTCGCGCTGACCTTGAGGATCCCCTTGCTTAGAGAAGAGTTGGTAAACATGATTACCACATTTAGTTCTCCACATGACATCTTTGCTGCTCCCGGCGGGAACGGGGGAATAATATTCGTAGGCACCGTCGGCACGAGGCTTCTTTTCGAGATTAGTCGGGTAGATGGCCTTTCCGTCAGAGTAGTCGCAGGGTAAGAGGCGGCAGTCGCCGGGAGAGTCGGAACGGGCACTCGCTGGTTGCGGTGGCATGATGGGTAGTGAGCTCAAGGGTTTTCCGTTGAGTGCCCTGGAACCTGACGATGCGAGATATGAAAAGGAATAAAACAAAAAGCTCCCGGATAGTTATGAAGTGAATATTTTCCTTGCAAGGAGGAAATATACCTTGAGGGTTAACTAGCCAAGAAAGAATAGGGTAGTAAGGATAAGGATGGTAATGATGATGATGATAATGATGATGGTGGCGGTAGCGATGATAGGGGAAAGGGGAGAAGAAGAAAGATGAGTGAAGGTTACCGTCGGGTTGCGTGGTGAGTAGGATACGGTACCGGTATCATACCGCGAGGCACAGTACCGTGATGGAAGGTTATATATGGATATCCGCAGCGCTCTTTGGGAAACGGGAAATTCCGCTCAGCCCCCCCCCCCGCTGTTGGTTACCCTGCCCCTGATTCAACAAAACATGGAACTCGTGCACTCCCGCCAACAAAGTCTTCAGTCTCTGTCACTAGTTTCTTCTAATGCACCTTCATAGGATAAATCATAAAGCAAAAATCACAAGAATTATCATTATGCTCCGCTCCCTTTTACGCCGTCCTGACACTATACACTTTAACAATCATCTCAATCTACCACGCGTCGGGTCTTTTAGCACAAAGTCACATTTCCGCTCCTTGCTATCGTCTTGTCTTCATCCGGCACTCGTCCCGCCGGTGGTTTATGCTGGATTAGTCACAACCCTCTGGGTGTATAAGGTATCTTATCTTTTCCTTCAAGAAAGTATCCCAACCATTCATTCCTCAGGTAGTGCGCCATGATGGTTATATTCCAAAATAAAATTATTTACATGCCCGGTATTCACCCTTCGTTCATGAACCGAATTACCTTTACTTCTCGCTACTCGTTTGTGCTCTTCGGAAAGGATCTATATCGTGAATTTTGGTTTGGAAAAAGAGAATGATTAGGGCTTGGGTTTAAGCTAAATGCCAACAGGTGTCCCGTTTGGAGCTAAAAGAGAGATGATTGAAGCCTACCAAGAGTCATGTATGGGGATCAACTGGCGCGGAAAGTTTCGAGATATCAAGACTGAGGATGGGAGGCTATTAAGTTACGCGGAAGCGACTGTTTTCTCTCGGGCGCCGGTTGCTCCTACCGGGATCAGACGAAATGTGGTTATTGTTTATTTTCAGGGGAAAGTTATTCAAATATGAATTTATCTAGTGGCTAAGACTAATAAAGTTCGCAGGAATGCATCATCAACGCCTCCTCGTTTGCCGCTTATATCTGCAATCTTATCCTCACTCAAAACTCAACGCTCTTCTATAACCTACACGGTAATCGTCCCATCGTATCGAGGATACTGGACTTCCACCGGTAGCCCTTCGCAAGCTGGGATTGAAAAGGATATGAAGGCTATTTTCCGTCACCTCGAGAGCTATAACACCCTTGGTACAGAGTTTATCCTTTGGGGCCAGAGTATTGGTTGCGGTATAGCTCTCAAGGGATGGGCCAATTACCTCCAAGCACCTAAGCGTCGAATACCTATACACGTCAAGGGTTTGATTATGGAAACACCATTCGTTAGTGTTGATAGTATGCTTTTGGCGTTATATCCACAGCGTTGGTTACCGTATAGGTATCTGTCACCATTTTTGAGAAATCATTGGGATGTGCGTGGAGCAGTTAAGGAAATTGCGGAAAGGGATGTTGGGGTGGATATAGTGGCATTGCGGGCTGGGAGAGATGAACTTGTTACGGAAGAAGAGGCAGTGGAGGTTGAAGGGATTCTTGGACAGATTTCGCGGAGGGACCGACATATCCGGAGGGTTGTGGTCACTGGAGCTCTTCACGTTGAATGTGCGGCCAAACCGCAGGGTCGGAACGAGATTATAAACTTTCTGAAAGGTATGGTTCCGGAAGACTAAACTCTAAACCAACTTTCTCACAAAAAGTGTGACGCATTGCCACGCAACGAAAAGTGTAACGCTTAGTAAAACATGTTGCTCAGCCATTTAGGTTATAGACCCTAAATTTTTTACTTATTCGGATTTACATAATATTGTATAATATATCATAATTGAATAAAATTTATATCTCTTCCTAGATTGCTAATATTCTTATTTCCAATAATAAACAATTGCTATTCCTGTGCGTTGGCATCAATTACTATTTCATCTTTCAACCAATATGTTATCTCTCTTTCAATACATATTTTACTACAATATGATATATTAATAAATTAACTCCTATAATTTAATATGTTTAGCTGGAGTTCTTACATTCTTGATTTCTAAAGTTCAGCTATCAATTAAGTGAAAGAAATATATAGAACAATGGAGGACAATAATAATTTATTAGAACTTCAAAGCGAGAAGAAGTAAGCTGCAGGAAGAGAGTATGAGGAAAAGTTTCAAGCTGCCAAAAAGGCTGTCTATTAGTCTGTTTAGTCAACTCTAATGTCTAGTGCTGAAAGATCTTGCAAACATTGATTGGAAAGATCTCTAAATCTTGATCTTTTACCAACAATTTCAACTGATTCTAAGTCTGCTCTCAGACAATTACCAAAAGTTAATAATTCAAGTAACAGAATACACAAGTACTGTGAACATATATGAGTTGAACAAGAGTATTTTAAATGACCAGCTATGTCTACTCAAGAGAGAGCACATAGGTATTATGTGAAGAAAAAGCAAAACCAGCTAAGAAATGCCCTGTAGGAACTGCATATTATTGGAGATATTGTATAAAGCTTGAAATCTATATATCTTACAAGACAGAAAACTAAAAAGGGGATATTAGAACTAGGAGTTACATAGAAAGGTATATTGTAACTAGTCCTGATTTACAGATCCTACTTAAGCATTGAATGAAGAAATTCTGAAATCTGTCTTGAAAAGAATTCAGAAAAAGATAAAGGCAAGAAAGGGTTGGACAGGGTTTTCTGATTAATCCTGAGACCTAGACAGGAATATTCAGTTTTGTATATTTATAAAGCTACAACTTAAATAAGAAAGGTAATAGAAGTTGGCTGAGCTTGAGTGAAAGCCAACAGATCCAATTATGATTAGGAAGTTAAGAAAAGAGTTGGCATTACTTGTTACCAAGTTAGGAGGCTAGGGTACCTGGATAATAAAGGGAATTCTAAGATAGGAGGTAAATTATATTCAATCTGAAAAGCTTCCAGCTCCTAAATAAGGGAGGCATGTAAAAGTCACAAGTTGGCTTACTGATGAGGAGACAATGCTTACAATATCTGAGTATATATTACAAGCTAGTCAAGGTATGAAGATAGAATAAATTTTACTTTCATTTAACTATACTTAATAATTTGAGTAAGATAACTAAAAGTATTCAATAGCAATGAATTCAAGTGGTCTATCAAGTGCTATTACAAAATATTAGTCTAAGACCTATCAAGATGAATTATTGCAAGAAACAAGTAGACTGCTAATTGTTTCAATCACAAGCATTTATTGTAAAATTAAGAAAGCACTGTCTAGTAGGTTAGTACAAGCTTGGCGACCAAAGTTGAGATGAAACTGGAAGGAAGTTAAAAAGGGAATATACAAGGAGAGCTATGAGAGAGAAGATGTTCACACTGTAACGACCCAGCATACATGAGCTATAGCAGTCAGAACCTACACCCATACAGGTAGCCAGGAGGCGAACTGGTAAGAACTGGCAGGCAAGTAAGTACTTGACCTACAGAGACCTGATAGCCTGGGCTCCGAGATGAACAGAATTAGCTGGCCAGGTACTTAGGTACCTGGATACACCCGGGAGTGGTGTCAGTATATGTAGGGACCTCTGAAGGGGCAGTTACTCAGCTAAGCTAGGTAACTGGAGAAAGGTCAGAAGCATCTATCTCCGGCGACAGAATAGACAGGGTAACAGGAAAAAGTCATCTTGTTCACGGGACAAGGTTACCCTACCCTCAGGATCAGGTTACCCGGCCATGAGGCTCAGGTTACCCTGTTGAAAGTCCTGAGTTACCCTACCTTTCAATACGAGGTCCCTCGGGGAGTTCAGAAAAAATGACCAGAATGTTTATCATGTGAATTCATGCATAATACTGGAATCTGGGGTTCTGGGAGATGCTATTGGGCGAGCTATGCAGCTCTGAAGAAGCTGTTAATTGGAAAAATTATTTCTATCATACCCCTCCGGCCCTGCCTTGAGGCCCAGACGTCATGGGCAAACGGTTACGTAGTTGTGTGCAGTCTAGCAAAGCAGGATCTTTGAAGAGCTGCTTGCAACACTGTATACGTCACTGCTGTCCGGTCGACCATAAGCTGTTCGCAGGATATATAAGGGGGCATAGGGTGGAAGGTGGAGTACCTCCTCCAAGTTGTTCGGAGTAAAACAGACCAAAACTAACGGAGTTAACAGGTGTTAACCGTTGGGGTCCCAAAGGTAGTCCTGGGTGGTGCTGGGGTGACCAGGAGAGTTTTACACCTACCAAGCCTGAAAGTGTCCCCAACGCCATAGACCCTGCAAGGGAAGTGCAGAGACACTAAAAGCATGATTCCTACCACAGGTAAGGGGGATCCGAGGTAGTGGTCATGGGTAGCGCCCATTTGATTACTCTCGGACTACCATATCCTACGGAAGAAACCGGAAGCCTGAGAATCATAAATAGTAGATAGATAAACTGCTCATAGTAGCTTCTGGGGTCAAGTAGAGATCAATGCATATGGGAAGGGTGTCATAGATAGTCCAGTTCATTCGGTGTCTTGACTGTTAGCCACTAGCAAGACGCCAATATGAAGAAGTTTTCACTCCGGTGGGCAAAATGGAAATGTGCCATAGAAACAATAACTGTATAAGGTAAATGCCAACTAGAGTGTGTCGACACATGCATGCCCAAAGGGTGTGCCAGGAGATGTGTCAGACTACCCTTAGCGGAGAAGAGTGTGCTCGAATAGTTGGAGTAAACTGATGGGGGAGTTTCTGGCATAAGATAAAACTACCTGAAAGTCTATGCGAGAACTCTCCTACTCCAACAATCAATCCTCTCGAGACCTTAATTGAGTGAAGTGTCAGGCTTAATGATATTAAGTTTTACCGTTTACTTTACTCTTACATCTGTGTGAACTTTTGGTGATAAGTTTGAAGTTGTTCGGTGTGGTCGCAATCTTGGGATCCATCTTCTTAGGAGTGCCCCCATTACACACACATAGTGAAACAATATCTTTCTTTTCTGAATGCATGTCCTACAGGCGAGAATAGTAAAGTGGAATGAGAAACTAGAGGTAATTCCTAAAGAGCAGGTATCTGGAATCTGACTAGTAGTATTTGTTACACATGATGAATGCACTTTTAATTCAAATGATGGATGGAGAAAAATTTGGATTCATGAAGATCATGTATCAATTTGCAAGAAGGGTTGTGGTCAAGGCCTTCATGTATCAGATTTTCTGATACTAGTAGGACAACTAGAAAATGGAGGTGTTTGAGAAATTCTCAAATGTGATGGAGAGGTATGGTGGATAGGAGACTTATTACTAAAATAGGTTACTGCAAAAGCTATCCTAGCATTTGAAGAGCCTTGTCCTGGATGTCAAGTATTATTTACCTTTGATAATGCAAAAGTTTACCAAAAATATGCACCTGATAGCCTACAAGTTGGAAATATAAACCTTACACTAGGGGCAAAAACATTGTACTAATACAAGATAGCTACTTTCAATCCCGTGATGATCCAAATAAGATATGTCAACAGTTCATGATATTACCAGATAGTTGCTTGAAGGGTTTGTGAATTGTTCTACAAGAGTGTAGTCTTTAGCCTACTGGAAGAAAGTTTCTCACCCAATGCTATATTGCTAGAGATGCCTCTGGAGAAAAAAAACCAAATCCTCCATGCAAACATGCTAGCAACACATGTTGTTATGCATGTGATCTGCTATCATCTCAACCAGACTTCAAAGCACAAAAGGGTCAGATTCAGGAAACAATTGAAGTAGTTAAATGCCAGATAATCTTTTATCCTGTATTTTATTATGAGCTGAATTTTATTGAATATTTTTGGGAATAGGCTAAGCTATATACCTGAGCAAATTGTGAATACACTTTCTTATCTTTAGTTCAAATTGTGCCACAGGTACTAGCCCGGGTACTTGGTGAATTGATCTAGAAATACTACCAACATACTATAAGAATGATAGATGCATATAGATATAATATGATCTATGGATCACAAGATTTCAAATGGCATGTATATACCTAATATTCATCATATTAACAAATTGCTGAGTCTTCAGTTTAACTATAATACTACTACTGTCCTGTATAATATTAATCTCCAATTATAAAATAAATATTTTTTTATTTTACCTTCCAACTGATAAATTTGCACTACAGTCAAGTACCATAGTTGTTCAAGTTGTCATATTCTTAAACTAAAATTCTTTATTTAATATGATAATATTCTCATACTTTATATAATGCAATTACATAGTTCTTTTGTTTCCATCTTTGTTTTAAACTTAAGTTAAAAAGCCTAATGTGATATAAACCTATTTTAGTAAGCGTTACACTTTTCGTTGCATGGCAATGTGTCACTTTTTTTGAGAAGGTTGGTTTAGAGTTTAGTCTTCCGGAACCATACATGATAAGGTGGAAAATGCGTTGGACTATTCTTGCACTGTGAGACGGGAGACGACTATGTAGTGCTGGGGTGATTTGACTGTTGGGGCTCTGGCGGCCCGCGGGATATTAGTATCATATCCAACCTTGTTTGACGTCACACCCAAACAGCATAACACACTAGTTTCTATCACCCAAGTCCTCCCCCCCCCTCACCCTCCCCCTCCCCCAATTCCCGGTTCCCAAACCCGGACCCGGACCCTTATACCCCACTCCAATCCCCTCCGCTGCTGGCGGCCCGCCCTTCACCATACCCACTAACACCCAAAACCTACCCACAAGCGCCCTCAACGCGCAGAGCATCCACCCGAAATCAGTGTGCGCGTGCTCCACATCCACACGGTATTCATCTCTAGTCAGGTATGATACCGTAATATACCTTTTTCGAGAGACAGAACTTAAGCCCTGAGGCAGGCACATGCAAGATCGAGTGAAAGTCTGCTGGTGGTTGTCTTGGGCTAAGGGACTTATTTCCCTTTCGGAGCGTCGATATTTTTTTTTTTTTTAGGCGTTAGTTGGGAAACGCGGGGTAGAGGGTTGTGAGCATCGAGGGTTGGTGGTGGCGAACTTGGAGTGGGCAACCGAGTATGATAGAAGAATGAGGAACATTACCAGCTCGTTGGGTTATGTCCCCGGCGAGAGGGATGAGGGAAGGTCGACAGCGCGCTGTGGGAAAGATCGGTCCCTGAACATAACTCGCTTTCTGGATTGCACGGTAGTGAAACTACCGTTCTGGCAACCGAATTTGTTCCTATGATTGGACTAGTGTTGAATCGCAATTTTTAACTTTTTTTGATATAGGGTTTATTAGAGTTACTATATCTAAGACATACTATCTCGATAAAGTGAGACTAGCTACTGTTCTTGATTTGAATTAGGGGACACTACTTTTTGTCGGGGTCCAGGACATCCGTGGCTTCTGGACGATGGGTAGAATTCTAAATTGGTGCGGTGCGGTGCGAGTGCCGGTACAGTGCTAATAGTAAAGTGTGACCCCCTGGGCCCGGAAGATGCACGACCCATAGGCTGTAACTAAGATTGTGGGGAAAGGGATTCAAGACCCTTGTATTATAGTCGAGGTTATTCCGCCGCTTGCAGATCGCTGGTGTTTCGGTTCAACAATTTTTCCGTGATGGTGCAAGCACAGTACTTTGCATGTCTTGGATTTGTTTCGTTACCGCAGTGTCTAGGGTTCCTACTGTACCCGCATCAAAATGTCTGGCGATGCGTTACCGGTACCGGTAACGCGCTTCTCCCGTAGGAGCTCCGTGTCTGTAACCTAGCGGATTAAACATCTCGGTTCGAATATCTTATATCCCCATAGAGATAACCTTTTGCCCCGTAGTCGATGCCACAAGCCGTAGGATCCACGGGCATAACCCGACCACCCGACCCCGATCGTGGCCATGAGGAAGAGAGTGCGGGATGGGCAAAAGTCATCCGAGATCACTCGGTGGTGTTGGGGATTTCATTGGATGCCGCTTAGAGGGGGGTCGGAGTTGGGAGCTCTGCGGTTGGTTAAATTCAGTGGGCGATGGTCTCTGGATGTGGTTGCCGTTGTGGTGATTCACGGAATGCTTACTGTTGCCAGTGGGATAGCTAGTGTTGAGGGGTTGCGGGTGAGGAATGGGGTTCGTGGCCGCAAGTCTGTTGCCGTCCTGTCCGATCATGGCCAGGTGGTAGAGTACTGACCGCCGACCAACTACTCTAGAGCTGCAGGACTCCCGGCTAATAATCGGAGGTTTGGTGGCCAAGGGAGAGTTGTCACGGATCGATACGGGATACAACACTATGAAGGGTAGCCCAGGGAGGCTGTTTCGGGCTTCGAAAGATTGAAATTCGTGGGGAATTTCTAAGGACAGGAGTCTGTTTTAACATTTTAACACCAACGAGCTGGATGTAGAGACCTTTGTAATTAGACTCAGCATTCAGTGGAACTAGACACATGATCATCAAGGACTACTCACCCTCCGAACTTCTCTTCCTCAGGGCTAGTTGGGAAAGTATGTCGCGTGCTCGCGTATGCCAAACACTTTTACTCCTCGAGGAGATCTGTTTTACATTGGATGCTCCTTTCCGATTTCTGTATATCGAGAGCCCACGGCGCTGGTAGCCTCTGGCCCGCTAAAGCGTCGAATCCTGTACTTCCAAGGGTTGTCGCTTTTTGGTTATTCTCAGAAGTGTTTCCCAAACATGGAATCTCCTAAAACCCCTGCACGGTAAGTCCGACCTTATGGCCAGCTCTGTTTTCAAGTCGTTTCCACTTGTCTCGACCCCTGAGAAGTGACCATGGTGCAGAGGGAATATGCAATAGATGCGACGTTGAGACCTTTCCAAGCGGGGTGCGGGGTAAAGGATCCACGATGCTTTTAGAAGGACACCCCACGGCCGCGGGAAGCCCCCGCTGTGCTATTCCGGCTTTCACATTTGACAGCAGGAGACTGGCAACCTGATCTGGAATATTTGGGGTAAATACGCTTGCCCGCAGAGAGTCCTGAACCCTGTCTCTCGCGGGACCGACGGCACGAGGATTATACGGTATCATACTGTCAAGCCTGGCTTCTAAGTTGCCCCATAGTTGGATTCAAGATGGTAGGGCTGGGGGGGAAGTGTCCATCTAGTGGAAGGCCACGATTATCGAATATATGACACTGTCATATTTTTAAACAATTGTGGGGTGGTTGGGCGCAATGGATCCAATCCTTAACGAACGGACAACACAGAACTTTTATTGGTACCGAAAAGTAGGACAATAGATAGCCTTTAGAGAAAATAAAGTTTTGCGAATATAAAAGACTTATGAAACGAATGACAGACAAAGATATAAGAGATGAAGCAGAGGACAACTAGAAAAGTATGTGATGGACAAAAAGATAAAAAGAACAAGGACAAGAACCAGCTTCCTTATATGTATCCTGAGATAGAACCTTCTCCTTGATATGTGTCCTCCTCCTGTGCAAATCTTCCGAGGTGAGAAAACGAACAGCCGTGGGTATAGTGAAGTGTCCTGCCGAGGGTAGTGAGGATGAGCGAGGATTGCCGAGGATCTTGGTGATTTTCGGCAATGGTAAATCTAATTGCGCTTTATTGAAGACAAGCCGGTGTCTGATGTTGTTGACCTTGATACAGGAGATCGTCTCAAGGTTTGTCTGAAGCTAACGTGGTGAAACTGCCACTAAGTCGTTGTATGAGAATAGGTTGTAGTGGTTGTATCGCTCATCCATGGGCAAATACAGTATATGTGGTAAGCAGTCCAAAAGGGTAAACGTTCAACACATATTGCTATTACAGCGCAGTGGGTTCTTGCACAGTGCGATAACATACAATTCTCCCTTGAATCCGCTCGCATCCCTTCCATCGCCCATGTTCTTACTACTTGTAGCATAGTCTGGGTGTACTCGGGTACGTGCTCGTACTAGCACCATTCTTACGGGTAAGTTAGTTGCTACAAAATTTCGTCCGATGACTCGCATCGAGGGCGACGGCACTGCAAGCGGACCGGCTAAATCAGCTGGAGGTTGTGGTTCAGCATCCGGGACAAGCCGCTACTAAATTCTCCCATCGGATGTTCTCATCGATTCGGGGGCAGAAGCCGCCATCACCGGCTCGAGCAAATTTTTAACCCATTCCCAACAACTTGGCAAACCTCGGGTAGAGAGCATCTCAAGATCGCCGGCCGAACGGCTGTTGGCTGGCTGGGGGAGGATACCGCATTAGCGCCCCGGCTATATGGATGCTGTTTTGCACAACTGTCACGAGGCTCGAAGTCGTGAATTGGTCCCCTTGGGGAAGCGTGATACAGTATTTTGCGGCGGGCGGTTACTGCAGTCATGGGGTGCCAGTGGTAGCAGGTCAGATGCGAATGACCTATTTAGTCAGCTAAGCTAGTCGGATAGTAGCACGAGACTATCGCCGTTTGCCAGAAAGCTTTCACGATTGGGGCGAGCTTGAGAAGGAAAGAGAGGAAGAAAAGAAGAGGGAAAAAAAAGTAGGATCTCCAGATATCTCAAAACTGCTCGAAAAGGGAGTGGGGCTTCCCCGTGGGTAATTTCTAGGTCATCAAGACTACTTTGCTATGGGCCTCACTTTTCTGAGAACTAAGGGTTGGCATCGCAGAGCAGTTTTTGGAGTATTTCTATCCGGAGGATTCTTTCTTTAATGTCTGCCATTGTGTTCAGATCGGGTCGGCGTCATCTGGATCTTCTAGATTTAGCATAAAGCATCGAACAGGAATCCTCCTTTCCACCCCCATAACCGTATGGTCCAGGGCTGACCTGAGGTTGGATAACTCCTCGCTACCGCAAAGCTTCCGCACACACCGCGGTGTCGCCGTCCGGATCGGGTCAAAAAAACTGTGTTCCCCTATCCCTGCTTGAAGACAACGGAGGAGAGTTGGATTGTGGTTTGATGACATTATAGTTTCAAGAGATTATTAAAGTACAGGAGGTCTTTCTCCTGTTTTCTCCAGTCGGGGGGTTCGTGGTGATGGGAAATGAGAAATTGGGACAATTTCGTTTCCTCATTGCCAGCTAGCAGACTCATTTAGTGCTGTATCTGAATGTCATGGAATATCACTCGCATATGGCCCCCGCTGCCTGCTACTGCCCCTCAGCGGTCGGATGGCAGTTCACGGGGTGATGTTATCGATACAGAACCTTGCTCCATTGGCTGAAGATTCCCGCAGGGGGTAGAAGTGATTACCGTGCTACTTCGTTAGCAGACGCGCCTGTGATATCACACCTCTCGGGAAAATAGTCTACTGTCCAATACTCTAACACCGGTGACAGCAACATTTTTGGGAGTGGTCGATCCTGGTGCCCCTCCGCCGATCCCTCTTTTCTTTTTTTTCGTTAGGTTCCCCGTGTGTGTGGGGAAGTTATAAGTAATTTCTTTTTATTTGTGTGGGACTCCTACAAAGTACTGTACTCGTACTCGAGTACTCATTTAGAGGATAATCCTGCATTATTGCCACTCTTGTATTACGGGGTTCTAGGAGGCGTTAGCATTGGCGATCTTGTCGTTAATTGGGCAATGGGCAGGGGACTTGATACAGTGGCGAAAATCTCACCCCACTGCGATTTGTATGAACAATTTAAGTATTCCTCTCGAGGGTTTTGATTTGGCGGAGATATAACATCCCCCACCACACAGATAAGGTTTTCCTAAGGGCGGGGATCGGGTTTAATAGCCGGTTCCCCTCCTGCTTCCCTTCGCTCATAGTCGGTAGGGGCAAGTGTGACGCAAAAGCACGTGTGACACGACTTTTTTCCCTTTTTTTTTTACAAAGTGATAGTTTGTGACTAAAAACCCCGTCGTAGAATAAAGAGAAATTCTACTTCTCTATACAACATAGGGAAATAATATATAAGTTATCATTTCAGTTAAAGTCTACGAAATCAGCATTTCCTATAGTATGATGGAATCTAGTGAAATTTATGAAAAATCAGAATCTGATTCATCAGCCAAATCCTGGTTAGTGCTACGGTTCTCTATTTCCTCTGGTACCATGTATTCATACCTAACTCGTTGTCCAATAGTAGGAATTTCTGGTCCTGAGATTTCATCTCTATTTTGTACTAATTGGGGATCAATTACAGTTGCAGTCCTGTTACTAGTGGCTGCAGGCTTGGGTATTAAGAGAGCTTGTAATGGGTCTAGAGGTGCCCAATCTGGAAGTAGAGGTATTGTTTGGGGGGAATATGGTTGACAACTTGTGTTCTGCATCTCTATTTACAAATTCTTTCTTATATTGTATCACCGACTATCACTTTGTAAAAGAAAAAAAAAAAAGTTATGTCACACTTGCTTTTACCAACTATGAGCGAAGAGAACTATGAGGGGAACCGGCTGTTAACCTACCGGGTTTTATGGCATGTGCAACCTGGGTTTTTTGAAATACGAGGGGGAAATGTAGTCAACCGGTTTTCTTCGTCTCATGGTTTGAGGAGCAAGCAATATCGAGAGAGGGGGTTAGGGAACTCCCGCACACCAGGAAAACGATACGGGAGGGAAAGAAATGGATGTAGGGAATACTCTTGATACGGGGAGGGGGGATCTTGGAGGGGAGGATTGTTCGAAGGGGCATCATCTGCGAAGTTTGCTTGAAAAATAAGGGAAGAACCAAGAGCAACAAAGGCAGTGAGTACCTCCTACTGTACATTGGTTACTAGCCCTGAGCAGCGCTCCTTACATGGTCTTGACCAATAGTGCACTCTGTTGCCCTCTTCTCCACCATCAGAAGTTCAGCTAGTTGATACTTCACCCGACAGTGCGGGGAATGGCAACTGGCCAGGATTTATGAGTAGCGGGGAATCGGGAGAAAAGAAAGGTGTTTGGGACTGTACCCAATGAACTTTGCGGAGGAGATTGTCATCTGAGGGAAGCCATTATTTTTGAGCCTAGTTTTGATCAATCATTGACCTTTTCATCCAAGTCCTTTGAGGAATTCCAAGCCTGGGGTGATGGAGTTGTTATCGGTTTCTATTTTACTATCACGCGGCAGTTTCCCGGCAAATGTAGTAAATAGCGCCCTGTTCAGCTGTCGACGGATTGGAGTTTCTCCATGGGTCGGACATGAAAACCCACTGCACTAGAATATCACAAGTATGGCCGGGTGTTTGTGGACCGGAGTTGCAGCGGCCTGGGAGCCAGAATGACCTTTTCCTTTCGCGGTGCTATGTGGAGGTTTGACCTGTATTGTTAGCGTGGGGTTGATTAACCCAATTTTTGGGTTCCGGAAGATGGAGTGTGTATCAGAGACCAGGGGGAACATTAGATACTATCGTTGGGCAGAAGCGTTTTGAGAGGAGAAGAAACCCTATTTCAGCATTTATCTAATCTGTGGCGGTGAGGATGGCATATTTTGTGATGGGGCATTCTTTTGCGGTAAGGGCCTCCACTCGACGCAAGAATTTCGCAAGTCCTGATGAAGATATGTGCCGAACGCGATTTGAAGTGCAACTGTGGTGCCACATGTTTCATGCACAAGTATACCGGGCTCCGTTGCTCACACTCACTGCCGTGTCACTACGGTGTCAACAAGCCATATTGAGAGGGGAAAGAACTTTTTTGGCGAAGTTGGTCTGATAGGATAATTGGACGGTGTACAGTACTACACCTTCTTGTCTCAGTAGGGTCACGAAATTTTTTTTTGTCTCGGAAGGGGGAAGGGAATTTTGGGCTACATAGAGTATGGTCTAATTATTCGAGTTTTTACAATATGTTGGGCTGTATCTTTCGGCATGATACCGCTCACGGCATGATACAGGTGGTGGAACTCAGGTATTATGTACGAGGTCCAAGAGACTCTCTCGGGTGCAACAGGCTCACTACGGACAAAATTCTATGGGTGCGGCCCCGCTTAGCCGTGCACTTGTGATAAAGTGTGGGTAAGGGAGCCCTCTGTTACAACGACTTGAAGAGTGACCCACCATGACTGAAAACATTTTCCAGAACCCCACGAGTATGCTCTGGATGCCGAGATTGGACGATATTTGCTGGTTAACTTTGTGTGATTTCACGGTTCAAGACTATCAGGTGTGGTTGGGTGGGTGGGGCTACAAAGCTGTGCGGTGCAGCTTTCAAACCCTTTTGAGGATTCTGCAGCACTCAAAGGCCTTCTGGGAGTACAATAGCGCTAGGATTATGATGGAACATGTATGTATCAGCATGCATTCTCAAAGCAGATTTCTGACCTATTCCTAGCAGAGCTAATGGGGCCGCCCTTTTCTGGCAACGATCAGGGCCTCGGGACCTCTACTGGGCCATTCAACACTCCCGATCAGCTGGTTACACTACTTGGTCTAAGCAACTGGGCATCAGAGCCACTAAGCCTCCTCGGGGCGACCTGGCAGCTAGATCCCTGGATACCGTCCTGAATGAGCCTGCTTACCAGATTTCCTCCCCGCCACCGGCAGTTCAGATCTGAAAAGCCTTAGGATACTATATCTTGTCCTCATGTGCGGTACATGGTATTATGCTGGAACCCTGTTTGTGTGCAAGGCGGATAGGGCTTATGCGCTGGAACTCAGCGCGCATGAGGTTGCTCGTGTCCAATCACAGCGCGCACGCCGTGTCAAGCTTTCGGCAATCAGCATACAGCATGATGATGTTTTTCCGGGTGTGAAGCGCTATCTTAGAGCACTGACCCCACAGCGCAACAACACCCTGGTCGGTGGCTTCAGTAAACGGGTACGAGCATCAAATCGGCTGTAGAGCGGGGATTGTTTCTTCGCCGGAATTATTGGGGCCTGGTACTGTATACTCCCGTTCTATCGCTTGGGGCGTCGGGGGCGCTGGGTGCTTTCGGGAAACGAGAATTTAGGTTACCGGCACTGTATAGTACTCTTTCTGTATTCCCTCGGGTCTGCCAAAATTGCATGCAATGTTACGCCTGGGGTATTGGGACCGGGGGGCGCCCAATGTTAAGGTAAGTTTTTATTTTTATTTTCTACAGCTCTAAATCTTACGGGTGTTAGCCACTGTCGGTAGTTTAGGAGTATCGGGAGACCGGGGATTATGCTTCTAGATGTTGGATTACCTGTCGGGCATACTACTATGGGGATTTATTTTCACATCCCATACCTTTAAGCATGGGGATTAGTATTGGCTTCCTTTCCTTAATGCCTACTGCCCTTGGGCAGTCCGGCATTGGGTATAGATTTTTGTCTTCCTGTACTGTGCGGTTCGGTAGGAGGTATGGGGTCTAATGTATGGGTTTTAGGATGCTTGTGAACAGTTCCGTAATGGCGGGTTGTTAATTTGATTTTTTGGTGGCTTTGTCGAGTTCCTGTTGTTTCCGAAGTGCTGGCTATTTTTTTCGTTCTTTAGGGTTCTGGGATTTTGTCTTGGTTTCTATAGCCGTTAGCTGTGCAGGAAGATATTTATATTTCTATTCTGGCCCTTAGCTGGCGTTTGGTCGATCCTCTGGTTCATTATTTCCTCGCTTCAATGCTAGTCCTTATCCACTGCGATTTTAACTCTCACAGATTGGCTCTTCACTTGTTTATTTTTATAGCTTACTGCCCTATAAACCTAGAGTATGATCTAGTGATCAGGGGAGAAAGGCAGAGTGAAAGGCCCCGCGATCTCTTTGCTTATATCAACTCCTGTTGCGAGTTGGTAGAATGGCTTTACTCATATTTCCATGTTTACGTTATAGGATGATGAATCTGATGCCAACGTCAGATTTGTTGCCCCTTTCTAATAAATCAAAAAGAGTGAACAGCCTCCCAATCCCAAACCACCTCAATGCATAGATTATCGTGTTCGTTGATGGGAACGTTTGTATAGTAAAACCATCAAGATTTTTCTTTTTAGATACGATACAAAATGAATGGCTTTCCCGGAGTCGCGGGAATGAATCCAACAAGATAGTCCCAGGAAATCCTCCACCTATACCTTGACGATATCCACCCTCCGATCCACCATATAGATCTTTTATCATAAACTCTTCAAATTCGTGATCTGAGTATTGGAGAAGCAGCAACACTTAAATGACCAAGCCAAGGACGATGAGGAGGCAGTTCAGGCCGCAACATTGGAGGAAGAGGGTGAGGAGAAGGGCCAAGAGGCCAGGAACGCAGACTACTGCAACGATAGCGATGAGATCGTTAAGGATCGCGATGAGCGCGCCGACAAGAAAAAGGACGAGTGCGATGAGCCCAACTGTGTGCGGTTAGCCTAAGCACCAAAGATACAGGTCGTGAAGGATGTGGGATAAGGGGACATACTAATTCCGCACTTTGTGAGAAGAATGACCAATGTGGCGCTGATAGCGCAGAGGATTTCGCACAAGATTTTGGCAATGAGATCGATGTCGGGGAACTGGTGGCCGGGGGGAAGCTTCTTGCACTTGTCCCTAGCAGCTTTGATGATGATGATGATTTCATCGCAGTATTTCGTTATGTGGGTAGTGGTTACTGGGTCGATAGAACCTGGCAATTCCATTAGTTTAAGCTCATGGGGGATCTATCGGTGGTTGGTTTAAGAACGCACTGTAGGCAGCATTGGTATTGAGAACGCCGGTGCGTGCCTCGCTGAGAATGGCGTCCACGTCTTGGATCTGCCTCTTGATGATCTCGGCGGACTCGGGGGCAGCGGGTGCCGCGACTGTTTTCTGTATTCAGCACAGGAAGGGAGTTGTGGAAATCGCTAGAATACGTACCAACCGCCCCTATAAGGAAGAAGAAGAGACTGAGAAAGGTGATGAATGAGGACTTCATTTTGGATGAGATTTGGAAAGAAGCCGAGAACTAGAGATATCAGGAATATTTAGGGAAGGTTGTGGATGCTCTTGGTGTTGCTGTTCTCGTTGAAGAAGCTGCAGTTGAGGATTCCTTTGGCTAGTGGGAGGGGGTTTATATAGGTTTTCTCAGGCTCTCTCTTTATGCCTCTTCGGCATATTTCGCAACTGTCTCCGTGAATTGAGGGGGTAATGGCAATGAAATTCCTTTTTGGAAACTCCGTCAATGATAGAAAGCATTTCATGCTCTCCTTCTGCGGCCAATTCTGGTTCTGGCTGCCTGCATAGCCAGTACATTTCGTAGATAGAAATGAGTGACAACACTTGAGATTTCTGGTGAGCAGTGGATGTTAGGGTCAGTGATTGAGCGGGAGTTTCCACAGAGGTAGTATCTGTCCTACTGTGGCTTTTTTTTCGGCAGTTTTTCAAAAAGTTCGCAGTCTTGATTTTAGAGCTGTACTTTTAAGGCTTCCGGATTAGATATTCCTTGACCAGCTTCTCTAAGGATTCACTAGTGATGCAATGGGAGAATCGGTGTCTCCCAATCGAGGTTGTGATCTGTTCTGCTGCACCACCTCTCCAAATTGCACGTTTGGGATATTTTCGGGTTATCCGGGAATCAGCTGGTCACCTCGAGCAGCAGGCGCAGGCAGCTACAGGACTGAAGCGGTGGATAGGATCCCCGCTCGACTTCCTCATCGCTGCGAATTGAGCTTGGGCTCGTTGCTAGCGGTGATCTCTGGCCATTTAGCTGTCAACTACTGTGGAGGAGTGCAGAGAGATTGCTGTATTATAGGCTCCCTACTCAGTAAAGCTTTCCGTCAACCGCTCTCTGGGCCTACGAGCGGTACATAATGACGTGTGTACACTGTTGCTAGGGTGCGGTGAGTATCGTCTGGGCTCTCACCTTTGGCAGTTCTGAAGAAGGCTTGGGGTTCAAGAGCGGATTAAAGTCCAAAGCAAGAAGATATACTGCTGAATCATGGGGTCGTGGGAATAGCGCAGCCACAACTATAAAGTGATTTACTTAGAAGCCGGTAGGTGTAGTTCTGTATATAGATCCTGCTCAGGAACTGAAAATTAACAAAATGAACGATAGAAATCGCAAAATTGATGACAATAAACTAAGATTTTAGCGTAAGGTGTGATAGGCAGCAGGTTAGAGCTGTAGCGAGTATGATAGCTATATGTTTGCTGGCGTTAACTTGCATCCCTGATGCAATCCCACACAAACTTGGAAGCAATATATTTCACTCCATCGAAGGGCTGAGATCGTCGTGCAAGTTGACATGCGGAATCGGGGAGAGGGATGATCCATACTGCCACTCGACAAAAGTGTTCGTGGTTTAGTGTCTTAGATTTGTAATCATGCGTTATGGAAAAGGTTGGGTCGGCTACCGTAGAGGCCCGTGTTGTGTTCCGCCTCCTCATCTTCCGCACAATGCAAGTGGGGACTGCGCGGTACTCACTTCCATGCTCGAGTACTCCAATAACCCGTGTGACGGCAACACCACGGTTAGCCATTCAGGAGAAATGTTAACAAGCTGTATCGAGGGGGAAACCGGAGACCACTCATAGAGCTTAAAAAAAAAAGGCCAACATCGGCAGTACCTGGCTATACCTGGCGGCAAGGGGGTAAGAAAGGTGTTGGCCTGGATTCTACCTTTCTTTAAGGTAATTCCTGCTGAATATCTGGAAAAATTGAGGAATTAAAGGCCAAACGGGGCAACGGGGGCCACTTGAGATGAGAGAGGGGGGTCCCGCAAACTCTTAAGTTGTACAGTACAGTTGCAGGTCAATTTTATTTTTACCTCTCAAGTTTTATTCTCTACAATTACTACTACCTCGGCATTAAGAGTTAACAATTAAGAGTTGACCATTCAATGTCGCTACTAAATTTACCCCGCCTAGTGCTCGTAGACACTGATGACGCCATCAAGGCGGTGTTTATGAACAGAGGCCCGAGAAACAAAGGAGGGGTGACAATGGGGGTGACAATGGGGGTGATTATGGTGTCCAAACATCCACCAATGGAAGAAATTATTGCTTACCCTACCGTACTCACGAGGAAGCGATAATTATCTACCGCACCCCGTGTAAACAAAACTAGTATCTCATTCCTGAGTAGGGAAGTTTACCCGGTGTGGCACCTCCACCTCTCGGCCCTTTTGGGTATCGGAATGTGACTGACTTCGGGGCTCGAGGCAAAATGGAAAGAGGGCTAGTCTATCTCTTGAGCCCTGCTGGACGGGCAGGATGTAGAGAGTTTGGATGCCCGAGAATTATCCGTGAGAAGGAGCAGAGTGCAGAAATCAAGACGAAGCAAAACAGATAAAAAAGCCCACATTGCATTGCCTGCTGATCTTCTTCCACCAAGCTTCTTCTCAAGCTCCCGCTCTCGCTCTTCTTCTCGCTCATGGTTCTCCTCCCCCGGTCTCCTTCCCCCTCCGAGGAGAAAACCCTCTCCTTGTGCCCCCGAAACCACGCGAGAGTAACGTACAGGATTGTTCACCTTTCGGTGTCGGTAGCTACGCCCACAATTCCGTCCCTAGTGCTGGTGTGGCGGAAGGCTAGCTACGCCTAGGAGTAGGAGGGAATTTTAGCGGTTATAGAAGAACTAGAGGATGCTGTGGATGATGGATGATTCTGGAAGTGGCGTGAGTACGGTGGATGGTTTGGGAATGGAGCGGATTGTTCTAGAGGTTTAGCAATTCACGGAGAAGTTTCTTCAGACGTGTCATTCCTTGGTTATCACGGTAGTGTACGGGGAAATGGGGATATGTGCGGAGAAATAGAGACATGTGTGGTGGCCTATTGAAGGATAGGAGGGTTTTGATTTTGCTTTACATACTTGAGTGTACTCGTGTCTTTCCCCTTGGTTTAGCGGGGGTGGAGACGAAGACAACGAATTTTCTGACTATTTATCTCACACACTGCCCAAGTCCAGAGTCCTTCCCTCCACTATACCATTGGGCTATTCGCCAGTCATCCCACAGCCTCTCAGCTCTCATTACAGTGTGCACAGCAAAAACCTTTCTGGTTTTCGTGGAGTCAAAGGTTTCAATTAAGCTAAGAATTCCGTGAGAAGTGGATATTACACTCGCCAAAATTAAAAGCCTGCCCCAGGGGTATAGCCACCAGTGCCAGCACCTCAGGTGCTCCGCTGCGGTGGTCTTGAGGATGGGGTAATTGCAGTGTGTTGATAGCTATGGTGGAGAGATCAAGTATTCCTAGAAACCAGTATCCGTAGTAGTACTGAGGGGCAGGGAGATGTATAATAAGTGCAACCCTTACCAGCAAGGCGAGATGGGGCGGTTGTTTGTGTGTAGGTAAGGATCGGTCGGCGACTAACATTTTATTTTGGAGTGTGGTTGCGCACTGCCGGGGATCGCTGACCTTCGGGCATAGCAAGCCACCCACCGCACCAGGCAATGCGATACATCGTTTACGGTCCCAGTGGAGCGCCTAAATGAAACAATTACCCGCCGAACGGTTGTTCACAATGCTGTGCGGTGGAAAGATATGACTTATGGTAAGGGGATCGAGATCAGTCCTGTTATCTCGTACTCCCTCATCAACAATGAAGCTGCCGGAGGATCTGTGTGGGGGGATAAATCACGACGCGGTATATTCAAATTGTTTTATTTGCCAACTACCAAAGCTACGATAAGCTAGGTCATTACCGAAGCGGTATATAGGCCTAAACGGCATTGCGTCCTAAGTTAGTGGCAAGCCGACACCACCCCCAAACCAAACAAGCTAACTAACTCAAAATCACTTCCAACATCTCCAGCTCGCGACCCCTCTCCATCAATCATCTACCTCCACCACCACCAGTCTATCCCCCAGCAAATTGATCTACTGTACCCATACCGTAAATTCTCCAAACAATTTAGCCCAACAATCCGAGGATTCCAGCAAGTGCTGAGACACCGCAGAAGCAGTCTGGTAGTGTCTCAGACACCACGGGCAATCCTTTCCAACCAGTCTCCCAGTATCACGTATCCACCACAGTACAATTGCCACCTTGTATGCTAGCGGCTGAGCATCCCAAGTATCCCAAAGTGTTGACCAAAAAAGAATCCGCCATTGGGCGTCACACTGTGGTGGCTTCTTGAGGTGTGCTATAACTGGCCGATTACATACGGTAAAGACCTCGCCGCACGCGCCACAAGCCGTCGGCTCATGTTGGATCAGATAGGGCTGGGCGATGCCACCGTGATGGGTAGCTGGCAAAATGCAGCGATGGTGCAGCTTGCGGGGGGCTTCACAGGGTGTGCATGAGGCCGCCGGGAGTACAGTACAGTATCATAAGAGAGTTGGAATAGGCACTGACCGGTATGGGGGGCCAGTAGGAAGGATATGGTCGGAAACTTGGCTCTCTCGTTCCGTGTCTTCTCTAAACTAACGGTAGAGACAGGCATATAAGTAGGACAAAATAAAAGCATCTTGATCCTTCCATAGGTCACCACACGCCTCTCGTCTCCTCCATGCACGTTCCCATTGCGCCCCACACACCAATCGATAACAAAGGAGAGACGTGTGGAGAAACCTCTATGACCCTGATACAGAACAGAAGAAGCCACCTCCATCATGTTGGATTGCCCATCCTGCATTCGGTTAGGAGATATGCTGTTATAGGGCTCGTGGTTTGGATGCGTGCCTTGGCCGAGCTTGTGGTCGTGGTTTGCCGTTTTCACATCCTCTGTCGATAGGCGCAGGATACGGTAGGTTATCGGTTTGGCTGATACCCGTTGCCATCGGCCATCAGGTATATTGGGTATTTGGTTTAGTTTGTTTGAACTTTATGCTAGTCGGCATGGGATATTTGGTTCATCCTTCGTGCCTGTCGGCTTAGGGCGTGGGGCATTGGTTTTCTTGGTTCCGATTGTTCTATCATGGATAGTTTAGGCTCATGGGAGACGATGGTGTGTTCTGGGGAGTGTGTTTCTTGAGTTTTATCCAGTTTCCGGAGTAGTTAGCCGTACGGAGATATATATCTCCTAGTCTGCCCTTGGCTAGCATCCGCGCCGCTCGTTCTAGTTCACCCCACGTCCAGTTGTCTTTTGCCCATTCTGTCTACCCTCTCACCGCTTCGTTCTTAGATCCCTTCCATTGCTTTCATCTCGGCACTCCCGAAGGTTCCACGGTCAACCAGAACCTTCCTTCCCTTCGCTAGCAACTTCCACAACTTCAACAGGGTCCAGCTATCGTAACAATATAGGATGTTACACCAACCCTATAGAGATCCATATGCAGCAGCAAGATTTTTTCTCCGTGTCCATCGCAAACAGCATTTCCGTACGAAACTAGCTCCAAAAAAGGTGAGCAGTCTGAGAGTTTTCAACTAAGCATAGCCGTCTTCACGAACTCCCAATTACCGATCCAGAGAGCAATCCAAACTAAATCCCCACCTATGCGAAATGATTCCCAGTCTCACTTTCCCACCCTTCAAACCTCTGTATCTAAACTGGATAAGGAATTGCTAGGAGAGTCAGGGCTATCACATTGGTCTTGGCTGAATTTCAGATGAAATTGTGTGGAAAGTGGTCTCGCTTGGCGCTCCGTTGAGCTTCAACTATGGTGGAGGAGTATCGCACGCCAAAGCAGCCAACAAGTCCTCAATAACTTGATCCGTGGGTGCCCGGAGAGACTTTTTGGAAGAATTTTGAACCATCTCTTGGTGCATCCGTTGTTAAGTGCACTAAGGCTGGATTTGGCAACAGTTAGCTGAGCTTGATTAGAGAACCAGGTTTTCGGTCTTTCCAACACTCAAATGACTGAGCACGCTTGGTGGGTTTAAGTATTCCCCGAGGATCATAGGGCTCGGATCATTCCGGTACGGGCTTAGCATTCCGATATTATCGAACTTTCAGATTTTTTTTTTTTTTTTACACCTCTGGGATACTTTGGGAGCGCTGAGTGTCAGGTATCCGATTTGTATTGATTGTCACTGCATACTATTCCGCTCACCATCTTTGGCACCACCCTCCCACACCTCCTGATCGCCGGAATATGATAGTCCCTCATCCACCCACGCATCCTTCCGTCAAATGTAAAGTACGAAACAAAACCAAAAGAAAGTAATGAATCAAAATCAAATCCCTCGATCCATACTTCCACCCATTTCATCCATTCCCTTCAATCATCCCACCCTTTCTAGTTCCTCGGGTTTTGCTGATTTCACTGGAGGGTGTTAGAAAGCGTCGGGAAGGGGCTAGGGAGTGTGCGGACTTGGGGTTGCGTCATGGGCTACATCAACGGGGCCTCTTCGCTGAGTTGGGTCGCTCATAGTCTACCTGTGGTTGGAATGCGTACGCTGTGGGCTACATATACTCGAGTACACTCCCATTTGTACCTGCGCTGCTCGTGCGGGGGCTTGCAATTTTTGCTTGCTTTTCTGGGATTGTGGTGTTTCCCTTCCCATTTCCTGTCCCTCACTCCCCCCCTTTTTTTTTTGCCGATACTCAATCCATGTCATCAAATCCTCTTGATCAATCTGGGCCTCGTAATGTAAGTCGTAATAGATTTCTGCACTTACGGTCCGGATCGATAGGATGGTAAATTATGGTAATAGGACGTGGCTTCCTGTCCTCGCGATCATAGGTGATCACTCGGATCTCGCGTTGGATTTTTTGTTTATCCGCCCTACAGACTGGTCTCTTCTAGTTTAATTTCTCTTGTTATGATGCCAGTTTTTCCTCATCACCCTCTTTATCGGTAGACTTCATTTGGCTTTCCTCACCCCTTCCTTGTTCCTCACGCAACCTCACGACCATACCAAGTTTGACCACGGCATGTCCCCTTTCCGTATCGGTTGTCTTTTATTCTCCTTCAGGGGTTCTCGTATGTTTTCTCCCCTTCCGAGGCTCGCATATGTTCCCTTCCCTTCCGATGCGTTTTCGTGTGTTTTCCTTTTCCCCGAGGTTCTCATATGGTGCTAATCTCGGCTTTTCATCGGTCCATTCTTTTCTGCGTTTTCTCAGCTCAAGATGTAAGCCCGCACCTGTGCATGCGGTAGAAAGGAATCAAGCTTCGTTCTCTTTCTCGGCCTTACAAATTCACACCTCGCTTATTGTGAACTCGGTTGGATTACTTGAGTGAAGCGGAATCACGCCGGAAATCTCGGGTTTCAAGCTACAGCTGCTGTCAATTCCAGGCTTCCCCTAAAATGGGCTCTGAAATATCTTTTGAAAACGGCTGGATTTCTGGAATGTATAATGACTTGGGTAAACTTTTGCTCTAGATTGGGGTCAAATGGCAGGCACTCGGGGTTGATAAGGTCGCTTACAAAGTATCTTGTGCATATGAATCCCCTCCCTTGGTAGGTTCCTGAGTCTCTTAAGGAAAGCATTTGACACAAGTTGGCTGTGAGTGGGGAAAAACAATCCGAATCCGAAGAATCCATGCCCTTGGCAGGTTTGGGGTAAGATATTTTCTCATTTCCCATTGAATTTTATAATAATATTATCTTCGCTAACACCCGCTCAGCACCGTTGGCTCGATAACGTTAACTTTTAGCGTGTTTCTGGATCTGCCCTTAGGTTCGATCGAGGGCACTGTTTGGTAGAGTTTACAGCCGGCTCTCCAATCTTACCCGCGTACCGGTATCCCGACCCGAAGACTTAGCTCTTGCCAGGGCTGGTAGAGGACCTTCATGACAAATCTGCAAAGGTCGCCCCACATTCAACCGCTCTTGAGTTGAGTTTTCCCGTTGAACAGGGCGAGGGAGTCAACACTTAGAAGAGGACCGATACCAGTGGCTCCGACTCTGAAATACCCTAATTGACTTCTAGTAGAGACGAAGTCTCTGGCTCGTGTTAATAATTTCAGTAGTTGTGCGCTTTCTTTTCTAGAAATACGGGTATGCCTTAGCCTTCTCGGGTGGTTTGTCGTGTGCTGGGCCCAATGGTCTTGTTTGCAGGGGTGGGGAAAGCCCGGAAAGTATCCTTAACCGGTAACGTGTTGCCAGTGCTAGAGTTCCAACCTGACACGTTATTCCACCCATCTCCGGCGCTCGCAATAGCCTGGGGGGCCGAGCCCGCCCACAGGGAGACTTTCAAGAAGACCACTATAAACATACCTTTTGGTCGTGCGACATTTTGAAGACGGTAGGTTTCGGGGCTAGGGGCCCCGCAAGATGGGACATTATTTTGTGATCCCGGTGAAAGGGCCGTGGGTAATGCGAGCGGACTGCAGATTCTTTCTGAGTTGCTGCGGGAATCTGTCAGGATCTGTGGGAACCCATGTGGGTCGTGATATGTATGCGGTCCTAGGGTAGCAATTTTCTAGATTTCCATTTCGCTCTTCCTTATCATTTTGGTTATTTAAGGGGCGCCTAAAAGAGCGGGTTAGTTGACGTAACGGAGCGTCAGGTTGTATATCGTACCTTCTTTCATGATGTGAAACATATTAAGATAGAATTTTTTTTTTACTGGCATATACGAGTACTGCACTCGTGTGCCCGAGTAGACTTTGCACTGGTTGCAAACGTGGTACCGAAAAATCTCTTGAGGTTTGCGATCAGATTAGTGGATATGTGGAATAAACCCACATCTGGTTAAGTTTGACGGGTCAACAGAATCGCGAATACCAGTTAGTGAGATTCGACCGCCCAACGGCTCGGCTATACCATGTCAGTAAAGCACTAACCCTTCTCAGGGACTTTTGCCTCTGGATCCGGGGATTAGAGGCCTGCCTGATAGTGAATCACAAGAGATTTTACTGTAGGCCGGTCGGACCTAGAGTCAGCACACGAAGTTTAAGTTAAGAGGGGCGTTTCTTTCAGCGGTGGGGAACATGAGCGCCCATCCTCTCCTTACCCTCTTCGAAGCCGGCAGGCCGGGCTGTAGTGTCCCCGGGGAACGATGGGGCGCCTCGTTATATTCCTGGCCCTTTCGAATCAATCCTGACTTCGTATACAGAGATTTTCAGTTGCGCGGTAACTTTAGTGAGGTTCTGCTCCATCTTGCACACTATTGCCGCAGGAACGGTAAAGGTTCGACTTGGATGAACACTAGTTGTCAAAATCTTTTATCGTGTTAAATGGAAACCCATCTAACTTGGTGCGGAAATAATGAACCGGTAGTACGGTATCCTTAGGGTAGTGACATGTACTGTACCCGAGTACCGGTACAGCACATTTTCTGGACCTCCCCGTCTTGTATGTGCCAAGGGTGATGATCATTACCAGCTTTGGAATATGCCGCGAGTGACATCTAATGATTAGATCGGAGATAGGTAAGAATTGGTACAATCTCGTTAAGTCGACTTGGATACTCAGCCGTTCCTGTTCGAATACTTCCGGCGCATCTTTTAGCAATGGGCAGCGTCGTGACATAAAGTCATCGCTCACATCATTCCAAATCTGGTGATGGTCGCCATCCTTGGCACATACAAAACAGGGATCCAGAAAATGCGTCTCTCACCGCCACGAAAGGATAAACTTGAGCTCGAGAGCAGAATGCCTCAAGCAGAAGTGTGGAGTCCGAAACTGTACTGGTAGTTCCCCGGAACGACTACTGAATTGGTGATTACTTGGCATGTAAATGGTGGGACAGTTTCGCAATTCTAACACAACAGTACTTTCGTGCACATCACCCCGCTTTTTTTTAGCCCTGTTTATAGAAGGTTATGAAAGAAAACTTCCTCGATACCACAGCAAACTGCTATACAATTTTCACATTCAACGAACGTTTTTGAGGGAAAATCATGGCAAAGACTAGGTATACACAATCCGTGGAGATGGGCCACGGCAATGCCCACTGCAACAACATAACAGGTAGTTTCAACAACATCGTCTACAAGTCCGACGAGGACGCGCAAATTATGCGTTGGCTCTCTCCACTAGACCCAGGTGACAGAAACCAGGTTGTGCGAAACGACAGATTCGACGGTGTCGGGGACTGGCTTTTAGAAACAAGCGAGTGTAAGGGGTGGAGGAGTGGTGATGGTGGAGCCGATGAGGCGGTTTTGTTTTGCTCCGGGAATACGGGAGTGGGCAAGACATATCTGGGGTAAGTGGCGGGATTCTTTGAAAGAAGTGAATATCGCTGAGCGCAAGAAATAATGGCTCCTTGGTGGTCGACAGCCTATGCGATCAGGCAAGCAAGGGAGATATCGCCCTTGTAGGATTTTACTGCGACTACCTTTCCAACCGAGACCAGACCAGCGCCAACATGATGGGAGTTATTCTGAAGCAGCTTGTGGGCAGAGGGGACATCTCGAATGGTTTGCTTCAGGCGTTTTATGAAGGGAAAAAGGTGTTTGGTGGGAGAGGGCTGAGACTTCCGGATCTGATGGAATGCTAAGGGCCGCTATTTCCTCGCTGCCCCAAGTGTTCATTTGCATCGATGCACTAGATGAATGCTTACCGAAGCATCTGCCGGAGCTATGATACTTGTGTCGTTGAGAGATATTGTTTGGGAGTGCCCTACGACCCCAATCTTCCTCACAGGGAGGCCCCATGTTAGCGAAGATATTCGAAGGTGCTTCAGCAAGGCGTTTGTGATACCTATCAGTCCGAATACGGACGATATTAGGGGCTATATAGAGATGAGGTTGGACAAGGACCCGGAGCCGGAGGTGATGAACGACGATTTACGTGCGGATATTATGAGAATGATTTTGAAAAATACGTCTGATATGTGCGTAGGAGCACTTGCATTCCCACTCTATCAATGGCGTGTTGAGAATATTTGTATCTAAGTCACTTGCACTTGTGATAGTGGAGTAGACCTGGTGAACAAGATATATCTTTAAGACTCATAGATTAATCCAAGCTTGCGTGCTCTTCTAAC
>PYWC01000034.1:29509-145867 GCA_003182015.1 Tuber magnatum
ACGAGCTGGAGGTCGATGAAGTGGAGCTTTTTGAAATTTTTAGGTCGTGGGAATGGGTGTGATTTCTTCCTTTGGGTTACAGTACGGTTGATTTATTGTTTAGTGCGCCGGCGCCACTTTTGGATTCAATGAGGGGCCTAGTGTCCAGCGTGCCCCAGTCCTAATAGCTATACCCATGAACATTGCTCAGGTTAGTATTCGTACTGATCACATCCTTGGCCCTACAAAGGAAGGAGAGGTGTATGCGTGGGGCAATGGTCAGCAATTCCAGCTCGGGAGACATGCTCGCGGGAGACATCACCTTATCGAGCTGATCCTCGCCAGGTGTCCCTCCTTCGATACCAGGTCAGGTACGTCGCTACCCCCTTATATCAACCTTTCGCAATTAACCAGGACGGCAGTGTTTGGGCGTGGGGCCTCAATATGGTCAATGCGGGATGTAGGAACCCCCAGCGTTCTCGGGCGAAGAAGGAGCTGTGATTCCGGTTCCCACTGTCGTCCAGTATCATGTAGGGTACACGCCCATTCCGATATCTGCCGGAGATCATCACACAACTGCCGTAGTGCGGGCGGACAGCGGTGCGACGGGAGGGAGACAAGTTGGCCAAGCTCTTGGAGGGTGGCCTGGTTCTCTCCATCTAGGGTCTACCGGGGGTCTCCCAAAGGGCAAGGTGGCGAGGATGCTAGCGGGAGCGGTAAGCGACGGATAGTGGTTGTACAGGTGGCGGGGAGGTTGTTGGAATGTAACGCAACTGATGTCGCCAATCCGTGTAAGATTGAGGTTTCTTCGGCTGGTCCTGGTGTACTCGAGATATAAGGGCTGATGATAGCAATACATCTAGTATACAAACCATACTTGTAATGGTACATACCTCACGTGACTACTACCTTGACCGGTCGTGGCTCATCACCCGGAGGCTGGTAGATGTCGGATATGTCCCGGCTCTGGCTACACTATTTGAAATGGCAGGATATGGAAAGTATAGACCGGTATAAGGCGCGTCAGTTGGAATAGGGAGTTCAGGCAATGAATCCCAAAGGTTCCTTCTATTTACTACTGTGCTATATATTGTTTAAATCTTGTGTACAATTCCCATCACCCATACCTTACGTACTAATACCTGTCAAGGCTGATTAAACAAAGGGGGGTGTTTAGGTGCATAATGTCAGGTATGGCAATAACCTAGGTCTAGTAGAATATCAGTTAAAAGCTGCCAAATAGTACAAGGATAGCGTTGTTGATATTACTACATGTAGTTTGTATGACCAATTGGTTCCTCTTGTTCCCCGCTGGACATACTAGAGCTGAATATAGCAGGTGAGAACATGTCAAATCTCTGGTAAGATTGACTGCAGGTTAGGAATGTAAAGATCAGGTTGTATTTGACTCCGGTACCTGTCCCAATACCGTGCCCCCAGATACCACTTGCAGCTCTTGATATCAGGTAGAGAACATATATCCCAATTCCTGAGTCATCTCACCTTATGTATCCTGCATCACTAATATATCTACTACCTAAAAATATCCGATTTACAGGTGAAATATATGATTGTGCTCACATTAAAACAGAAATTCTGGTAGAGTCTATCATGTATAGACAATATGTGCACCAACCAGAACTCTACAGATGCAGAACCAGAGGAGCAGACTGGTGAGCTGCATTCTTGTCAGTCTGGCCTTAGACCCAGGAGCCAATAGATCTACAGATCTGAAGACTATTGTGATACATCGCTGGTGCAAGGTAAGCTATAGTAGTATAGGCAGAACATGGCTTAAAAGAAAAGGAGCCAAAGCAAGGAATAGGAAGAGTTTAGAAGATTGTGCATAGTAGAAATATAAGGAGCCCAAGCAGTGAAACATATAGTATAAGGAAGACTAGTGATAGTGAAACAAAATATAAAACGAAACCAGAAGTCATATAAAATCTGCAAGACTTGTCTGTATGGCAGGGAGGCAATAAAATGAATAATATGATGGAAGTAAAAGTAAAGAAAATATAAAGAAAACCAATACAATTATAACATCAATATCTCTACCTAAGCGTGCATCCCCACCATCCTACTGTTAGTAGTATTCCATAGGGCCAAGAGGCATAGAGTACTTGCCGGGGTACTATCAAATCCATTGAGGATAGTGAGAATCCTGTGAGTAGGATCCTGTGACATTCTGCCTTGTTCCTGCTACCACTCGCTAATTGTAGCAACTATAGCATTTGATTCCTCCTGCTTAGCAGTGATTGTAGTAGTCATAGCATTTGACATGGGAACTAATTTATTCAGGCCAAGAATGTTTGTAGTACGATCATTGGTAGTACCTTCTAGTGCAACCGCGATAAATACCGAGATAGATTCTCCATTCTTACCCAAGTCGCTTGAAAGGAAACATGATGGGCCTTATCCTTCAGGAGCTACACACCTACTGGCTACACCTGTATTATGCAAGAGTGCCTGGTGGACCTGATATGAACTATCTATACTTCAACCAGTAGTATGAAAATATAGTAAAGCAGCACTACCTAGACATAGATCGATAGAGAGTGAGGACTAGGAAATGTATCAATAGCTTGTATAGCGAATAAGAATCTCTAAGATGATAACTACCCTGCAGGCAGTACCAGCTGCTATTCAGACCAGGTGCTCAAGATTACAACAAGTGGGTGTCAGAGTCTATTCACTTTATCCATATGCATACGCCACAACTATCTCAGTGGTCTCACTATTATTCATGGTTATGTCAATAGGAGGGTAGATGAGATGATGGTAATACTCATACATACTTGCGAGATGTTCAGCGATGGAGGGAAGGAAAGAGGTCACCAAACTTAACCTGCCAGTAGACTGAGTCTTGTTACGAGTTGGCAATATTGCAGATGGCAGAATGGAGACTAGTTAGTCTAGAATGTTTGGTGATTGCATTCAGGAGGAAAGAGATGTGGAGCTGGAGCAAGAGAGAAATAGGTGAACAAGAGTCAAAGAGAAGATATGATAGTCACAAGTGTGAAAATACAAAGAAGGTTTGATTAAGGTAAAAAGAAAGGAAGAGAGGAGAGAAGAAAGAATAGTAGGAAGGAAGAGTGAATAGCCAGTAATACTTGGGAAAAGATATGATAGCTAATCAGGACTTGGCATTCATTGTGAAAAATCACTTTTCGTTTGTTAAATCCTTCTCTTATTTTACCAGTCTTATTTCAGGTAACCGCACTCTCTGCCAATTTCGCAGTAAAAGGTCTAGTACTTTTACCTTCAATGGCAACTGTAGTAACTTCAGAATTGTTTATTTTGAATTCTGAATTATTAACCCTAAAACCTTTAGTTCATCATCAGTCAATATTAGTAAATCTGTTTAATATGAATGTGGATGAATCCTATAATGGACTCAGAAGACAGGTGTTACTAGCAATTGATAATAGAGATATGTGAACTTCAACATGAAATCTCTATATAATCTATGTACTCCAAAACCTCCCCTATGATTTGAGAAACTTTCAGATAATAATAACCCAATGCGCAAAATATATAAAAACATACAAAAACTTCTAGGTTAGTCTCACAATGAACGAGCACAATGCAGAGGTTTTTGTCTACAGGAAAATGATATGTCAAAATTGATATAATTGTTTCAAATGGGGACTGATGTGCAAAAATTGGCTACACACCTTAAACCCAGTTTTGAGTTATTACCTGCAGAAGTTTGGATAGCAATCACAACACTTTTGAGAAATTTACAAATATAATTTCATGGTAAGTTTTTGTAATACTAATCCAATAATGGGAGAATATAATTTTTGAGTAATATAGATAGTATTAAAATTGCTTTCTCTATGAGCTATAATAAAAAATTTAAAGAAAAAAATAATTGTTTAATTTTGTGAATCATACAATTATAGAAGTAAAATATGAGTGAGCACAAGCTGGGGCGTGATTGGTTTAACAATACAGAAATATTGCTGTTTTTCTTTATTC
This sequence comes from Tuber magnatum, assembly GCA_003182015.1. NCBI lineage: Eukaryota > Fungi > Ascomycota > Pezizomycetes > Pezizales > Tuberaceae > Tuber > Tuber magnatum. Next base: position 33,473 of record PYWC01000034.1, read on the forward strand.
TTACTACTAGGTGGAAATCCACAACCTCTACACTTGACTGGTGAAGTACTGGCCTCTCTCAATCTACTACTTTCATTTTCACTAGTTGTCTCTTTTGGCAGATATATATTCTCATCCACTGCAGCTTGGACTTGTCATACACTCTGAGCTGGTATGTTTTTCTTGCCTCTAACTGTAGTAATTGGTTCTTTGTCTGGTTCGAAATACAACCATTAGTTTTGATACTCTAATAGACTATAGAAGGAATACTTCTGGTAAGGATCATGGTGCTATTCTGGGTTGAGCTCAGTATCTGGTATTGGCAATAGAGAAATATGACAAAAGGACTCAAGATTGAATGCCTGTTTACAAAGGTTAAACCTGATCCATAGTTGATCTGGCAGTCTCCTGGCCTCAACAATACTAGAAGATATAGCACTAAACTGAAAAAACTGAAAACTTTGGATACACTTTAGTAACTTCAAATATCCTATCAGTGCCTTATCCCTATCTCTAAAACAAGTACCTGGAGGATTATCAGAGAGGTGAATTGCCCCAATCTTTTGATTCTTATCTGCTGAGTCAACCAGTGCCACATATTGTTCAGGTCCCCATACTAGCCTTCTATTTTCCTTTTACTTTACAGTTCCAAATCTATGATCAACACTATTATATGTATGACTTTTGATATAAAATCCTAAAGCAATTGAAGTTATATTCAGTATGACAATGAATTAGCAAAGATTCCATACCATGGTTTTGTTTTTGTTTTACCCTCTACACTTGTCAGCCCAAAAATGTATATCAGGTTTCAGCTTGTAAGTAGATATTCGAAAGAAATGGGGTAGGAAAACAAAGTGATTTGCTGCTTTGCCTGGTTGTGCTTCTGTATGCATAGTATAATAATGTTACTTAATCTCCTTATATCCAATTCTAAGTACATAGAGCCTGAAGGCTAACCAATTGTACTACTCAGAAGGCTAATGTGGTATTTTACAAATTTCTACTACCTGTTGAAAATTAAATTAATACCAACTAAGTTGACTATCTGATTTCCTGGATTGCTTAATATCTTGTTCAGAGGTTTGACGACATGTATGATATTCATTTTGGTGTACCTCTAACTTAGCAGAATTAATCTTCAAAGCTCTAAAGGCATTGATTTCTCCTTCAGAATCTAGAGTATCAGTAGTTCCTTCTTTCAATCGCCACGGAAAATCATGCTGCGATTGGTTCCTCAAAATATTATACTTATCAGAAATATGTTTAGATCGCTTTCAAATATATATAAACTTAAAACCATTATGTCTTTTTCAATACTTATAAAAGTACTAGAAGGATGTATAACTGACTTGAAGATCAGTATAATTAGCCCGTGAAATATATCTTTGATACATTATCTAATAAGAAAGATGAGAGTGAAGGACAGTAATATACTAGAAGTCTATATACTTAACAGTTCTTCCATTGTCAAGATGTTTCTTAAATGCTCTTATTGCCATGGACTCACCTTCTTGCTCCTTTGTAACCATTATGAAATCGTCAATAGCAATTCCAAGTATCTGTGACAGTTTATTGCAAGCTAACTTGTGACAATTGCCATGTGGCTTGGGCACAGGCATCCTAGTATCACTACCAAGGTTTATGATACCATTGCTTGTTTTTCTCTTAATTCGTCAGAAACTGCAAATGACCACAGAGGAAGTGTTAACTACAAAAGGTAAACAGTATCTAATCTCTACTTGTGTACCATTTTTCAACTGACAAGGTTAGCTTTAATCCATTCCAATTCATTAGCTACTGAAATTCAAAACTACCCTGTAACTGCGAAGATAGAGGGTATATAATTAGAATCTTCTTTTTTTTCATTCTATCCTATCTTAATGCTCCCGCTATATTTTTCCATTCACTACCTTCTGCTCTACCTGTATACTTCTTGGACCTGGTACAAGAGGCTAAAAATTGTATAAACCACAGTTGAGTATCAGAAAACTCATGATTACTAACTAAATAATAAGTTAATTCCTGTAATCCAAAGTAGTAACAAAATACATTGCATAACTTACCTTCACAGAGTGAATTCTCACTACTAGTATTGGAGTCTGAGGAATATCCTGAGATACTTGCTTCCGATAATTCACCAAAGATCCTGTCAGTATTATTGTTGCCAAAAGAAGAAGATTGGATTTGCAATTTATCAAGAGTAAACTTTGCAGTTGCGGAAGTTATAATTTGCGAATTATAGAACTAGAAACAATAATGGGAGAAGAATGATGAGTTAGTTACTGGACTTACGAGAACTATTTAATCTATCAAATCCATCATAAAGCAATTGTATTCTAGTACCTACAAGCACATAAATATCATACTATTACACTAAAGATTTGCTTTACTAAGTATCAGTCAACCCATTTTGATGATAAGATGTATTGGATCCGATACCAATATTATTAATTTCAGGATTCTAGAACAAGAGCAAGAATTTTCATACAAATCACAAAACTTATTATAACAATTGATTCTAATTGTTCAACAGATTTATAAATATATTTCAGGTAGATTGAGACATAGGCTATTCAACTATGTAGTAATAAAAAAAAACAGATAATTGAAGATTTTAAATTTAAAAGTTAATAAAGGGTTCAATTCTCATGATAAATGTATTTTGAAACCTTCAGATCAAACTCTATAAGCTCAAGAAGTACAGTATACATAGAGGCTAATTTGTTGGATTGGTAGAGTCAACCAATATTCACATATCAGTACCCAAATTATAGGTTTTCTGTGTAAACTCAGAAATTGTATAATACACCTACACTTTATAAGTGCCAAGAATTGCCTTTTCTGTTTTCAGTTATCAAGTGTTTGGCCAAGAAATCGCATTTTTAAACCAACCAAAAAGGCTAATATAACTTTTCCTATTATCTGAACCTTTATGTTACAGGCTAGTATATTCCAAATAAAATTTATATTATTACATGGGTGCTGATATGCAATCATCAGTCCACTTCAGTAATGCAATACATTAGCTTCAATATATACCATACTTCTTGAGCCTACAGAAGATAATCTGAAGTTCTTAAAATATATTTGTCCAGAGAATTCAATTCTTTATTAGCTCTTCAATTTAAAATCTTTATTTATTTCTTCTTATTGCTATTATATGGTTGAATATCTTATCTCTCGATTGGCTTAAAACCTATTTATCTATTACTGGTATCAGAGGAATTAATTATTGAACTGAGTTTTGTGATTTGTATAAAAATTGTCTTAAATGCAAGGGAGTCCTTAAACCATTATTAATAGCATTTGATATAAGATATCTTATCATCAGAGTGGGATGAGTGATGGTTCACAGAGGTTATGGCCATCTGCATAGTTTGAATAATAAAGACAGAAAGGTATAATTCTCTCTTGTTAAACCTAGCAATAGCAAGTGTCACAAATAGTGATGGGGGTAGAAGGTTAGTGGGAATATGGAAGACTCAGAATAGTATGTAGGGAGTACTGGAAGGTATTGGTTAGGCTTACCTACAAGGCACACTAGTTAGACTTTTATACCATGGGCTATATTGTGGTTATGGGGTTTCGCACAACACACAGTTTTGAGTCATGGTTATTTTATAAGTAGTTACCCATATGGGAACCATACAGGGCTGAAATAGAGTGTGGTTTTAAGTAATTACTATATTTGATAAATAGTAATTTACCTACAACATTTAATGGTAGATAAATATTGAGAAAAAACAATTAATAAGAAAAATAGAAGTTTTAAGATATAATTAAAGTAAAAGAGAGAATGAAATCGTATGAAAAGAGGAATGGACAACTTCAATTAGAACACATAGAAAAGGTATGGTTCTGGAAGCCTAGACTCAACCCCAATTTTCAGACAAAAAAGGTGACAAAATTATTATAACACCAAGCGTAACACGCACAAAACCGCCTTACCCTTACACCTAAAATTCAAAACTCTAACTTGTGAACTTGAAAAATAAAATAAACATATGATATAATTATTGAAAATTCTAAGAATTAATTAACCATCTATTCAACCATCTAGCCTCATGAACCTTCTCTACTCTTACTGATTTGTTATCACCAGTTTGTATTTCTAGCTCTATTAAACTTTAAGACTTAAAATGAACTGGTTGCTGACTTTTTGTGGAATGAATTAGTAGGATAGAGTAGGAAACAGGATGGAGAGCAGGATGGAGAGTGAAGAGAAGGCCGAGAGGTGAAAGGAGTTAAAGCAAGCCACCATACGAGAAGGAGTATGAAAGCACCAAGCTGCTAATAATTCCAGCATCCCGCGACCACTACCAATGTCTACCCAACAGTGTCTACGCAAATACCACTGGAAGAAGAACCAACATCGTTGGGCTGCCTTACTGAACCCATTAGGGGCAGCTCAACCAAGTGCCCCTGCAGCTGCCACCAATTCAACATCCAGGGTTTGAACACAGGAATATCGACAGCGTCAGAGAGAAAGCCATGGCTATCTGAAAGCAATGCCACTTAGCAAAAGTGAGCGGAACCGCAGATCGTATGGCAAAGCCAAGCAACAGAAGCTGCAAGGGGAGATGTCAAATTCAGCTGGTGGACAAGTAAGTGCCTATAATAATGTGCATCAAGATTAGATAATGCTAACTTACAGGAAACAGAATGGCGAAAAGATAAGCAGGCATATGCCAGCTGGCCACGTCTTACTGGGCGATTGAGAATATTGAAGGAAGAGATTTCAGATTCAGCTTTGAAGAAGCTGAAGGCGAAGATGAAGGCTTTGCAGAAACCAAGGGGAGCACTCAGCATGAATTTCCAGCTAGACGGAAATGTGCAGCTCTATGCCATTCAAAAGCTGCAACTGAAGGGGGAAAGAGAATATAAATTGGCGAAATTAAGTCGTGCACTCAACGAGGCAATTACATCTCACAGGTCGAGAAAGGAAATGGCACTATTGATTGCCAGATCTGGTGGATGGGGACTCTGGGTAATGAGAAGGATCTTGCGACCAGAGGTGGACTATATTCGAACTAGGAGTCTACCAGCCCCCAAGCAAGGAAAGCATCAAAGGGTGGCCAGTTGGCTAACTGATGAGGGAATCATGCTCGCAATGCGAGAATATATGTCTGTTGCTGGAGAAGGTGTGTATATCTAATCAGGAAATGTTTGTTTCAAGCCACTATGAGAATAATAGCTGACTTTAATTTAATAGCAATGGATTCGGCTGGCCTTTCACAAGCAGTTACAAACAATTGGTGTGAAACCTACAACTTGGAGGATCATAGCTCAACCGACAATAATGCCTTACCAATAATATCGATTGCAGGCGTACATCCGACAATCAAGAAGGCAGTATCGAGTCGATTGGCAAGAGCTTGGCTCCTCAAGTTAGGGCGGAATTGGAAGGAAGTCAAAAAGGGAATCTACAAAGATGGCCACGAGAGAGATGACATCAAGGAATATCACACCAATATCTTTCTTCCCCGGATGCAATCACTGAAGCCTCGAATGATGGAATGGGATGAAAGACTCAATGTGATTGAGAAGACATATCCGTAAGATAGCGGCCCAATTGTATTCATAACCCATGACGAATGCACATTCAACTCCAATGATGGCCGTAAAAAGATCTGGATTCATGAGGATTGGGCTCCAATTCGAAAGGAAGGACAAGGCCAGGGTCTTCATGTATCCGACTTTCTAACTCTGATAGGACACCTGGGAGGTGGTCAAGTGTGTGAGATCTTGAAGTGTGGAGGAGATATCTGGTGGACTGGAGACTTGCTATTACAAGAGTTAAAGGAGAAGGCAATTCCTGTATTTGAAGCTGCTTTTCATGGATGTCAAGGATTGTAGGCATTTGACAATGCCAAAATTCACCAGAAGTATGCTCCAGATACACTTCAAGTGGGAAGTATGAACCTTACTCCTGGTAGAATGAACACAGTTTCTATGCAAGATGGATATTATATTTATCCTGATGATCCCCACACTATTTATCAACAAACCATGATGCTACCTGATGATGGCCTAAAGGGATTACAGATTGTCTTACAAGAACGAGGCTTGTGGCCTCAAGGGCAGAGATTTCTGACCCAATGTTCTATTCCAAGAAATTCTCCTGGTGAGAAGGAGCCTAATCCAACCTGCAAGCATGCAACAAATGCCAACCGTTGTGCTAGAGCACTTCTATCTTCTCAGTACAACTTTCAAGCTCAGAAGTGTCAGTTGCAGGAGACATTAGAAGCAGCAGGACATCAGGTGATCTTCTACCGTGTATTTCATTGCGAACCGAACTTCACTGAGTACTTCTGGGGTTGTGTAAAACTTTATACAAGGGCTCATTGTGAATACTCCTTTCCTTCCTTGGTTCACACAGTGCCTGCAGCACTTATGCAAATTTCCAATAACTTGATTTGGAAATATTATCAGTGGACCTTGCGTATGATGGATGCATATCGGAATAACACGGTATGTGGTTCTGAGGACTTCAAGAAGTATGCGTATACAAGATACTCATCTCATCGTCGCATAGTGGAGTCAGATGTTCATGTAGAGTAATTCTACATTCTGCAATTATCTTCTCCTTTGTATTTAATACTAGTGAAGCATTAAAAATAAATTACTCAATTCAATCATAGTACTAGAATAGAATTTCCTGATCTTTCAATCTATTATATTCTAGCATTAACTAGAATTTATATTCATATTTACATCTTTATATTACTGCAATTATAGTATACTAGGAATAAAAATATTAGGGTTTTGAATTTTAGGTGTAAGGGTAAGGCGGTTTTGTGGGTATTACACTTGACATTACAATAATTTTGTCATATTTTTTGCCTGAAAATTGGGGTTGAGTCTAGGCTTCCGGAACCATAGGAGATAAAAATAAACAGATTATCAAAGAGAACAATCAAATCATAGAGTAGAAAAGTCAGAGATATATAAAAAAAAGGTAGAAAAACTTATATATAAAAAACCTCAGAATATACAACATTTTTGCACAACTTTTCTCCTTCATAGACTGAAACAAGTATTAACACTTTGACCCTTTTACTACTTGTTACGCTTGATAATGAAACATACAATTACCCATGTCCAAATACCTCCTTATATAAACTAAGCTCAATATGTCCTAATAACTACCCCTATACCTTATTCGTACTCATTCCATATGCTAACCAAATTGGAAACTGAAGATACATGATGTTTACGGAAATATCGTGTGATGTTTGAAAAGAGTTGTAAATTTGAAAAATGAAGCCATTAGTTCTAGGCTTTATGCCTGTTATTATAAGACCTGCAAAGTGCAAAATTCAAAACCATATTAGTATAATCTTAATAATAATATTGTTAGCTAGAAAAAATTGAATGAATTAATAAAACTTATCATGTATCTGACTTCCTAAAAGATCTGTGATCTTAAGCCTTACTCAATTACAAAGACCTTAATATAGATTCAAATTGCATAAAAATATAACTAGTACATGGACCTTTAAGTACAATAAACGTGGTGGAACTCTGGAAGGTTACTATGCAATAAGATGCTCGAAAGAATACCTTGTTTGTACCTGGTCAGAAACACCGTGGGCACTAAGATAGATCTTGATGGCTGAACCTCTGGTTTGATGAATAAGGAGTTTCTTGTTGATATGGTCTATATAAATATTTAGTTCTGCTAGAATAGCTCCTTTGACTAAAACCTCAATTGACACCATCAAAGGAGAGGCAAAAATACTAAGCAGGCATATTTCCTCCATCAAACCTAGTATCGCACTATCTGAATGAAGCATTATTGCACAAAGAGTAATATGATAGTGGATAGGGTAAGGCTAGGTTATAGTTCCAATTTGGAGAATAGAATCAGCAGGTTCTTTTTGTAGTTTATATGCATTGAAAGTAATATTGGTATGTATCAGATGAACATTCTCCTCTAACTGTAGAACGTGAAACTGAGGCCAGTAGTTGGAACCCGGGAAATTAAAGTAAACCATTTGTGATTGAGAACTACCGGGAACAACTGGAAGACATTTTCTAAAATCTGCTAGGAAAGTCATGGTTATTCTGCTAAAAGACCCAGAGTTTTGACCAATATCAGACAATATCCTTGAAACTGCATGATATGCATATTTATCTTCCATGGTTGCTTCATCTAAGGTAATAAGTGCGGTTTGAGGAGAAACCGCAGGCTGAAGAGATCCATGATTGATTGAACAAATAGACTGGCGTCTAAGATCAAGAGAATTCAGAGGGTTGAATGTGTGGTTCATGCTACTTGCAGTAGTATTACTGCAATGTGGCTAGATACTACCGCTAAAGCTATCTTGTGTTGACTTTAAATTTCAGCAAGAATTGAATTCTCGGAGAATGCCTTTCCTGTTCTGCATGGACTATGAAGGAAAAACATATCTCCAGCATCCACATCTACTGACCTGAGGGCTACTTGAAATAGATGTCTCGGTGCAGGATCTAACTGTTGTTCACATCTCTGAAGCTATAATGTATTCATACCGGGTCCTAGTCACATAGCAGTGTGATAGGTGCAGACTGCTTCTTGGTCAACAAGAAGCAAGTGCTATTTACTAAAGGAGAGTTTGAAGGGTGTAATGGAGAAACAAAGAAGTAACCATTCAACCAAGTATATTTAGAATACCATCCGTCAAAGTCTGCTGTTTCGATCATAGAAATCAGGGCTCTTTGAATACAGCATATGGCTTATATCCAGTATCAGCGATATTCTAAAACATTGTGGGTATCAACTAATAGCACGCGAAACAATACAAGTATCAAACGATACTGTGAAACCAAACATAAAACCTAACCTAGTACCAGCACCGGTTACACTGCGAAAACAAAGTAACAATTTCACCAAATAAAATAACCTAATGAAATCCTAATGGTCCGTAAACCATCTATTTTCCAGAAGGTCTCCATAGGACCCATCCTTATTGTTATCAGTATCCTGCAACATTCTTATATCATCCTGCAACATCTATTGTGCAACCTGCAACCATCTTTCCAAACACCCCTGACAGGGCACCTTATGCACAAAGTAACCTGATTCCCAGTAGCGTGGTAAATAATTCCAGTCTCAGACCGTCCCGTACTCCCAATTGTCTGTCTCAATATCAATTCGTCCGCATTCCTCGTAGTCATTGACATAGAATATCTTCCAATATGTGCTTAGTGGAATAGTTCCTGGGTATAGTAGGCGTCTTATGGTCTTGTGGGCGGCTCTCACATTGACCTCTTCGTAGATCACTATTCTGCACTTTTCTTTCTTGCAGAGTAAGGGGTTTACCAGTTGTGGGCAACATAATGAATATTTCGCATATATTTGTGGAAAGGTGGGTGGTATTTATACCTCAGTGTTGGTCTCACTTAGGTGTTCCAGGGAAGATGGGTCGTACTCAATATTGGCTTCTATCTCCACATACATATCATATTTTTTCATGCTTAGGTAGTAACCATCACCAAAGTGGAACACATCTGATAGTGTTTCTCCCCACCTCTGTCCTGTTGATACAGTTGTTATCTCCAGGCATTCATCATAAATATGTATGAATAATTGCCGTGTAAGTTACCATCTACAGATAATGTCACGGTTCACAAACAGTCCCATTAGCTTATGGTGCAGTCTCCAAGGCACTTGGTCACAATTTGACATTGTAAGGCACTTGGATATTTTGTGTTTTCTTCCTTTGTTATTCCCTGTACTCAGCTTCTGCTAGCCCTGCCAGGTATGTTGCTTCCTCCTCTATTACCTGATTCTCATCTTCGTTGCTTTTAAAATCGCTTTCAAAATGGGCGGGCTGGAAACCCTCTTGCATCTCTACATTTTTATGTGGATGGAGACGTTGGATTTCTGAGAGAGTTGGGCTCCACACCACGATCAGATAGTTTATTGTAGGGGGTAGCTTGTCCTCCCGTTTGTTATCCACCGACTATTTGTTTACTAATTCCATCATGTGTTCCAATCCTTCAAGTGGTTTCCAGCTATTCTCCATTCCCAGGTATCCCACCCACTTCACTAGGAACTGGTCACTATCATAGTGTCTTCTCTGGTCTTGTATTGTGTCCACTTCCCACACCTGTTTTTCCTTAACCAGGATCAGGGGTGGCTTTGCATGGCTTCTTCTGGGGAACATTGCATCATCATTAAGGAGGTATCCTTTCACAGTGGATGTGTAGAATGTCGCTTCTCAGTTCCTGTACACTCTCCTATCCATTTCCACAATGTAGTTTTCTGTATGGTCATCATATTCAATTATCTTGAATAGTCCTCGCCAGCATGGTTTCAATTTCTTCCTGCATTCTGGCTCGGGTGCAAACAGGTTTCCGTAAACCAATAACTGGTTACCTATCCCTCTTGGTGCGTAGTGTCTGTGTCGTGTTCTGGCAGTTCTCGTACTCCTGAATCTTGCCAGTTGGATAGCATGGAAGGCAGTGTTCCAGGTCGCTTGCTGTCTGTTTAACAATTCATAGGCTACTGGTACTGCTGAGGTCTTGAAATTTGTCAGAGGAAGGAGGGGTTAATTTTTTGTATAAACTCACTTGTATAGTGACATGCCAAGAGTTTTGGACCATTCTGTCTTTAAGTATGCAGGCATTTCGGGCATGCTATCAAACCGATTGTTCTGTCATACATGGGCTAGGGTTCGAAGAGATGTTTTCAATTCCGGAATTTTTCTTTCGACCTGTCTATTCATCTCATAGTGTCCTGAAGCTGCTGTTATGTATTCCATGCCTAGCGACCAACACCGTTGTCTCCAATCATATGACAACAATCTTTGGTCTGTATTGCTTCCTACTGTGGTTGGATAACCGTGGGGTGTAAATATCCTGATGCATAGTAGTTCCCAGATTGTTATTGCCGTCACTTCCTTATGTATTGGTACGAGCCATGTAAATGCTGAAAGCCTATCTATGGCCAACAGGATCCTGTCATATCCCTATGAATTGTGGAAAGAGCTCGCAAAGTCAATGGCTATCGATTCTAGAATGTCGGATAGGTTGACAATTGTTTGGGCCTTTCCTTCTCATCACTTGGTGGGTTCATTGTTCATCTGCTAGATGTGGAATTAGGCCACAGATCCTTCAAAGTCCTTCCACATTGCAGGCCGGAATAGGTACTTGGTAGTGTACCGGGAGTTCCATTCAGTACTGTGATGGGCTTTGTTGTCAATCTCAGCTATGACACGCTGTCTTAATGGAGCATTCCCGAATGCAGAGCCTTTCGGAATATACAGGCAGTCTTCCCTGCAACTTGTTTTTGTGTACAGCATTCCATTTGCGACCATATAGGCGAACAAATCTGCTTTGGAGTCCATGTTTTAGTTGACCTTTTTCCATATAGGTTCCTTCTGGTATCCTGAAACCATGTGAGCTCGGAATGTCCCTATCATTTTCTTTACTGTTTGTTTGGTGGCCCCCTTGTCTTCTATTTCCCTTCCACTGGTCGTTTCAGGTTCGTCATCCTCCTCAGTGTCTTCCAAAACATCGTATGGTCTGCGCCAATATTCATCCATCGTTCGCGGCATCACTGAGACCATTGTCCCATTGCTCAAGTTTTTCATCCAATCTTCCCCTCTAAGCTGGGGCAGGCTGTCTGGCCCTGGCATTCGGAATACTGGGGCTTATGGGTTTTGTATTTCAGGGGTTGTGAGGGACATGGGCCTGGGCTGAATGAGCGAGGATAGACCTTCCCCAGCACTGTTTGGTCAACCGCTAATAGTTTGCTGCCACCCCAGTCACCACTTATGGGGGATTCTGGAGGCCTTGGATCAGGTTCAGTGCTCCAGGGACTCGGTCCTTCATTAGGAGGTTGAGCGGTTGGCTTGCTTCCCTGCCTGGTGTGCTTATTTGCAAACTTGATTTCAGTTTGATGATAGAGGCAATACTCCATGTAACAAGGGGAACAGTGGAGCTTACTATGTTGGAGTTCCTCGGGTGGCGTGCTTTGCAAGGTGTGCTTGTCACCCCAATTATTCCTTGCAGGGATTGAGTAAGGGCTCTCAGTAGGCACCGGGGCCTCATTGGGGTACTCTGTGTGTGAGTAAGCAGGGGATGTAGGGGAGATGTCTCGCTCGGGCTCCATCATGTTTGATTCTTGCTCATGGACTGTGTTGTCTGAGATGTCCTCAGCTTCCTTTCTATAATTGTGGATATAGGCTGGGTTCAAGGCTGATCCTCCATCATATATCTTGGAAATGGTATAAGCTAAATAGTTTTTGCTTCCTGGTGCCCAGGCTATCTTCATATCGTATTTCCTCAAGACGCGGAGCCATTACAGCTGTTTCCCGGGAGGATTCTTTGCGGTTCTGAGATGGATCAGGGGCTGGTGGTCCGTTACTATTCTGAAAGTATTTCCTCTTAGTACATTGCGGAATTGGTTAAGGGCCTCCACCATTGCTAGGGCCTCTTTATTAGTACTTCCATAATTTGTCTGTGCATTGGTGAACTTCCTATTGTACAACACGAGTGGTGTGGTTGTCTCATATATGAGTGCCTGTCCTACCCATACTCCTGTTCCCAAACCTGAGGCATCTGTAACTAACCAGATTGGTTCCTTGCTTCGTATGTCTATTGGCGGCATGACTTGGTGGTCGATATTGTGCTTCTTGCTCCTTTCAAATTTGGTTTGATGTGTGGTTGTCTATACGAATTCGGTATTTCCTGTTAAGTCTATTAATCGTGGCATTAGGTGTTAGGCAGTAGCCGACTCTAGGGACAAGCGAGTCTGTACTAAGGCCTGAGACGTGACGAAGTGGTTGCTAGGAAGGCTCACTTAAAATGTCAGGATAAAAAAGTGTAGAAGTATATCATGTAACGAATATATTGATAAGCTCTCTTCCCCATGGCCAATAAGGTCTGGAAAGCATGGGACGCACCTTGATATTTATATTCCGCGTCCTGGTGTTCGTGGACTATCTACTCCTCCCACCTTTCCCCACGTGAACCTGGTAGACCCTGAAAACCTTTACTGCACTTGACTCTGATTTCTTCATCCCGCTGTGTGGGTGCCTAATCCCTCTCCTCACAGTGTTCACTGTACTCATAGTCACTTGAACCCTTTCACCGTGGTAAGCAGCTACTGGTTCTATCTCTGCATACAAAGTGATCAGCTCCAATGACAGACTTATTAATACAGGCGGATTTCCTATCCGTCTCCTTCCACCCAGCAGAAGCATGTTCCTGTCTTATCACGCCAATGGCCTCTGAGCCTCGTCGCGTTCAGGGTTAACCTTTAAGCGGTAGGTTATTATGTGACTCTACCTTACCATGCCTTTGGGCTCAGGCGAACAATCATCTGTCAGTCATTGTCCCCACGTCAGGACTTTACTCCGCATTCCTCCACCAATGGACTTAAAATTCGCTCTTACTGCCTGTATGGCAGCCAGTGATTCCTTTTGGAGTAGCTGACCTCCCCCTGGTTGGCATCCATCTGTTGGCACAGCTAAGGGATCATTGCATGCGTTTATCTCCACAACCAAGCAACTGATTCATTTCATTGGATCTCGTCAGGATAGCCGCGGGTCCTCTCTTGAAGACTTAGTGAAAACCCCTCCACCAGTGATCTTCACTGGTCACATAAATGAGGGTTTTGTGCCAACCTCGTATTGGTAGAAATGAACATGTTCTCTAATTACTGCGATGGACCCTGGGATCCAACATGTGACCTTTTGACAATAATCACATGACATGCCCATTATGCTATACCAGTCTGTCTTATGAGTAACATGAGTTCCCCTCTGTAAGGGTTCGGCCCGAATCTCTATAGTCTATTTCTCTAATAGTGTACAAATTAAACTCCTTTAACAACTTGGCCAGGTAGGAGGAAAAACTTTGGCACATTTACTGGGAGACGTCTAGGAAAGCTTTTCCTTGTAGTCCTTCCTCTATATTTGTGGCATCTCCGGGTTTTCTCTGTTAAACCCTTGTACCAATTCTGCCATATGCCCCAAATGTTCTTGCGGTTCTCCGGTCTTTTCGTCCTCTGAGCACCCCCACGACTTTACAAAGTACCTGAGTTCACAGATCCACCTAGTGCGTCCGTGAACTCTGTGAGTGTATGAGATGACCTCGCTCTTTACTGTCTTTTCAACCTCCCATTCCAAGTCACCATCCATCCCCTCTGGCGCCCTGGAGGCCTGCTCCCTAGCCGGTCAAACTGACATCTGGTAAAGGTCCAACAATGATACATGGAAGACGGGGTAAATCTTCCCGCGTTCCAAGATTTCCAGCTTGAATGCGCGGTTGCTGAGCAGTTCCAGGATTTTGAAGGGCCTGTACAACTTTGGGCTATGCTTTTTGGAAGGTCGGTTGGTGCGAATATTCTTGGCATTTAGCATGACCAAGTCACCTGTCTGAAAGCTTAGCTACGGCCTCACTTTCTTGTTGTGGTACCACCCCATTGCTTTTCCGGTTGTCTTTAGAGTGGCCATTGCCTGTCTATATATTTCCTTCATCCAGGGAGCATATGTGGTGGCTCCTGGATTTCGAGCGTCCCACTGCTTCACCCACTCTGTTAGGGGGTGGTATCCATGGTTTGCGTAGAATGGGGTTAGTTAATGCGCATTCCTAACCGAGTTATTGCCGCCATGTTCTGCTAGTAGGAGCCGTTGGAGCCAATCATCCCAATCACAGTGGACGAAGGGTCGGAGGTAGCCTTCTAGCACTTAGTTGGTTCTCTTTTTTTGCCCACCCCTTTGAGGATAGTACACTCTTGACATTTTTCTCTTAATGCTTAGGAGTTTGCAGCGGGATTCCTAAAGTTCTCCTGCCAACTTCCTGTCCATATCTGAGATGATTTCTGTGGGTAGCTCATGCAATTTCCAAACTCCTAAGAGGAATGCCTTGGCTACCTCTTTCGCCGTTGCATTTCCCTTGAGCTGAGTAAAATGGGACCTTTTGGTAAAGTGGTCAATTAGCACCATGATCGGGGTGTTTTCTTCCTACTTGGGTAGTTGCATTACAAAGTCGGTGTAATGGGGGCACCCCTAGGAAGATGGATCCCAAGGTTGCCACCGCACCGGACAACTTCAAACTTATCGCCAAAAGGTCACACCAATGTAAGAATAAACAAAGCGGTAAAACTTAATATCATTGAGCCTGACGCTTCACTCAATTAAGGTCCCGAGAGGATTGATTGTTGGAGTAGGAGAGTTCTCGCATAGACTTTCAGGTAGTTTTATCTTATGCCAGAAATCTCCCTATCAATTTACTGCAACCATTCGATTACACCCTTCTCCAGTAAGTATGGTCCGACACATCTCCTGGCACACAGTTTCGGCATGCATGTGTTGACATACCCTGGTGGGCATTTACATTATGCTGTTATCATTTTTGCAGTGTACTTCTATTTTCCCTACCGCAGTGAAAACTTCTTCACGGCAGGGTCTTGCTGGTGGCTAACAGCCAAGTCACCAGATGAACCAGACTATCTATGACACCCTTCCTATACGCATTGATCTGTACTTGGCCCCCAAAGCTACCGTGAGTGGTTTACCTATCCACCATTTGCTATTCCCGGGCTTCCGGTGTTCTCCGTATGATACGGTGGTCTGGGAGTCATCCAATGGGTGCTGCCCATGACCACTACCTTGGATTCACCTTATCTCTGCTAGGAATCATCCTTCTTGTGTCTCTTCACTTCCCTTTCAGAGCGTATGGTGTTGGGGACACTTTGGGGCTTGGTAGGCGTAAAACTCTCACGGTCATCCTGCCACTACCCGGGACTATCTTCGGGACCCCCACGGTGAACTCATGTTAACTTGGTCCGTTTTGGTCCTTTTTACTTGGAACAACTTGGAGGGTGTACTCCACCTTCCACTCTATGCGACCTTGTATACCCTGCGAATAGCCCTAGGTTCACCGGATGGCAGTGACGTATATGGTGTTACAAGCGGGTCTACCAACATTCCACTTTGCTAGACTGCACTCAACTAGACAACTGTTTGCTCATCATGTCCGGGGCTCAAGGCGGGAGTGCAGGGGTATGGTAGGAAGAATGCCTCCAATTTACAACTTGTTTGGAGGTGCATTGCTCGCCCAATAGTATCTCCCAGAACCCCAGATTCCAGTATTATGCATGGCTTCGCATGACAAACATTCCAGTCATTTTTTCCGAACTCCCCAAGGAACCTCGTATTGAAAGGTACGGTAACCCAGGACTTTAGACGAGGTAACCTAAGCCTCATGCGAGTGTAACCTGATCCTCAGGCTAGGGTAACCTTGTGTGGTGGACAAGAAGACTTTTCCATGTTACCCTGTCTACTCGATCGCCAGAGATAGACCCTTCTGACCTTTCTCCAGTTACCCGGCCTAGATGAGCAACTGCCCCTTCAGAGGTCCCTAAGTACGCTGACACCGCTCGTGGGTCTATCCAGGTACCTAAGTACCTGGTCAGCCAATTCTGTTCATCCTGGAGCCTAGGATATCGCGTCTCCGTAGGTCAAGCACTTACTTGCCTGCTGCATCCTCCCAGTTCGCCTCCTAGCTGCCTGTCTGGGTGCAGGTTCCGACTGCCATAGCTCATTTATGCTCGGTTGTTACATCACTTCCCTCTTCTCCACGGTCTGTCCCGGACCACTAGCGTCACCCCTCATTTCCCCCACTCGATTCACCCAACACTCTATAGTCCCAGGGCTGAGGCAGACATCTTTGGCGGAAATCCAGAATGGCCTGTAAGCCTGTCCCTTCTCGCATCTCATAGGGCTCCCATGAATTCTCCTCAGCTCCACAGCGTTCCCAAGAAACCAGGTACTAGGCGAAGCACGACGGGAACATTGCCTTTGCTCCACCGTACCATGGCCTGTTCACAACCACTTCGATAAGGTAACTTGGCTCATTGTCCACAAGTTCCATGGTAGGAACTTCCTCGACCCTACCTGATCCCGGACCCTCGCGATATGGTTTGAGCAACGCGATATTGAAAACCGAGGGGACACTCTATCCGTTGTGTAGTTGGAGTTCGTATTCTCAGGTATCCACCTGGCGTTTGATCACAAAAGGGCCAAAAATCTGGTAGTCCAGCTTCCCTATTGGACCACTGCTGTGGATGTTCTTTCGGTATAACATCACGCGGTCCGCTTTCTTTGCCCGCCCACTAACCACATCCCCCAAGGTAACAAGGTCTGATTATGGCAGCCTTTTCTGCTCCTGCCACTTCCATTGCCTTTCCTGGCGGCAGTGAATCATTTCTCGAATCTCTTTCCAGGTTCCTTCCCATTCTTTAAGCAACAGCTCACTGCTGCGGTGTATGCCTTCATTTTGAGATACCACACCAGACCAGTTTGTTCGTGGTTAAACCCCTAATTCATCTGAAATGGTGACAACCTGGTGGATTCCGCTGTCGAGTTGTTGTATGCATACTCTGCAAGTGTTAATAGCAAAATGTAATCACCCTGTTGGCAGGAGCGGTAGCTACACAAGGAGTGCTGCAGTGTCTCATTAACCCTCCCGGTTTCCTTGTCAGTCTCAGGTTAGAATGCAGTTGAAACACTTAGTTTTACTGGCAACCAGTGCGTTAGACTCATCCAGAATTTGAATGTGAATTGGCTATCTCGGTCAGAGACCCTTGACTCGCGGAGTCCATGAAGGCGCCAAACTTCCTTTAGGACTATCAAGGCAATCTCCTTGATTGGTACCTCAGTGGTCAGGGCTATGAAATCTGCCATTTTCGACAATCCGTCCACTATGACCCAGATCTTGGCAAACCCTCCTGACTCTGGCAGCGCTACAATGAGTTGTCTTGGAATCGATGTCCAAGGCCGCATAGGAACACCAATAGGTTCCAGCAGACCAAACCTCTTGTGCCTGATGGACTCAATTCTTTGACACGCATCCCATGTTCACACATAGGCATTGATGTGCTCCTCCATCTTAGACCAATAGAAGTTAGCCCTAACGCTCGCAACGGTTTTGTAAGTCATGACGTGTCCCACAGTTTGGGAGTCATGTGCAGCTTCTATGATTGTCTGCTTCACATTCTGACCCTTGGGAACATACCACCTGTTCTTGTACGGGAGTAAGCCTTTTTCCGTTGTAAAGTGTCAGTCAACCTCTTTGTCACTGGCAGCCATTGCCGTCAGGATTCTTAAGTATTGCTGGTCTTCTTTTATCGCTACCCGCAGTTGATCCAAAAAGGAACAGTGGCGCCAAAATCCTTGGCAGACTGCAACACCTGTGGTCGCAAGATGTCCCGTTCCTGGCTCCCAACCCACTGTCCAGGGTGAGTAGATAACTGTGGCGGAAAATCACTTTACCCTTCACGGCGGGAGTCCCTACGCCGCGACCAAGCATCTGCCTTCTCATTGAACTGCTCTTCACGGTAAACCACCTTGAACTTAAATGGTTTCAGGAACTAAGCCCCGTGGTATTTCCTACGGTTGAGGACCTTGGTACCATTAAAGTACTATAAATTCTGATGATCTGTATAGATCACCAATTGGTCCGGTACTGAGCATCGCAGAGGATCCCATTCCTTGAATGCCGCTACGATGGCAATCATTTCATGGTCATAGTCACCATAATTAATGTCAGTCGGATGAAACCTCTCACTCTGGTAGGCCACTGGATGCTATCTCTCATCCTCAGAGAACTGGGAGAGGACGGCTCCTAATGTAAAGTAACTAGTGTCGGTTTCCAGCCCGCTTGGCTGTTCAGGGTCAAAGGCCGCTAGGACAGGTTTGGGCGTAAACGCCTCCTTCAAACGGTTGAAGGCCTGTGCATATACAGGTGTCTATTACCATTGGACATTCTTCTTTGTCAAGGCCATTAGAGGTTTTGCTATGTTGCTGAAACCTTCGATGAACCGACAATATAAGTTGGCAAAGCCCAGAATGCTTGGAACGTTGACGACGCATGTCGGAGGTCCCCAACCCCTCATTTTTTCCACGCTCCGCGACAACGTGGGGATCCCCCCGTCAGACATCTTGTATCCGCGGAATTCAACTTCCCATTGGTGGAAACTAGACCTTTTCATGCTTACAAATAGTCTGCCTCCCTGCAATTCCTCCATCACGGGTCTCAACATTGCGACATGCTCTTCTATAGTTTCGGAGTATATCAGGCTGTTATCCCTGTAAGCGATAACTCCTTCATCTGTGAGGTCCTGGAAGACCTCATTGATCATGCTCTCAAAAGTTGCCGGGGCATTACATAATCAAAACAGCATAACCGTGTATTCATAGAGCCCATATCTGCACCGGAAAGCAGTCTTCCATTCCTCACCTTCTGCCATCCGCAGAAGGTAGTAGCCATTCTTCAAGTCGAACTTGGCGAACACCACGGCTTTTTCTAACCTATCGCGCAGTTCATTCATCAATAGTAGAAGATGCTTAGTCTTAATGGTGGTTTTATTGGGCCCACGGTAATCTGACACCAGTCTTAATGTACTATTTGGTTTTGGCACGAAGGGGATAGGGGCTGCTGCCAAGGAACTGAATCACCGTAGCTTTCCGATTTGTGGCATTTCGTTGAGATATTCCCTGAGCGCCTTAAGCTTCTTTTCCAATAAGAGATAGATAGGCCCCAACCGAGGTTTAGTCCTGGGTTGCAACCTGATCATGTGGTCATACTGCGAGGGCGCCGGCAACGCCTCAATTCCTTCTCGAGCCCAGAAATCCCCATAGTCCTTATACTCTGGGAGTGGCTTAACCGTAATGTCAGCACCTTCCTCATCGGAGAATTGTACAATTCCCAACAGGTACACATGACTAGGGTCTTCAGCTAGTAACTTTTCATTGGTCATGAACATTAACTACCCCTGCTCTGCTAGGCAGTTAGCCTTGCAGATATCTGAGCACCAGGTTAGTGATCCGGTCTTCCAATCTATGTCAGGGTTATGGTCCTTTAACCAAGACACAGGTAGGTACCCATCCACCTTGGTGTCGTGTATATCCATGACCTGAAAGCGTATCCCATTATGGTGTGCGCCTATTTCCATCTCCAATGGTTTGGTATAGTGCAGCCCTGCCCCAGGAATGTGATTACCGCTTGCCTTGCTTATTGGCACCTGTACCTTTCTCCCTACACAACTTGCCTGAGTTATCTTAACCCATCGGGTACCAAGCACCAGCCCAGTAGCTGCACTATCGAGTAGCAGGAGCACTTGTGCGCTTATTGGTCTAGCTGCAATCTTCCAGTCTCTTGTCAGTCACCGATAGATAGATTGGGTATGACGAGGCCGCCTCTCACATTTCCGGCTCTTCGCTTGTTTCAGGGGCTTAGTCATCTTGGCGTAATAATTTTGGTCTCCTGCCTTTTGACACCAGGGCGGCCACAACAGGTCGGTAAAGATTAAGGGATTGGGATTCGTCTTCTTAATAGCTACGGTGTTTACTATTATGCAAGCATGATTTCGGGTAGTAAACCCTGCACAGGTAAAGTCGGAAATAACCTTATTTCTGATCAAGTTTAGCCCGTAGCAATTCTGCTTATACTAAACATAACAATTGTCCTCGAGGTGGGTAGAGGTCCACCTTTGGACCAGTTCCAAGCGAAGCATCAATGCTTCCACAATGTCATGCGTCTCCTCTCATAAGACCTCACCCAACCCTAGTTGAAATCATGTCCTATGACTTGCCTATCCAGCTAAGGAAATTCGGAAGGAAATATGCAAAATCAGGACAAAGGAAACAACCAGAAACCGAACAAAGGAGAGATAGCCCAGTCCACTGGGCATGGCCCACAACATCTATCTGCCAACACCACCTGGGTGTAGTCAGTATCAGGGTCGTTCACCCACTAGAGGGGTACTTACCCATCCCCGAAGCCACTTCCGGGGTCCACCCCATCTGTCCCTCAGGCGTCTATCGATACGGGTTAGTAAGGTTATACCTTAAACAGAATAGGTTCTTACCTATCCAGAGCCATGAGTATCAACCTGCATAATCTGAGGGGCTACCTGCCGGACTTCAAGTATCTGCGATGAGTAAGCCGGAGGTGGCGCTTCGATGCCCTTTCGCCCCTTGTCCGTACCCTAGGGCTCACTTACCGGGGCTGACCGCTTCAACCCATGTGCCTGTTTGGATGAACTAAGGACTGGTGACACCGCAGTACCCTTTCTCCCGAAGCGACCTCTTTGTCCACACTTGGTGAACTGGTTGTGCATTCTGCGATGTTCAGTCAAAGTCGATGGGATATTCTTATACGCTATTGCATGCTCAGAAGTCACCGGCTTTGCCTGTTTCCCAGCATTGAAATTAGTTGGTTTGGCAGGCTGCTGGTTCTGTCTGCGCAAACCTTTTTCCTTCTTTTTAGATTCTCAGCACATCGATGATCTAGCACCATTCATGTCCGTTGGCGGTGACCCTAGGGCAGGGTGGATAACCCGGTTACTGACGGGGGTGTTGTCTTGCAGCGTTTGTCCAACTTTCCGCAAAAGATCAAGGTAGTTGTTCCAGTCGGTTGGATCGGGCTTCTTGAGTGCCCACACATTCTAAACTTCTTGGGTAATACCTCACCATACCTTATCCTGTACCTGCACTGGGTCTATATAGCTAAGCTTATACATGTGGTCCATTATCTGGTCCAGGTACTAATCGATGTGGTGTGGCTTCATCACCAGGTCTCACCACTCGAGTAGGGATCGGTCTTGTTCCGCTTGGTCACCACCGAAACTTTGTTGGAGCCGTTCCTGGAATCTTTCCCACCTTCTTTGCAGGTTACTATTGTTAACAGGAACTCCAGTATGCTTGGCTACCTCTCTATTGATGTGGGAGTGCAGCCCGAGATAGCATGTTTGGGCAGAGTCTTCCAAAAGGTGGATCAGCAGGTTTACCTTGTCCATATCAGTCAACCCGCGCCGAGCAAAATACTCCAACTTAACCTCCACCAGGGTCAGGAAGCTGGCAAGTGCAGTGACCTTTCCCTTAAATGCCACGATGTCACCCAGATTTTCTGGATTCTTCCGCCGCTGTCAGGAGGGTAGCCATGAGGTCGATTTGCTCCGTAGTTTCCTTGATAGCTTCTTAGGACGGCGGGGCCATTGTTGGTTCTTCTCGTCGCTCCAATCGTTCTTGCGAGGGCCAGGAAAGGGGGTAAAATCAGGGAGAGACTCGGCATCATCATCATCCAAACTGTCATAGTCATAGCCCCCTGGATCTCCTCCCGCTGCTCTCCTGCACCACCCACAGGTGGCATATTGCAGCCTCCACTAACTGCGTTGTTTCCACTGGGAGTTTTCCCGTGCTCTGTCGCACCTATGAAACCGGTCCTGTTGGCCATCCAGATTGCGGCCCCCAGGGGGGTTAGCGCCTGAGGGTACGAAGGCCGGTTTTGGAAACGTGTGTCGCCCGCTCTCTGGAGTTCGGTTAGGGGCCGCCTGGGTTATCCGCAGAACTGCGTGAAGCTCTGGACAGCTCAGGGGTTGCATTGGGGGCCCCGTGTGCCTCCATGACCTACAATGCCCACCTGTTGGTCGTCCATCTCCTTCCTTCTGCCTCCTTCTATGCGTCACCGGGGTCCGTTGTTCCTTCCTGCACCCATCTGTGTGGTAATGAATCCACCCCATGCAGGTCTCTTCCGATTTGCAGCCCAACAGACTGAACTCGTCTTGGCTATCCCACGCTCCGCTTGTGCTCGTGTGGAGCAGGGAGGGAAGAGTTGGTTTCGAGGGGGCAGAGGGAATCATGGGCGCCCCGGGAACAGATCAGGTAGAGGTCCTGAGTCTGGGGATTGGAGTCCGCCGTGATGGAGCCCTGGCTGCTCGCTCTTCCGGGCACCTTATCCATTCAAAACGTCCAGCTGATGCTGCACACAGTAGCCGGAACCCTGGGGTAACCAATACTGCTGGTGGCAAGGCTGTTGCAGGAAAGGTATCCGGGGCGGGCAATGAAACTGGTAGAGGTGTGGCTCTTGGGGCGGCCATGGGAGGTATGGCAGTTGCAAAATGAAGGAGTTGTGGGCGAACTGGTAGGAGCAGGGGTCGGATGCGGAGTAGGGTAAGGTGTTTCTAGTGCCATGATACCCTTTGGCTTTGATGTACTTTTCTTGACACGACATCCACCTGTTGGACCAATGGCAGCACTTCCCGAACGACTGCAGGCGATGGAGGATGGGATAGAGAGAAAGCCCGTTGCTCCTCTGGTGAAGGAAGACGTGTAGCAGTAGCGTTCTCCTTTGCGACTCTCCAGCATTTGCATACCCACGGGGCTGAAGTATGCCCCCCATTGTTCATCTCGGACTCTCAGAGCCAATTCCATCCCGAAATTCTCGGGCTTGGTATGGACGAGTGGAAGTGGGGGCGCAACCTCTATTATCAGCACGTCATTCTCAGCATCCATACTATACCCGCCCACAAAGGCCTTTTCCAACGCTGCCATGCACTGTTTCAATGCCTTGTGGTACTTCAGCATACGCAGTTATGCCTCCTGCTGCACTTTCTTCTATTACACCACTGGAGTAGTAATCTGTTTGTGGAACACCTGCTGTTGCTGGTTGTTCCAGTTTCTCATTTCTCCCTTAGCTTCCTCTAGTGACTTCGATACCTCATAGACGATGGAAGGTTTGACGAACTTGTGCGGGAAATGGCTAAAAGGAACACCTCCCCCTGGTGGAGTGCTCATGTTGTGGACAAGGGCGGATCCTTGAATGAACAAAAGCACCACCACGCGAGGGTCTGTAATTATAAGATCATCACATTTATCAGGTAACTGAATAGGGGCGGCCTCCCAGTGCAACACGTGGCCATCCCATTCAATACTGTGAAGATCCACTAAAACCTTTGCACGAAATCTGTTGGCGGAGTTCTGGCCAAGGTACAGGTCTGAATCCGAGTTGAATTCCATTCTGGTTGGTAGTTCAGTACTGGCCATTACATTTTCAACCCAGGGTTACTTGTTTTAGACAAGGTTACCAGTATTCACACAAGGTCAGTGACTAAGGTCGAAAACAATTAATCGGGACAGTAGTTAAGCCACGAGGTCGCTTGGTGATATACTGTAACGGGAGCAGCCCTAGGAAGATAGATCCCAAGGTTGGAACAGTACTGCACAACTGCAAACTTATCACCCCAGGTTCACACGGATGTAAGGATAAAGTAAACGGTAAAACCTAATAGCATTAAGCCTGACGCTTTACTCAAACAAGGTCTCATGAGGATTGATTGTGGGAGTAGGAGAGTTCTCGCATAGACTTTCAGGTAGTTCTATCTTATGCCAGAAACTCCCCCATCAATTTACTCCAACTATTCGAGCACACCCTTCTCCAATAAGGCTGGTCCGACATGTCTCCTGGCACACCCTTTGGGCATGTATGTGTTGACACACTCTGGTCGGCGTTCACCTTATTCGCTTGTCGTTTCTGAAGTGCATTTTCATTTTGCCCGCCCCCGTGAAAACCTCTTCATATCGGTGTCTTGCCAGTGGCTAACATTCAAGACACGGGATGAACTAGACTATCCATGAGACCCTTCCCATATGCATTGCTCTGTAGTTGGCCCCAGAATCTACTGTGAGCGGTTTATCTATATACTATTTGGCATGCTTGGGCTCCTGGTGTCTTCCGCAGAATACGCTGGTGTGGGAGCGATCCAATGGGCGCTACCCATGACCACTACCTGAGACCCACCTTACCTGTGGCACGATTCACGATTTTCGTGTCTCCGCACTTCCCTTCCAAAGACTACAGCCTTGAGCACAATCTCGGGCTTGGCAGGTGTAAAACACTCCCGGTCACACCAGCACCACCCGGGACTACCTTCGGAACCCCCACGGTTAACCTCTGATAACACGGTCACGTTTGTTCTGTTTTACTCTGAACAACTTTGGGCAGGTACTTCACCTTCCACACTATGCCCTCTTGTATGCACTGCGAACAGCTTACGGTCAACCAGACGGCAGTGACGTATACCGTGTTGCAAGCTGGTTTTTATAGATACCTCTTTGCTATACTGCGCTCAACTACAGTACCGTTTACTCGTGCCATTCGCGCCTAAAGGCGGGGCCACAGGGCCATGATAGAAGTAATGTCTCCAACTTATAGCTTCTTCGGAGCTGTACAGCTCGCCCAATAGTATCTCCCAGAACCCCAGATTCCAGTGTCATGCATGGCTTTGCAGGATAACCATTTGCGTCATTTTTCCGGAACTCCCAGAGGGACTTCATATTGAAAGGTAGGGTAACTCAGGACTTTAGACTGGGTAACCCAAGCCTCATGGCAGGGTAACCTGGTCCTGAGGGGAGGGTAACCTTGTCCGGTTGACAAGATGACTTTCCTCAGTTACCTTGTCTATTCCATCACTGGAGACAGACACTTCTGACCTTTCTCCAGTTACCTGGCCTAGCTGAGGAACTACCCCTTCAGAGGTCCTAAGTACGCTGACACCGCTTCTGGGTGTATCCAGGTACCTAAGTATGTGGCCAGCTAATCCTGTTCATCTCACAGCCCAGGCCATCAGGTCTCTGTAGGTCCAGCACTTACTTGCCTGCCGGTTCCTACCAGTACGCCTCCTGGCTACCTGTGTGGGTGTAGGTTCCGACTGCCCTAGCACATGTATGCTGGCTCGTTACAGTCGGTTCAGATAGAGGTCCATGCCACGTAGGGTATATCCAGTGGTCGTAGAAACCCACACTTTGTATGCCGTGGTGCTTTGTTCTGTCGACACTTGTCTCAGGACCATACGTAGGCGCTTGTCCCCTTGTCGAGCCCTTCCCGGTAGAGAACCGTTGTTATGATCTCCACTGACCTTTCTGGGCCGCAATGCCCTATGACCTTGGAGTTCTGGGTACTCAGAGCAACTAGTGTTTGTAGGGCCTCGTACTTTGGAATAAGTAGCCGTCCCTTGTTGTAAAGGAGACCATCCGCCAAAGTCCAATGCGCTGGCATTTCTGTCCCCTCACACCGCAGCCTTCCCAACTTCACTCTCGTCTTTCAGTCCTGGATGATCCCTCTGTTTTCCTCCACCTGTCATAGAAATTGTGGATCAAACATCCGTACCGTTACTTTAATAACCAGTATTCTGGTTAGCACGGCTTCTTCGGTTGTTATGGCTTTGTGCCTTCCCTGATCCAATTGATTGAAATTTCGATTTAGCCCACCATCTGCTCATGAATGACTGATTTCGCCTGTGGTTTCGACCAGACTGCTTCCTGTACTCCCGAATCCCCCCTGGCCCCTCTCGCTACCCTCCAGCTCCATTTTCTTCAAGGAGCTCTTCATCATGAATCCTTTCTAGCATGAGCTGTTCTACTTATTCCCCCTTTCCCACGTGGTAGTCCTGGTCCTTTAAATTGAATAGCACCATCTTCACCTCTCGTCAGTAGTCCCTGACAATGACTTCTGCACTGACCATGAACCCCTGGTGGGCGGCAAGGCCATTGGACAGAGCTACTTGGCCATAGGTTTCCAATGGCAGCACTACGGCCACTCCAATGGCTATCATTGCTTGTCCATGAGTGGGTACTACCGTCCCTTCCTGAGCATAGATACCATGTCCTGCTGCTTCGCTTGAGCCCCTTGTTGGAATGGTAGCTTCAGAGTATAATGTTATGGCTCGGGTATATTCCGGCTCGGGTGTGTTCTGACCTGGACCAGGTTCGTCTTCTCTTCTGACCACCATAACCATAACCTGTGTAAAATATACAGAGTTTAAGATTGAGACCTTCGCACTTTGCGCAGCTCCCCACTCGGGATGGTACTCTGGCGATCTGCGTAATGCGTCTGGTTTTCTGCCACTCGATCCCGGTCGGTAATCAATTTTGAATTTAAGATCTGCCCACTTCTGCACACATCCGGTCTCTCTGTGACTCCAGGCCCTGGTGGTGACGAAGTATTGTAGATTCTGACAATCCGTGAATACTATGATGGGTTCCCTTGTTTCTGCAAGGTAGTGACGGCATTTCTGGAATACTTCAACCATGGTGAGCAACTATTTATTGTGGACACCGTAGTTATGTTGCACTGAGTTGAGCTATTGGGAGTGGAAAGCTATCCGGTGTAGTCTTTTTTCGATGTTTTGTGACAGTATACACCCCAGCGCAAAATCACTTGCATCCGTCTCTCCCTTGGTATTTTAGTTGGCATGGAAATATGATAAAATTTGCGCCGTCACAAATGGATCTCATAGCAGTTCGAATGCCTGTTCCTGCTACGTTCCCCAGGTGAATCCCTTTGGGTCTTCTTTCAACAACCCCGGTACGAGTTTGCAAGTTCCTGTAAAATTCTTGATGAATCTGTGGTAGAAGTTTGCAAATCCCATAAACATTTGTACGTGGTTTACGGATTCAGGCCTCTGCACTGCGCTTTTGGCTTTGACCTTTTGATCCCTCATCATGATCCCATCTGTCTTCACCACGTAGGCCAGGAATTTCACCGTCTTGGTATAGAATTCTGACTTAGTGATAGACACTGGCAGCCGGTATTTCTGCAACTCAGGGAACACCTCCCCGACCAACTTGATGTTATCTTCTCCAGTCTTGAAATAAATCAATACGTCTTCTATATATACGACTGCTGCCAAGTCTAGGAATCTCCTGAGAACCACGCACATCATGTCTTGAAAGGTGGCAGGTGCGTTTACTAGCCTGAATGGTATTACCCGACCTTTGCAAGGACCACAATGAATGCGCACGGCCATTTCCCACTCGTCCACCTCTTTAATACGTATCGGATGGTACCCGTCTTTTAGGTCTAACTTCGTGAAGATACGTGACCCGACTACGCAATCTCTTATTCTACTCAACAGCGGTAGTGGGTACATGTTGGCAATTGTAAACCTGTTAAGCTCATGGTAGTCCACACATAGTCCCAGTCACCCATCAGGCTTTGGTACAAAGAGTATTGGTGCCCCTGTGTGGGACTGGCTTGGTGTTATTTCTCCTTCCAGCAGCATGTGGTGAAGGTACTCTTGTAATGCCCGTAGTTCTTTTTCGGAGAGCGGACACATTGGCCCCCATGGGGGCTTCTCGCCTGCCATGACCTCGTACTCAGGATCAAAGGTATGGTGATTTGGGAGCCATTCTGCTGTCTGAGGCAGGATCAGATCGGCATACCCCTGGTAGGGTTTTGGCAGAGTTTCTATAACCACTAACTCTGGGTCCGATAGGCCTGCCATTTGGCCCATGTATCTTGCTGCTTGGTCCGAGGCCACTGTCTTGTCCTACTCAATCCAGATTCCTTCATCTTCCAGTTCCCAGTGTTGCTCATACTAGTTCAACTAGAACATCCATCTCCTTGCATCCTCGATGAATGATAAGGGGTGTTGGTGATTCCACCAACCGAATAGTATTATTAAGTCATGGATTCTCTCGCTCATGACTGGACAGGTAATTTCCAAGCAACGTTGGTTGGCTCCAATTTCAAGCATGATAGTGGTCGTATAGCACCTTTCCACATCTTGGGATTGTACACCATCAGACGTAGTTATACTATTTGTGGTGTCACACTGTATCTTTGCGAGGCCCAGCTTCTGGACTAGCACATCCCGTATAACAAAGATCTGGGGGCCCGAGTCTAGTAACACGGGAATCGGTACTCACCACCCTTGTATTCTTAGGTTGGCCCTGCCTTGTAGGTACTCAGAATGTGTAGGTGTTGGGACTTGAGTTTTCTGTTGCTTTGGTTCCTCTGTAGAGTTATCCTGTTCTCATGTAGCAGACATGTTTCTGCAGGGCATTCAATAACCTTGCGTGTTTGTTATTGTGCCCACCCAATTTTGGCCATTCTGGCCTTCTTAGACAAACTCAGTCCCTCACATGGCCGTCTCTTTTCTTGCCTTCTTTCCTCTCAGTCACGATCTTTAATCATACTGGTCTATGACAGCAGTGTATCGATAAGGCAGCCAGTTTTCTAACCAAGCGTTGGGGGCTCGACCCCTGCCAGTGCATACAATTTAAAGTACGGACGGTGTCCTTTGCCTCGCCGAGCAACCTGCAACCCACCAACTCCCCTTCCCCACTGGTGTGATCCGGAGACTGGGGGAGTGCCTGCAGGCCGTCCTGCACTATTATGACTCATTTCCCGTGTATGACCTTTGAGGAAAGAGTTGGGGCGCCCTGAGTTGCTACCCGCAATGGTTCACTCTTCATACATGCCGGTTTTGAACGTTCTCTACCCAGGGAGGAATATAAAGCCCTGCCCCCCCGTGTCCAGGTCTCAGGTTATTCTTGATTACGCCCCACTTAGAGCGGTTAACTTTCTCTGTTATACATATTTCCTTATACCCTTGTGTCACAATCCGGCTAGATGGGTGCTAGCCAGGTGAGAGCAGCAAGGAACAGGTTTCACATATGACGTCGTTTAGACGTTGTGCAGTTAACTTATTCTTGCACGCACAGGATCTCGTCAGCACGTCATGGGCCTTGTTTATGTTGATTGCATTTCGCACATGACGTACAGTTGCCATCATGGGGAGAGCCTAGGCTGGCCGGTAAGGCTTGCCGGCAAGGCAGACTCCTTTGTGTTTTACAGATAACCTCATTAGTAGGTCATGTGGCTTGTTTATTCGTTTCATTCATATTGCGGCTGATTTCGGTTTTGGCACAACACGTCGTTCAGAGATCTTGGGATGGTTTATGTTTGGCAGTGGGCTCGTGGGAGTCAGGTAATGGATTTGGCGCCTGAAATCGCTTGAGGATCTGGTCTAGGTTAGTGTTGTATGAAGAGGCCTATATAAAAGCTGGGGTTTCACAGATGGGTTACCTGTTCACACAACCATCTACTATTATTTCCTATCTGCTACTTTACGATCTTTACAATACAAACACGTTTACGCTCTAAATCTATCCGCTATGTGAACCCAATTGACAGAATAACGAGTGACACTCGCGGCACTGGTAAGAAACCTATTCTTATGTGACAATACTAAGATAGGGCCTGGAGACTCGCGGAGCTCTCAGAGCCAATGCAGCACATTTCGGAAGAACACAGGAAGGTCATTACCTGTCGCGAGTAACAGGAGTAGTGGGAAACTGTATCATTTTGTTGCGTCTCCTCCGACACCTAATGACAGCAAGACGGCAACTCCAAGAAGCTGGGGGTTCACGCAAGACAGCGAAGGCGATATCAATCTCACCAATGACACCCTTGACCTAGGACAAGTACAGAATGCCCTAGGTGAAGCAGCAAGCCAGCACTCATGAGCAGCGAGTCTGGGGGAACCAGAACAAACCTCACCCCTGGACAGTTCCCCTGACGGAACACCCCCACCATGAAGGATAGCCGCAGCGGCAGTACCAGCACCCCCGACAGGGCCTACTATGCATACCCAGATGATGACCGAGGACCAAATAACGAGATGCCTAGGAGCGCTCGATGCCTACCCCGAATCAAGGCCAAAAGTGAATTAACCGGACCACTACAAGAGAGACCACAAAAGGTTTAGACAGTTCCTAAGTCAGTTAGAACAATACTTCAACGTCATGAGGTACAGGATCGGAAAAGACACAATCAAGGTGGACTATCCAGAGTCCCTCTTAAGGGAGTCAGCGGGGCAATGGATAATGCCCTACGTGGAAGGAAAGGGAGACCAAATATGGGCCGCGTTGGACAAATTCAAGGAAACCCTCCACACCCAGTTTAGGGACCAAAATGGCAAAGAGACAGCGTCACTCAAACTAGAAAAGACAAGACAAGGAAAGGACAACCTTTCCGAGTACTAGAACAAATTCAGCATGATATCGGTCAAAGAGGAATACAACGATGATATAGAGTACCGCCACCTCTTGGGCGGCACCAACGAATGGCTGCAGGAAGTCGGGTCAAGTTTGGACCAGACTGATCGAATATCCGCAGGCTTGGCAGTATGGGCCAGCGACAAGGAACAGAACATCAACCTGGTCAGGCATGCTGAGAACAGGAGGAAGGGGATAACCCATCCAACTCCGCCACGCAACCACAACGGTACTTACTGACCGCACAACACCCCCCCCCGGCACCAGCTGGCGACCCCATGGACTTGGACGCAGCAGGCAGGAAAAATCGATGATTCCCGAGACTGTCTGGTCAGGAATGCCAGAAGAAGAGAAAGGAAAACGCATGCCTGGGATGTGGGCTAACAGGCCACGTCATCAAACATTGCCGACTCAAGGAAATAACACTCCAAGAGATGAATGCTAGGGGGAAGATCGAGGAGCGGGAGATATTAAATAAATAAGGTCCCCAGCAATGAGTGGTCTGCGGGACCAGAAATGAGGCAAACCGACAGGCCTCGCACACATATCAAGAAAAAAAAACAATAAGGCAACCATCAACAGCATGAACGGTTACGAAAACGAGAATGAACATCTTGTAATTAAGATGAAACTATGCAAGATGGGCAAAGAAATAGAGACAAACACGATGCTTGATTCAGGAGCAACCAAGGATTTCATCGACAGAGACTTCTACGAAACCCACGGATTACCCCTGAAAAGGCTGAAGAAATCAAGTGACATATATGTAGTCAACAGGGAGAAAAGCAAAGCAGGACCAATCACCCATACAGCGGAAGCTGTAATGGTGATAGGGTCACATCACGATGCCATGATGTTCCAGGTAACGCACGTGCAGAAACACAGTGCCATACTGGGAACGCCATGGCCAAAACGACACAATCCGAACATCGACTAGGGAAAAGGCCAAATCCACTTCAACAGGGAACTATGCACCCAGTGGTGCCGGGAAACATCCCCAATAATTGAAACAATCCCCGAAGATCAAGCAATACAAGAAAGCCTGAGGACTCAAATGCTCCCAGTAGGCATCATAGAAAAAGAAACAATCCCCTATGATGAAGGCGGAAGGGCACAAGTGTTACACCCGAATGCCAAAAAGCAAACACGAGGATATACAAAAGCAGCAGGTCATAACCTGTATAGTAAGGAAGATACGATGGTCCCCACAAGAGGAGAAAAGATGATACGAACAGGAATTGCAGTAGGACTACGCAATGGCACCTATGGAAGAATCGCCCCACGCACCGGTATGGCCGCACAACATGGGATTACCACAGGCGCTGGAGTGATCGATATAGACTCTAGGGACGAGCTGCAGGTCCTACCCATAAACCGGAAGGATGAGGACTATACCATCTAAAAAGAGGATCGCATAGCTGACATGATTATCGAAAGTATCGATACCAGGGACCTCTGTGAAGTCCGAGACCTGGACAAGACCAACAGAGACGGGGAAGGATTTGGCAGCACCAGACGAGGAACTCCCAAGGATAACACCCCCACCAAAACGATGGAATAGAAACCCCTGAGCATATCTTTCATATCACCAATGTCCTTCAGTCAACTCTATCGCAAAGGGGAACGGACGGGAATCCTCAGATGGGATGAATAGGAAGACGAACCAATGATGGCAAAAGTGTCAACCATTAGGACCTGCCTAGTGGTAAAGGAAGAAGCCAAGAAGAAGAAAATAACTCAGAGGCAACTGGTCCCAAAAGAATATCACAACTATTGCGACACATTCGAAGAAAACAAAGGCACGGATCTTCCTACACACAAGAGCGAAGATCACCAGATGAAACTAGAGGAAGAAAAGGCAGCACCCTTCAGGAAACTCTACCCATTAACGAAAGAGAAATTGAAGGCACTGCGAGAATACCTCCAACAGAACCTGGCCAGGCAATGGATCAGACCATAGTCCTCCTCGACCGGGGCATCCATTCTATTTCTCAAAAAGAAAGATAGGAAACCGAGACTCTGTGCAGACTTCTGGGGACTGAACTTGGTATCACAAAAAGACAGGTACCCTGTACCTTTGATCGATGAAGCCTGGGACCAACTCGGACAGGCCAAGCACTATACGAAGTTGGATATCAAGGATACAGATCACCAGATAAGGATAGCCGCAGGAGACAAGTGGACAACGGGTTTCAGGATCAGATATAGACTATTGGAATATTTAATCATGTCCTTTGGATTATCCAATGCACCAGCCACATTCCAATGGTAGATCAACTCCAAGTGGAGCAAATACCTGAATGTATATTGTATCGTCTATGCAGAGAGTATTCTCATCTATTCAGAGAACATGGAACAACACCACCGAGATATATGGAAGGTCCTATACAGGTTGAGAGAAGCGAAAGTCAAACCAAAGCCCACGAGTTGCGACTTCCATATGGACGAAGTCGAATACCTAGGATTGATCATCAATCGTGAAGGAGTACGAGCGGATCCAGTCAGAAGGGCAGCTATCGACCACAGGAAAGCACCGAAGAGTGTGACAGGAGTACAGAGCTTTATCGGCTTTCGCAACTTTTACCCCAGGTTCATCGAAGGATTTAGCAGGATAGCTAAACCCTACTATGACACGGCGACAAAAGGGATCAAATGGGAATAGGGAGAAAAGCAACTACAAGCATTCGACGATATAAGAAGACGACTTACCATTACACCGATATTATGACATTTTGACCCCACACCACCCGTCATGATCCAGACGGATGCATACAACTACGTAAGCTCCGGTATCCTCCCCTAACAGGCCGCGGGTAGATTATGGAGACTGGTCGCATTTCGATCAAAAACAATGTCAAAGGTAGAAGAAAACCATGACATTCACAACAAGGAACTGTTGGCCATTGTTCAAGCAAGTAGGGCCTGGAGGAAGTACACGCTAGGGGGTCAGCACTTGATCTGCGTTATCACTGACCACAAGAACCTACTAGTTTTTACTAACACCAAGGAACTCAATAGGCAACAGAACAGATGGAGCAAGACATCAAGCCAATACCATCTCCAAATCGAATACTGACCAGGCAAAGAAGAAGGTAAGCCGGACACATTGACTTGAAGGTCGGAGGACTTTCCAGATAAAGAAGAAACACGGTCGCAATGAGAAGGAATACTTCTGCCCTGGGAAAAGTGGTTTATGAAAGAAGAAGACCAAGGCAGCGGATACAAGTTCCTGAACGAAATAACCACGGCTGCGAGCAACGATGACAGATACGAGGGACGGATAAAAAGAAGTACCACCAGCGACCAGGAAATCAGCACAGCAAGTAGGGCCTCAAGTGAGGCCTGAAACAAGTGAAAAGGCAAAGCCATCAGGCTATGCCGGGAAGAAGGTGGATACCTATGGCATGACAATAAGATAAGGCTTCCGGACAAGGAAGCCTTACGAACAGAGACGATAAGGAGAAATCACGACACCCCCCCAGTTGGACACGCCAGAACAGCAAAAGCTACGGCATTGATTCAATGATCCTACTACTGGCCATCAATGCGTGACGATATTAAGAGATATGTGCAGAGTTGCACCACATGTCAACAAAGGAAAATGGTTAAACAGGCATGCTATGGGCTGCTCAAGCTGCTCGAAACACCGGGAAGACCATGGCAGTCTATTGCTATGGATTTCATCACAGGAATACCCGAATCACATGGGTATGACGCCATATGTGTTCTTATCGACCGACTTACGAAAATGGCCCACCCTATACCATGCAGAACGGATATGACAATACCACAATTCTTCAACCCATTTAAAGACCAGGTCTTTAGACTTGATGACCTACCGAAAGGTATCACGTCTGACACAGGATCCCTCTACATGTCCGAAGTATGGAAAGAAATCATGCGACAATTAAGTGTCAGCCGACACTGGAGCATGGCCTTCCATCCACGCATGGACGACAAGACTGAATGAACAAACGCGATATTAGAACAATATCTGCGAGCCTAGGTCAACTACTAACGGAAGGATTGGACGGAATTCCTATGCACGGCAGAATTCGCATACAACAACGGGCGACAAGCAACAATAAAGATCACACCCTTCTTTGCAAACTACGCATACGACCACGCATTCGACCTAGCGCAATACCAAGTGCCACGGAACATAACACAAGGCGAAGATACAATAAGGGTAGATGACATATTACAAGACCAAATAGATCTTGTACAGATGAGTCAAAAGGAAAAGAGCAATAAGCACCGGAAACCGGACCCGAACCTTACAGTTGGTGACATGGTCTGGTTGATACCACGCAATGTCCGGACCACGAGACGATTGAAGAAGCTGGACTACAAGAAACTTGGACCATGCAAAAGAATCGAATGCGTCGGATTGTGAGCATATAAACTCGCCCTCCCTGCCTGGATGAAACAAACTCATCCAACATTCCACACCAGCCTCCTCGAACCCTACCTAGAAAACCATTTTCCCTCATAGGGGAAACTTCACCCTCTGCCTATTCACATGGACAGAGAAGAGGAATACGAACTCGAAGAAATAATCAATTCCCGCTTCCACTAGCGTAAACTACAATACCGAGTAAAGGCGACCGGTTATTCCGCCGAACCCGATCAAGAGTAGTATCTAGTCACAAACTTTACGAACAGCAAGGATATCGTCCTGCTCTTCCACCAACCCTGCCCGCGCAAAGCATCGACTGACCATCCGCACCAAAGCAGAGGAAAACAGTGGGGTGGCGGTTGAGGACTATGAAGAATTCGAACGAAATGCGCTGCAGGCACAGAAAGAGCCGGAAGTAGGAGAGAAGGAAAAAGAAAAAGCATGCAAAAAAGACATGGACGGTGTGCACCAACAACGAGTGCAAAGTGCACCAGGATGCAAAGGACCCACAATGGTGGTAGCCAATGGACACCACCAAAACAAGAGACTTAGATGAAGACCAGGAGTGGGCAAACTCCTGGCAGCAAGAAACCTGGGAAGGTGAAGCCTCAGTGACCCTGAGGGGGCCGAGACATGACTGAATTGACAGGAAGAACTGCATGCGCAGGTTCTACCCCTAACACAGGCAACAGGGAGAGACAGTACAAGAACAGGCTCTAATGATGGAGCAGAGGAAGAGGTGGGGGCACAAAGCTCCTTGCACCGCCAAGGACGTCCGGAGAGACACCATCCGCACCCAGGACGAAACGATAACGCAGCAAAAGCACATGATAAATCAGCTGCAAGGAACGGTCGAACGACTCAGAAAACTGATTGATGGACTACGCGAAGTAAAAAGGATGGTAAGGGAACAGGGAGAAAGACAGGATCGAGAAGGACCGAAACGCCGGGCAGTGGAGGACTGGCTCCTCAAAGAATACAGGAATGTGAAACACCACGCGATGCGCACCCACAGGTATGCAGTAGTGATCGAGGAAAGGAGAAGGAGGGGGAGTTAAACGCATCCTCAGGGACTGAGGATATGGGAGAGGGGAACTAATGCCACAATCTGGGTAGAGGAGCGCTAGCCAGGTGATGGCAGCAAGGAACAGGTTTCAGACATGACGTCGTTTAGATGTCATGCAGTTAAGTTATTCTTTCATGCACATGACCTCGTTAGCAGGTCATGGGGCCTGCTTATATTTGATCGCATATCGCACATGAGGTACAGTTGTCATCATGGGGAGAGTCTATGCTGAGTGGTAAGGCTTACCGCAAGGCAGACTCATTTATGTTGCCCATGTGACCTCGTTAGTAGATCATGGGGCTTGTTTATACATTTGATTTATATTGCGCTTGATTTAGGTTTTCGCTCATGACGTTGTTTAGAGGTCATGGGATAGTTTATGTTTGCGCACATGACTCGTTGGAGTCATGTGATCGATTTCACGCCTGACCTCGCTTGAGGATTAGGGCTTGACTAGGGTTGCGGGAAGAGGCCTATACAAAAGGCAGGGTTTCACAAATGGGTTAGCTCTTCACGCAACCATCTACTCTCATTTCCCATCTAGTATATTACGATCTTTGCAATACAAACACCCTTAAGGTCTTAATCTATCCGCTAGATGGATCTCCTATAGAGTCAAGAACTGACCTGTGACGCGGATCCCATTGACAGAATACAGACCGATACTCTCGGCCCTGGTGAGAAACCAATTGTTAAGTGGGAATACTATGATAGGGCCTAGAGACTTGAGGAGCTCTAAGACAAAGCGCAGCACAGTTCGGAAGAACAAATGAGGTTCGTTACCTGTCGCGAGTAACACGAGCTGTGGGAAACCATAACACCTTCACCCTTCCATCCCTGCCCATGCTCAGGTCTCACGTCAGTGCGGTTCTCTGACATTCTTGAATAAGCTGTTGCCCCAGATCGGAACATAGGTCCTTGTTTTCATACAGGGCTCCCGGTTGCCAGATCTATCCCCCTTCTTGATCCAACAACTTCTGAAGTCTAGGTGCTGGTGGCATATGGGTTTGGTTGACTGCTGGCCTTGGGGTGGTATGGTAAACCTCCATGTTTTGGGGCCTAAACTTTCCTGCTTTCCGTTGTTCTATCGTTGTGACAACAGCCTCCTTCCTACAAGCTGACTACTTATGGTTAGTGAGTCCGCAGCGGGTGCATTTTTCTTTTTCCCGGCATTGGTCGACGAAGTTGGGCGGTATTCCCTCCCCTGCTTTCTTCCGCTTGGTATCCTCAACCTCTTAGGTTTTGGTCAGTTTGTTGGCCTGGGCGAACCGCGCCGACTTGGAAATTCCAGCTGTTATCTTCCTCTGGAACTTGCTAGGTCGCCCTTCTTCCTTTTCTCGCTTCGTCTCCTTTTCCCTGTTCTCACATGATTGTTTCAATGGTCCTCAACAACCGGGGAAGCTGGACTGATTGTCTCGTCATTTTCTTTTAGTATCAAGGAAAGCTGTGTCCTGGTTGCTGACTGCTCGCAGGTACTCCAGGCATTTGATGTCGGTGTCGTATGGTTTATGAGACAACCTTCTTGGTATTGCCTCCTGTAGTCAGTCTTTGACTATCTTCCTCCATGCCCTTCCCTGAAGCTTGGCTTTGGTCTCCAAGCTTGCCATCTGGAGAATGTACTTGTCGATATCGTTCACGGACTTGATTTTTCCTATCGGTGCCAGAGCTTTGGGGTCTTTGTTGCACAGTGAGAATCGCGCAATAATCCCCTGCACGAACTGTTCCCATATCAGCCATTCAGGACAAGCGGCATACCTTTCGAGCCCTTCCGCGCTCTTTCTATACCAGTTGCTGCAGGCTATCAGATCAGCACCCTTTGTTCTTCCCAAGGCAGATACAATCTTTTCTTTATCCTCCATCCACAACATAGGATTTCAGCTATATTAGTCCTCCCATGCATGAAGCCAGGCATTTATGTCCTGGTAGGACTTTGCCTCCTACACGAATGGAGGGTCGGCCAGTTTCTTCTGATACAGAGCTGTTTGTCGGGCCAACCCCTTGGCCAGCTGCAGCATCATCTGGTGTTCCTCCTGTTCCTTACTAGTCCACAGCCTTCCTAAGAGCAACGCGTCCAGCTAGTGGCTTGGTCCTTGCCCACCCTTACCGAGCCTGTCATCTCCAGGGTTTGAGTCTGCTGCTTCCCTGGCAACATCGGGAGCCACCGCGGCTCCCTCTTAGCAACCCTGTATTGTCTCTGCCTAGGTGTCCCTTTCCGCTTGCCTCTTCCCATTGTCTTGTTGGGATGGACCGCACCATCCTCTCCCGGTTTTGCCATCACTGGTGGATCCCATCTGATGTCGTCATAATGCTGTCAGTACCAGAGCAGTCATTTCTCTCATCACCTGAGGAAATATCTAGGTCATGTTCTGTGCCATGTCCCTGAGCCCTGTCGTTGCCTTATCATTGAGAGTCTGTAGCTCGGTAACGAAGTGTAGCTCCTGGGTCCACCGGCAACCTCGTTCATCATCTAATTCCTTCCAGAGTTTATGCAGACCTGTATAGAGGTCTTGATCTCTATTTACCGATTCTTGGCTGGTGTGTCCCAGGTCCTGGTGCAGCTGTCTGCTTACAGCTCCCTGGTGTCATAATCACTCGTGCATGCGGGAAAGCGTGGCTTCGATCACCCCCTTAAGTGTCGTGAACTCTGCCCCTACTTCTCCTTCCAGTTTCCTGCATTCATTTTGCCAGAGTGCCAATTCCTCGCCAACCAGCCTGTCCCCATTCAGAACTCCCTCTCTTACCTGAGCAAGAGCTTCCGCCGTCTCCTTCCCCTCATTCGATAGTGTCCCATACACGGCCATCTGGTCATTCTGGATTTTGGTGATGCTGCGGTCCAATTGTCCGATCGGTGTCCCAATGTATGCGACGAAGGAACCCACACTAGTAGTACCGGAGGGAATCAAGATTCCTGAGCGCTACCTCTGCCTGCTGCATCATTTGGTGACGCTTTGGGTCGGGCCCCTGGGCACTGGTGGCCCTAACAGATTTCTAGATGTGGGTGTGGAACCTGGCCGTAGCGGTGGAATGCCTCCTACTCGGGGTGGTGGTGGTAGTAGAAAGGGGCTATCTGGGCCTGGCCCCCATCTGCTGATCGGCCCTTACTGTCTCACGGTACACTGTATGTCAATGTCGCTAGGATCCTCCAATCCCACTTCGATCATTTGTTGCAACATCTCGCTTTTTCTTTCCCCGAATTTGAGAGTCTGGAGGGCTTACTTGATCTCGTGATCAAGGAACCAGAATGGAACGTTCTCATCCTGGAACACTCAGCTTCTGGTGAGATGAAATTCGATCTTGTGTACGTCTGGGTTTCGTTGGAAGTACATTTGAGATAGATGGTGGAGGGTGCCAGATAAGCGGACCTCCAGGCATATGGAAGGATATGGTTGTGAGCCGCAGTAGTGTAGGAGATATGAACATAGTGTTAGGCGGTAGCCTACTCTATGGACAAGCGAGTCTGTACTAAGGCGCAATAGATGACTACGTGGTTGCTAGAAAGGCTCACCTGAAATGTCAGGATACAAAATGCAGAAGTATATCATATAACGAATATATTGATAAGCTCTCTTCTCAGCCGCTGATGATGTCTGGAAAGCATAGGAGGCACCACGATGTTTACATTCGGCGTCTGGGTGCTCGTGGACTATCCACTCCTCACACCTTTCCCTGTGTGAACCTGGTAGATCCTGAAAACCTTTACCCCACTTGGTTCTGATTTGTTCAAGTGGCCGGGTGGGTACCTCATCCCTCCCCTCACAGTGTTCACTGTACTTATAGTCACTTGAACCCTTTCACTGCAGGAAGTGGCTACAGGTTCCATCTCTGCATAAGAAGTGATCAGCTCCGACAACAGACTTGTCAATGCGGTTGGATTTCCTATCGGTCTGCTTCAACCCGCAGGAAGCAGGTTCCTGTCTTATCACGCCAATGGCCTTTAGGCCTCGTCGCGTTCAGGGTTAACCTTTACGCGCTAGGTTATCATCGGACTCTACCTTATCATGCCTTTAGGTATGGGCGAACCATTATCTATTGGGCGTTGTCCCCTCTTCAGGACTTTCCTCCGCATCCACTCACCAACGGACTTGAAATTCGGTCTTCCTGCATGTACCATAGACGG
This sequence comes from Tuber magnatum, assembly GCA_003182015.1. Lineage (NCBI taxonomy): Eukaryota > Fungi > Ascomycota > Pezizomycetes > Pezizales > Tuberaceae > Tuber > Tuber magnatum. The sequence continues at coordinate 73,654 of PYWC01000034.1, forward strand.
GGACTCCAACCAGAGTAGCTAACCTCCCCCCGCCTGGCATCCATCTGTTGGCGCACCTGCGTGATCTTTGCATGCGTTTGTCCTCCCAACTAACGGAGAGTGTTAGTTCGTTCGACCTCGCCAGGATACCCCTGAGTACTCTCTTAAATCCATAGTGAAAGCCCCTCGGCCGGCGACCCTTGGTGGTGGTGTAAATAAGGCTTTGGTGCCGACCTCGTATTGGTAGAAATCCACTCATTCTCCAATTACTCTGACGGCCTCTGAGATCGAACACGTGACCTTTTGTCAATAATCACATCACATGCCTATAACCCTACCCCAGTTTATCTTATGTGTAACATTAGGGTAGCGTGATATGGAAGGAACTTGGCCACCTTACTTAATATTTCAAGAAAGTATTGCAATTCCCTTTCACTTTGATTTCTCTTCCAACATGTAATAAACAATATCTTTGGGGGGGAAGCATGGATTCCTTCTTCATCTACTATGTTTCCTAGTACTTCCAGCTTACCTGTGAATAGGACTGATTTTTTCTTGCTGGGGTAGAATTTTGTTTCCCTGAGCCGGTCACATACCTGGTGCACAAGGCTTTTATATTCCTTTGATGTCTCTGTGAATATAAGAATATGACGAATGTATAGCCATACGAAATGATGTAGGAATCTACTCCGCAGATCTTCCATTATACATATAAAGGTAGCTGGTGTATTCATGTCTCCTTGTAGCATCACCTTGCTGACAAACACTCCATATAGGGTTTTGAATTAGTTGAACTTGACATTGTCTTTGTCCACTCGTGTTTGAATAGATGTATCCCTTAGGTCAATCTTACTACTAAACTTTGCTCATCCCATGCAGCTCAGGATCTGATGTTGGTTGAGGAGGGAGGGACTATCTATGACTGTGTAGTTATTTGGAAGTTTGAAGTCTACCAGGGGGCGGATCCTTCCATCTGACTTTGGTTGCACAAAGACAGATGCTGCTCTAGGAACTTCCTGTTATACGATTACTCTGGCCCACAATATTTGCATTTCTGCAATTCATCAGCCCCTACTTGGATGCTCCAGAATTGAGTATGTTGATTGATTTTTTAGGTTGGTTGAGTCCTGTAGCCAAATATGGTGGTTAAATTTAGGCATGGGTGGTAGAGTTTCAGGGACCTGGTCCCAGAATACATCCCTGTATTCTTCTAACAATGTTGTTGAGGTGGCATCCAAGACAGCAGCTTGGAATTCCCCACTGGTTGGTTTATATAATACACACAGTTTGTTAGCGGGAAACTCCATGGCTGTGTGCCCATATCTGATAAGGGCATTGTATTGCTTTAGGAATGGCATTCCAATCAGAGTGCCATATTTCGCCAGGTTGCCTCACGACATCTCCTGTTTTGTCCATTCGTTTTTTCTGATTTCCACGGTGAGGCTACACTTCATGTGACTTTAGGAGCAGGAGCTTTCCATATTCATGCTCCCTGTTGTTGGCTGAGGTAGGGCGTCTGTGGGTATACTATGGGTAGAGATAAAAGTAGTGCTAATTATATCACAACTGATTTTTCCTGTATCGAACAGTATCTTTGCTGGATGGCCCTCTATGTGGATTGGACCTTATAGTGCCTCCTGTTGCATGATCGTCAGCATTGGCAGCCTTCGCAGCCTTTCCATTTCTATGGAGTTGATTTCAATTTCGTTGTATTTAGTTGCTTCTGTCTAGTTGGTACTCGTATCTCGATTTGCCATTTTTCCTTTTCCTTTCTTAGCATAGTAGTTCTTTGCATACTGAGCCTTTATCTGATATTCGAAACATGTACCTTCCTCGTGCCTTCTCTGCCTCCTGTCTTTCTTACCTTTCGAACCTTTGCGGTGTGGTTGTTCCTTTCTTGCCTTATCACGTGAGGACGATCCTTTACTGCTCTTCTCCTAGGGTATGTGCGTTCGGTAAACCCCCCTCTCATAAAGGATAGTATCCTAAAATTCTGCTCGCTTGGCATTTTTGTCAAAGGATTCTCCTTTTTCTTCACTAGGTTCCACCTCCTGCCGTAGTCTGGAATGCATTGCTTCATACAGCCTCTGCCACGGTGTATACTAGGACACTGTTCCTTTTGGCAATAGTTCATGGTACGATAAGAGATCTGTACCTAGCACAGTCATTCTGTCCGTTCCTACCTTTCGTACTTGTTGGATATCCTTGAACTTCTTATCTGGTTTTTCCCTATTTGGTGAGGACTGGAATCTGACCCACCGCTACTTTACCAGAGTCATTCCCTATATTTTGTCCCCGCTATCATGGCGGCCTATAACTTGGTAACATGCTCCTTTGGCCTTTCCCTTACAAAACCCTCTGTACTATACTCCGCTACCTTCCTTTCTCCTGTCCACATCATGCCGAGGGAGATATTGGGAAGTGGCCATTACCCCTCGCTCAAATACCTCAGGTTCTAGGTCTTCGTTTTCACCTGAGAATTTGGATGGCAGGGGAAGCTTTATCTTTGGCTCTAGTCACACAGCCTACGGGCCGGGTGGCTTGGGGATTCTCCTTCGGGCATACTATGTTCGGACCATTCACTGCTGGAGCTGTCAGCTGACCAGTGGTCTGATGGGTCGTTCGGGCATTCGTCTGGAGATCCTGCTTGTACTGCTTGATCTTATTCCTTTTCCTTCTCCTCCTGCTGCTTCAGAGTGTGGACAGGTGTGCTGTCTTCTTTCAGTAGTTGTTCTAGTATCTTTCTTTTGCTGTGGCTCTAGGGAAAAAGCCCCCGGAGGCTTGTTGCTGTCTTTGGTAACTTTTCGGTTGATTTCCTAAAGGTCTGCGTGGTCAGGTTGTGTGCTATTTGTCTTGCCGCTTCGTCTCTTGGAAAGTCGCTTTTTGGCCCTCTTGGGTTTCTGGCTTCTATTCTTTGAGTAAAGCCTTCTCGTCAAACCTGCTTCCAACTTCACGGCTCTAATGACTCAATGGTGTCATCTTGGAGGAGTCGAACATACCTCCGTCCCCCGCCCTCCACTGCTAGCTTCAGGTTGGACACTTCGTACGTTGATCAGGCTTGGCCCCGCATGTTTCCGACCACTTGGTGTGGTTAAAAAAATATAATCTGTTCGGACCAGGTCCTAGTCGTGTAGCAGTAGGACTGGAGCAGATGGCTTCTTGGTCAACAAGAAGTGAGTGCTACTTACTAAAGGGGGCTTTGAATGCTGTAATAGAGAAACAAACATATAACTGTTCAACTAAGTATATTTGGAATGCTGTCAGTTGAAGTGTGCTGTTTCTATCGTGGAAATCAGCGGTCTTTAAATACAGCATACCACTTATCTCCAGTATATGCAATATTCTAAAACCTTGTGTATATCAACTGGCAGCACACGAAATGATACTGTGAAACCACACACAAAACCTAACCTAGTACCCGCAATGGTTACAGAAGCAGTCTATTTAACCCTACATGATTCTAGGATCTTTGATTATGTAGTAATCTGTTCTGATGTTCACTATCAAGACTATAGTTTAAGTCAGGTAAAGGCATTGGCAATCCAAAGTGCTCTAACCCTTTACCCATATCAGAGAGTATCTCCGGGAGCTGACATAGTCCAAGGCTATATATTTGTTTACCTGATACTGTTGGAATTTCCAGAATATTTTTCTGCATATACTTGCAGTCATCAGACAGAAAATCGCTATATGTTACCTACAAAATGGAGGGGAACAGAAGGACTTGATTCACAGTAGATAATTGTGAACAGCTTCTGTAGCTGTTTTCCAGTATGACAAGAAGTTGCTTCCAAGAGACCTGAATTCGCTCCATTGTCATCTCCCGCTAGTCCTAAGGTCATACAGGCTTCTTGATATATTGATCTTGTAATACATATCTCTAGAAATATTCTCAGATTCAAGAATGATATTGCTCTAATTTGCTGATGTAAGAACATTCCCAGATAGAAGAGTTCACTGGTTTCACATCCTATGAAGTAGATTCGTCCAGTAATAAAATCTCAATTTCTTGGCTTCCAGACGCATTTCTTTGCATCATAAATGAATCCAAACATAAATAGTTAATTCTATTTGTACTCATAATCTCCCTAGAAAATTTATATTAATAATAATTTAAGCCAGCAGAGGAAGCATATTGACATGCCTTGTTCCATAATCTGGATATAATAAATTCCTGCTATCTAAATATGCTGGATTTGATTGAACAGTACTGTAAGATAGGTATCTTACTGGAGCTGATCAAGCAATTGTACAATTACTCTTCCCTCTGCTAGGTTGAAGTATATTGACTGTTTCTCTTCTTAGTGTAATACTAGTCAATAAACAGCAGAATGCTTATCTTCCATTTTATAATCAAAGGTCATATATCATGCTTCTGTAGTAGAGATATATTGTGTATCAAGACAGTTCCCAATTCTACCATTTGATTTACCATCTGGACTTGGCTATGCAATTGAAACATTTGCCTTGTATCCACCTTTATATATATATTTATATATATACTTGATACCTTTAATACAAGAACAAACTTCAACATTAATATGAGACTCATATCTCTTACTCAAGTAGGGATTATAAGGTACAATCCACTAGCCAAAGTAGAAGTAATTACAATATGTGCTGTTTGGTTACCAAATTCACTTGGTCAAGGAGAATACTAAGGGGATATTGCTTGTAGTCTCCGATGGACTTTGCATATGTCTTGGATATCCATCCATGTCCAAGGTAGTTGTAGCGGTAAATACAGTTTGGAATCTGTTACAACATTTGTGATTTATTCCTTAGTGATCTTGTATTCACGGTGCTGATGAAAACATTTTACTTCTGGGACTACGAACAGTTGTTGCTGTTACTACAGTCAGTTGTCAGAAGTGTTTGTGATCTGAGACATATTTAATTATGGTTGTGCCTTAACTCCCGGCCACAATAGTGGGGTTGTTAACGGGAACGATCAACAGGCGCGAACAAAAGGCACGATCAATGGGTGCAAACAATTAACTACGATCAATGGGCGCAAACAATTAACTACGTTCAATGGGCACAAACCATTAACCATGATTAACTATGAGAATGGTGAAGTAAATTAAATAACAAAAAATAGTTAATACCTTGTATAACCTCCCCTTGCCTCCAAAACTGTAGCTACCCTATCTGGCATTGATTTCCACAACTTCTCAAAAAACTCCGCGGGAATTGTCTTCCAAACTAATGGTAATACATGCGCAAGCCTTTTCTTAACAGCCTCCTTTCCTCCGCAGGTATCTCCAATCCTTGGATACTGCTGGTACAATTACTTTTTAAGCTCCACCCATGCATGCTACATAGGATTCAAATCAGGGGAATATGGGGGGTGTTCTTCAATCTCAATACAGTTTCTCTCCAACCAATCCATAACACTATAAGACTTATCAACAGGAGCATTGTCTTGCTGAAAAACACCATCTTGCATACCAAAAGAAATTATTTGATGAATAACAGGAAAAAGATGCCTTCTCAAGAGCCTAACATACCTGGTCTTATTGAAATTTTGAGTAATAGGAACCAAAGAACCTTTTCTCTTCCCCCAAAAGCACCTCAAAACCATAAGAGAAATTCTCTTATCCTTCCCCTTAGGATGAATACAATCAGACAGCCACTTCTCTCCAGGTTCTCTGAAAACCCATTGTTGTCTTGGATCCTTGGATTTCTGCATACTATAACCATCACTCCAAATAACTCCTTGAAAATTCTCTACTGTCCAGTCTTAATAAACTGTAGTCCACTTGGGTGTCTTTGCCACATGCTCAGGCCTGAGCTTTAGTCTTGATTTCGCTAGCCACTTCTTGATATTGACTTCTCTGCGTACTCTGTCAACTATTTTACTTATTAGCTAATCGTGTCCTATTACTTATAGTGGCACCAGGGCTGTGATGTTACTTGTGGAAAGGGAAGCACCCTGTGCACATCTATCCCTGAAATCAGATCTGTTCATTTTCCGGTTGGACTTAGCTGCCCGGACAATTGTGCAATGCTGCTGACGGCTAAAGACTGGAGTACGACCGGGGCAAGGAATGTTTTCTAGTGATTGGCGTTCACATGCTCAGACAAAGAAGCTTTTAACTGCAGTCCAGGGGTGCCCAATAGTTTGAGCAACAAGGGCAATATTCCGGAGGCAGTAGAAAAAGGCAATAATCATGCCTTTTTCAATGTTGGTCATCTATCTTCACTTGGTTTTGGGAGTTCTTTTTTATTTAGTACCGGCAGGTTTGCATATCCAGATCTGTGAACCATGGTAAAAAGGTAAAAACACCTTGAGGGGCAGGTTGTGGTAATTGTATTGTTGTTCATGGTCACGATCACGGTCACGAGAGTCTGGCCTGTTTTCGCGAGATACCTGACTGAGCATCACGAACACTTCTGATGACTGGCTGTATATCCTATAACTCACTATCATTTGCTGGATTAGGAAATTCAGCTTATACAATGCAGTCAATGTCTTCCAATATATCAATTTGTTTTGCTAGTATTGAGAGTGGATGTGTATGGGGGAGTCCTTGCTTTTGGTATTCAATTGTTGAGGTAAGGGAAAATACAGATTCAAATGTGTTTTGTTTTATAATAACACTTATCGGTGCTTTAACGTGACGATCAAACATACAAACAATAAAATCTGGTCTATCAGATGCTTATTAGTCTAGTTTCAAATTATCCTAAACTTTGTTCCAATTAGGATTGCAGGTTACAGGTATAAAAGGAACCGGCTTCTTATAATATCAAACAATTGCCATCAAGGTATGATAATTCTGAATCACTTGATATGTTGATTTTGAAATGAACAAAAAAAACAGAATGCGGTAACCAACTATATCCAGTTCAACTACATCATTTCTAGTGCTTGTTGCTAGCCTTTCTCTTAACTCTGACAGACTTTAAGCTCCCAACCTAGACTTGTTTTCTCTTCTCCAGCGAACCTGATTTTGGTTATTAATAACTACAGCATGAAGCAAGTACTGCTGAAACAAATCGCCACTACTATCAAGTAGTGACTTAATTTCACTTTATTCAACAAGATGGTGTGTATACCATATTAGAAGAGAAATATGGTTTGAGCCACCCTGCCCTGTTGTTGGATTCATCTGGTGTTCTTGAGCTAAAGTTTGCTTCTCCTATTGAACAACATAACCATGATGGTCTGTGATTCTACCTTCCAAATTCCCTCTAAATAGAATATCAGTTCACCAGCTCAGTTCCCTATTAGGTAGGAGTAAAACATGTCTTAAAGGAAGATAATTTGAATTGAGCTCTTAGATTCCACTAAGGCCAGGGTAATTGTTTGTTGGATTTTATACTTGTGAAATAATATCTCCCTTATCATATTCTCACTCGTTTGATCTAACAATTAAAATTTCCACAGTCTCGGCGATAGGAAGATTGGAGGTCTACGGACCTTTTTCTTTAGCAATAAGCATTGGGAATTGTAATGTAAATGGTGATTTGTTGGACATGTGTTGATATACGGCTACCCACTTAGGTTCTGTCTTTGGGGTTTGGCTAGTAGTGTACTGCTTTGAGTTAGCGCAACCATTCGTTGTATGGGATTTGTCTTGACATCTTATTCTTTCTCATATTCTTGTCTCTCTCCTGTACTTCAAGACAATAACAAATACACTCCATATGCTACACATAATAGATTATGAGCCTCTGCATGATCTACGCTTTACAAAAACGGAAATGGTCAGTTCAAAGGTTGGTTTGCTACACCATGGTACCTCTGGAATAATTTCTCCCTATACGTCAGTTTCTTCAGTTATTCTTGAAAGAAACCTTTTTTTTTTTCTTTTCTCTACCTCTTTTTCAACAATTGTTCCCTCTATTCATATATCAATTCCTCTAGCATTTGACAATGGATGACGAATTTATTTCTACTGAGTCCACACGCATACAGTTTCCTCTCCTAGGCAAGAAGAATTTTGCTCCCTGGAGACTGAGAATGTCTAATTATCGCCAGGAGCTTGACATGTGGTGGATAGTTTGCAGCCATGAGGAGGTACCAGATAGACAGAGATTTCAATCCTACTGTTATTCCGGCTTGTGACAAGTAACTGCGAACATGTTTCCTGATTATGGCAAACAGTTATAATATGATGGAACTACAAATGTGTTCCTAGTATAATGCAGAATGGTATGATAGGAATCTCAAGTGGCTTTGGAACAAGCTTGGTGAAAGATATCGGAAAGCACTTGGTCTAGAGTTGTATTGCTCTCAACGTTCCCTCTTGGACTGTAACCTGGAGCGAAATGGTACTCCAGCAAAACAGGTGGACGAGATTGAATGTCTCATTGAATGCTGCGGAGAGGCTGAAGAGGAGACCAAAGCTCGAGAAAAGACTTTTTACCTGCTCTATGGACTTCCACCATCCTGGCCTGAAAGGCGAGACGTGCAGGCAACAGTTATTAAACCAGACGCGCCCGATGGTCTTATTGTAGCCATCAAAGCCTGTGAGTCGACTTTGAGTTGTGACACGTTTGATGATTAGTGAGGTGAGACTGTCCTTGCAGTTCAAGGCAAAGGAAGTCAATTTCAGAAAGGGAGAAGTGGATTTCGTAGAGGCATGAAACATCGGAATGAGTTCAACAGGGGGGCCTTCGTGAGTGGTCCGGAGATTATCTGCTACTATTGCCGGAAGAAGGAACATCGCCACAATGAACGTCACATGTTCAAGTCAGATTTGAAAAATGGGACAGCAGCAGAAGGGATTATGATGGCCACACCAGCAGCATCTAGCGATACCACCCCCTTAGCATCCATCTTCACTACCTTTACCACACCTTAGTATCTTTTCAACCATTGAAATTGGCTACAATATAGTCGCTGCAGCAACCACGTCACCGGTCTCGAGAATTGTTTTTCATGCTATAAATCAATTCCTGCCAAAGATCATAAAACTTAGGTTAAAAATAATTCTGAAGTCGATGCGCTTGGCTGTGGTGATGTTACTCACAAGGTGTAGGATGAAGAAGAAAAGTGTTAGAAGCATCTGATTCTCACAGATGTTTTCCATGTTCCTGACTGTGGTCAGAACGGTTTACGATCAGTGTCTCAGTTGCTGAAGGGCGGTCCGTTAGTTAAATTTCATACCTGTGGTGGTGCCTCACTCCTGCAGAAGGGGAAGGCCAGATCTTGGATCCAGTTGTTAGAAGTAGAAGGACTTTATGTTCTTAGTAGTCAAGAAAATAGTGGTCCTAATAGAGATAATGGATATGGTATAATGGCAGTGATGGCAGATCAAGAAGCAGCTCAAAAGTCAGCTCCTTGGCACTTTTGCCTTGCCCACCTTGCAGTTGATGTAGTACAAAAACTCACAGCTCAAGACAATACGATACCAAAACGGCCTGCAGTTCCCCGATGTGTGTGCATAGGTTGGGTTTATGGAAAAATGAAATGCAAGGCTTTTCTTTCAGTTCCTCCCTCCACTCAAGCAACCAGAGTACTGGAAATACTCCATAGCGATATAGCTGGCCCTCTGGATCCTATTTCCCTTGCGTGGGCATGATATATTTTACTTTTTACTTCATGATTTCACAAGCTTTAAAGTTGGTTATATGCTACAGAAAAGGTGTGATGGCTTCCAATGCTTTAAAGACCACAAAGTCCGTGTCGAAAAAGAACATGGAAAGTGTATTAGCAAGTTTTACAGAGGTAGTGGTGGGGAATACAGCACCAATGAGTTCTCACATTTTTTGTTCAATATGGGATTGAAGCACAAAGAACAACACCATACTCACCACAATCCAATGGAATTATTGAGCATGCAAATTGAACAATAATTGGTACAACCCGAGCTCTTCTTCATGCTCTTGGTACACCAAAAGAGCTTTGGGCCGAGGCAATAGCAACTGCAATCTATGTACACCATCAAGTGCCTACAAGATCTTTGAAGTCCACTCTTACACCTTATGAAGCATGGTTTGGGAAGAGGCCAGAATATGAAAACCTCCTGGTCTGGGGCTGTGTCACCTATGCATGGATTCCAAAAGTAAAGTGCAAGAAGATCGATAAAACTGCATAGAAGTGTAGGTCTTGTTGGATATACCAAAACAACTTCCCACTACCCCCTGTACGATGCCTCAACCAAAACAGCATTTATAGCTCATGATATATTTGAAGAATCTCAGTCCTATTATCATCAGAAATCAGAAGATCCCAAGCGTCAACTACGCTATTATGTTCCTGAGGTACAGCCCTGGGAGGACAGAGTAGCCTGGAGGGATGGGTGGGATGAGGAGCAGGATAATGAAGAAAGTCAATGGATAGTTGCTAACAAGTGAAAGAAGATTGTGGACCAGTTGCTGGATTATGATAGTCCTGAAGAGAAGGATGAGGAGTTTGATGAACCTGATAGAGATTTGGAGCCAAAGCATCAGGTTGAGAAGGCTCCAAGAATGGTCCAAGAACTTCAGTCTAATAGTGTAAGCTCTTTCTGGAAGACAAAGAAAGGACACCTTACTGAGACAACTAAGGGTCACCAATTACACTAACAAGAGACACCTTCCTCTAATGTGTCTTATGCAAATACAACAACTCTCTCAACAGTTTATATAGTTGAGCCTGGACCATGTAATTACAAGATAGCAATAGAATCGGAGAAGGCTGAGCAGTAGCAAAAGGCTGTGGGTTCAGAGTGGACATCTATTACAAAGAATAAGGTTTTAGGGTTTGTTGAGACGTGTCCTACTGGAATAAAAGCGATTCCTACAAAATTAATTCTGCAGAGAAAGGTAAGTTCAACCCGTGAGACATTACGGTTTGACGCAAGATTAGGTGCTTAAGTGTTTCGGCAAGCTGAAGGAAGTGACTTCAAAGACACCTTTGTACCGGTTGCCAGTTTAGCAAGTGTATGAGTAGTTCTCGCGATTACACCAGCTCGTGGTTTTAAGCTTTATTAAATGGATGTTGTCACAGCTTTCACGGGAAGCAAGCTGGATGAGAAGATTTATGTCAATCTTCCGGATGGAGTCCTCAGAGGCCCAAGACTCGCATCTCTGAATCGGAGTCTTTATGGACTAAAACAATCACCAAGGTGGTGGTATATGACAATTGTCACCTTTCTTACCCAGGAAGTGGGATTCTGATATAGCCGCTTCGATTGCTACATTTATACAAACAATGAGTGCAGCATCGCAGCCCTTTACGTCGATGATATCTTAATTACTCGAACTGGGAAAAATATAACTCGCATTCACCAGAGAGTGAAAGAAAAATTTGCAATCGTCCATCTTGGGCATGCAAGTCACTTTTTGGGAACAGTTGCTGGTAAAAACGCGGAGATTAAAAAGACTTTGGTCTCACAAGAAGGCTATATTGATCGAGTACTAGGGAGGTTTATGATGATAGATTGTAAACTAGGCACAACCTCTATGGAGAAGGACAAAACTGGTCCGTGCACAGAGGATGTTCAGCCGTGTGATCAAGGCCTCTCCCCAAAGCTAATGGGAAGTTTGTGTTGGATTGCAACAGGCACTCGCACTGATATCTCGTTTCCTGTCTCATAGCTGGGAAGATTTAATCCCAATCCTTCTCAACAGGACTGGACTTGTGCAAAGCAGATCCTAATATATCTTAAGGGAAGCAAGCATTTGAAGCTCAGTCTGGGGGGAGAATGGCAGGAGTTGGGGGAGAGTTTGAAATTGTCTGGATATGTGGACTCAGATTTTGCTGGAGAAGCGCATTCGTTGAAGTCAACTACAGGTTACGCCTTCTCATTCGGATCTGGTATTGTCCAATGGCATTCAAAACGCCAATCGATTACAGCTTCAAGTATAGGCAATGCTGAGTTCATAGCTCGTACATCTGCAATTCAAGGACTAGTCTGGTTTCGGAAAACTTGTGCAAGAAATCATGCAATCAACACTTCCGATCAGTACATTGTTTAATGACAAGCAAGCATCTTTGTCTACCTTTAAAGAAACTACTTACAAACCACGTAGCAAGCATATTGGTGTTCGGGTTCATCAAATTAGGGAGTTCATAGAAGATGGAAAGGATGTTGTGATGGAGTACTGTCGAACAGACAGAATGATTGCAGATGGTTTGACAAAACCATGGGTAGCCAGCAAGCATATGGAGTTTGTTCAGATGTTGGGACTACTCTGATTTCGTTTCTTGTTTCCTACTTTTGTGTTTGACTATGTGAGAGTCTTTATTTATCCTTGATTATTTTGTTTTCATGTCCAAACTGTGGTACCAGTGGAAGGAGTGTTGGACATGTGTTGATATATGGCCACCCACCTAGGTTCTGTCTTTGGGGTTTGCCTAGTGGTGTACTGCTTTGGATTACGACAACCGTGGGATGTATGGGATTTGTCTTAGCACCTCGTTCATTCTTATATTCTTGTCTCTCTCCTTTCCTTCTAGACAATAACGAAGACACACGATATGCTACACACAACCTGAGTCTGGATTTGACGGAATGGATTCACCAGCATTTTAATAGGTTTCTATGAAACAATTTCACGGTTGAAGAATCTTGCTAATATGGAACATTCAAGTGAGATTGAGACTTCTTTTACTAAAGATTTTCAATCTAGTTGCCAGTTGTGCTGCATGGGCTGAGTGATTATGAATATATAACTGAACTTCTTTTTTTTTTGTTAAATCCATGGTTTATTCATAGCACAGCTACATGAAAATCCATGGCAAGTACTTTTAGGTATAGCCTAACAACCCCAATAAAAGAAACTTCGACCCCTAAATACAAAACAAATAAACGATAAAATTGTTAAATCAATCATTTCACCAATAAAACCATTCATTAATATTATGAAGCCCAATTACCTGCTCTTGTGAAAGGAAAAACTCCCATCTTCATGGGAAAGTTAATCCTATTCTGCTTCACATACTGCGCAAATCGCCTCATCAAACTCATACCCCTCTTCCCGCTCTTCCACAAAAGTGAGTCAGGCATGACATTGAAGGTCCCCTCTTCTTGCCCATTCCTTCTCCCCACCAACGCGGGGCGGGGCATAATGTGCTGCAAATGTTAGCATGTCCCTTGACAATGCCCATACTCTGGGTTCCGGTCCTGTTTTGACCAGCCACTCTGAGCATTTAGGTAGCTTTTACTTACGCTTTTTGGGTGTCTCCTGTCCGGTTGGAACTTGGGAAGAGTCATAAAGGTCCAGCATTTCCTATACAGTGGCCAGTATTTGTAGTAAAGCAGGTACTACCAAATCTTATACCTCTTATGTATTTGTCTCACTAACCCCCTCCCTTGTGTTGAAATGCCCTTCTGCTTCCTCCGGTGCTACTAGGGTGAGTTAGGATGGCTTTCTCGGTATAGTCCCCATTGGTATAAACTCCTGGGCTATGGGAGTACCTTCATCAATTCGTAATTGTACCTGGGCCCTGGTTGTGGCTTTCTATCCCCATACCTTGGGCCTTATCACACCTTTGTGATGATCAAAAGCCCGCCTGTGATTGGTAGGGTACCGGAAATCATCCTTCAAATGGTAAGCCATTGGCTGTATAGGTATGGCAATGTTGCTATCCAGCACTCCTGTTACCACCTGCACTAGCGGGATCTCCCTTGCTAGTTTAACAGATATCACTATAGGGGCCAGGTATGACTTAACCGACTGCACAGCGACATTTGTCGTATTAAATCTACTCGTCACCCACCAGAGTACTCTATTCCACAAGGTTTGCATCTTTTTAACCATGGTCTTCGACGGATCCAACACCTGCGGCCCATACAATCTGGTCAGCAACAAAATGCCTAGGGCCAATCTCCAAGCCCCGTAGGCCGACAGACCTTTGCCTGGCATTAATACTCTCTGGAACCTCACAAAAGCCCGCTGTCGCAAGGCCAGATTTTTACTAAAGTGTACTGATAGCTCCCCATTGTCTGCCAGTCAGTATTCTAGCCACTTGACAACTGCCTCTGCCGGCTCAACAATGTCTGCTGGCATAGACCCTCTCGTGGTCGCCGGTGGACCCTTCGCCTTCCTCTTCTGCCACTGCATCAACTCAGCCTTTGTGATACTGAAGAACAACCCCAATTCGTGTGCCATGGTACTAAGCTCAGCAAACCTCGCTTCCAGTATGTGAGCATTCCTCTCCCATGAACTGGATGCTACTGTAACCTGGAAGTCGTTGAGGTATGACATTGTAAAAGCCTCTCCTCTGTTCTGGTCCATGTTCAAAAGCCGGACATAGATCAAGAACAAGAGGAGGGAACGTGGCAATCCCTGAAGAATTCTTAGATCAACCCCATGTACACTCCCATGGCTACCCAACCACCTTAAGGCTATATACCTCGTCCTTATAACGCCCTAGACCCAGTACACCAGATAACTAGGCATCCTGTCACTCGACTCCAGCCGTTCAATCAATTTCAAGTAATTACCATGATCACAGACACCTTTCCCCTCCTGAAACACTGTGGAAACTTTCTTGCCCGCGAACAGCACCTCTTTTATCCAATCCTGTACTGATATTACCGTGTTAGCCACCGACCTCAGAGGCAGGCTGCTAGTCTGATTGATGCAGTACATTCCACTATCATACGCTACTTTCCTTAACTGTGCGTTCACTACCTGCTCAACCACTTGGGAAAAGGTTTGCATCAAGACGATCCCCTGGAAACTCAGGTATTCCCAGCAGTTAGTCTTATTCAGTTTTGATAGGATAACTCTGCCGGACTACTTCAACATCAGGGGATGGATCCACCACACTAACAGGTCCTTGAGTAACATTGGCAGAATCTGCTCATTTACTGTCTGTATTCCTATACACACGTCAAACGGTACGTGATTAGGCCCTGGGATGGAATTGTTACTGCACTTCTTCAATGCCTCCCCGATCTCCCCAGAGGTAACTATCTCCTCCCCTGACAATATGTCTTGTCCCGGGGCATTCCTCATGACTGGGTCTTCGTTAGGTGGAAAGAGGTGTTCCATAATTGACTATTCAGCATACTTGGGGGTCGCGCTCGTGGCACCTGGTAGGTCACTAGACGTTCTTTGTTTCCAAAACTGATTGGCCGTCCACATACCATTCTTCTTCCCCAAGGCCAGGAACCCATTGCAGTATTCGCTCTTCGCCCCCTAGATGGCTTTCTTGTGTGCAACTGCCTATTGATTCCTCTCTCTCACCCCTTTCCGGTGCTGGGTCACCGGCCTGACAGCAGAGGTGTACATTCTTTACAACTCTGTGAGCTCCAGTGTCCACTACACCTGTTACCCCCTTGTGGGTCTCTGCATTGGGGTTATTTTTGCGTGTAAGATGAACTGGCATAGCGTAATGGGCATGTCATGTCATTATTGGCAAAAGGTCATGTATTGGATCCCAGGGCCTGCTGGAGTTTTGGAGAATGGGTTAATTTCTACCAATACAACAGAGGCACAAAACCCTCATTTGCGCCACCACCGAAGGTTGCCAACCGCGGGGTTTTCGCTCAGTCTGCAAGAGGGGACTCTCTGCTATCGGGACAAAGTCAGACGAATTGAACTGGTCGCTCGGTTGCAGGTATAAATGGATGCAAAGACCACACCTGATGAGGGGATGACGCTCAAGAGAACATCATTGTCTCCCACCCCGAGGCATGAAAAGGTAGAGCCAGAGGAAGGCCTACGGCGTTAAAGGTTAACCCAGAGTGCAGCAAGGCCAGACCGCCATTGGCGCGGTAAGGCAGGAACATGCTTCCTGCGGTTTGAGAAAGATGGATTGAGAATCCACCTGAATTGATAAGTCTGTCATTGGAGCTGATCACTTTGTATACAGAGCTAGGACCAGTAACCGCTTGCCACGGCGAAAGGGTTCGAGTTACTATGATCAAAGTGAACACTGTGACCAGAAGAGTCGGACACTGTACCCACTGTTCCGGGAAACCAGAGACTAGTCGGGTAAAGAGGTTCAGGGTCTACGAAGTTCGTACAGAGTTAAGTGCAGGGAGTAGACATGCCGCGAACACCCTGAAGTGGAATACAAATATCGAGGTGGCTCCTACACTTTACAGACATCATCAGCGATGGAGAAGAGATCTTATTAATATATTCATTATATGATACACTTCTACATTTTACTCCTATCTTGACAATTTATTTGAGTCTTCTAAGCAATCCTTTCATCATGTATTGGGCCTTAATATTCAACCAGTGGTCCTTAGACTCAGCCACTGCCTAACACCATATTCATATCTTCTACACTACTGATGGTCACAACCACCTCCTTCAATGAGCCTGGAGGACCGCTTATCTAGCACTCTCCACCATCTATCTCAAATTGGCCTCCAACAAAACCAACACATTGACGAGATCGGGTATGGTCTCAGCATAAGCGAAGTCTTCAAGGAATAGAACATTCCCTGCCAGTTCATTGATCATGGGATCAAGTGGACCCTCAAACCCCTCACCCTCTTAGGAAGATAGAGCAAGATGTTGCAGCCAAGAATCGAAGAGCGATCGGAGTATTCTAGCAACACCGACGTATTGCCCACTGAGAGACCGTAAAGGCTGATCAGCGCATGGGCAACAGGCCAGGATAACCCCTTTCCCTTACCACCACCACCCCTGGGAGTTGACATTCCACTGCTACGGCTCGGTTCCACACCCAGACCTAGAAATCCGTCAGGGCAACCAGTACCCAGGGGCCCAACCCAAAATGTCACCAAAAGACAAAGCGGGCAGAGGTTACGCTCTGCGACCCCAACTGGCTCAGACACTTCTGCCTGGAGTGCTTTCACTATATACATTGGGACACTGATTGGCCAATTGGGCTGCAGCGTCACCCCGACCCAGAATGACCAGATGGTCGCATATGGGACCCTATCGGATGAAGAGAAGAAAACGCCAGAAGGTCTTGCTCAAGTAAGAAAGCAACCTCTGAATGGGGAGATTCTTGTTCAAGAGGAATTGGCGTTCTGGCAAAATAAGAGTAGGAAACTGGAAGGGGGAGTAGTGGCCGAGATAAGCGGGTTTAAGGGGGTGATCAAAGCTGCACTCGCTTGCATGCACGAGCGCTCGCACCAGTAGGCAGGAGGAAGCAGACAGCTGCACCAGGACCTGGGACGTACCATCCAAGAATCGGTGAATACAGCTCAACAGCTCTATACAGACCTGGATAAACTGTGGTAGAAACTAGGCAAGGAAAGATGACATTGGGGGACCCGGGAACTGCAGGTTGTTACAGAGCTATAGACTCTCGATACAAAAGTAACAACAGGGCTCTGGGACATGCAGCAAAATATGACCCAGATGTTCGTCCGGTTGGTGACGGAAATTACCGCATTGGTCCCGACTGTGTTATGATCGCATTAAAGGGAATTGACACAGAAGGGCGAGACCGGAGGAGGACAGTCGGGCCTATCCCAACGAGACAAAGGGAAGTGGCCAGTGGAAAGGGAAACCCTGTCAGAGACCATACGGAATGACCAGGAAAGGACCGCTGTGCCCGTCTGTGTGGCCAGAGAGCTAGAGATCTGAACACAGGAGATGACGGGGCGCACAACGATGGGGAAGGATCAAGCCCCTGGTTAGGCATGTTGCCTATTGGAGGGCCATGGACTGCTAAGAAAGAAGAGGAACAGCAGATGGTGTTGCAGTTGGCCAAGGCGTTGGCCTGACAAAATGATTTTCATCAGAAGAAGCCCGCTGACCCTCCATTCGTATATGAAACACAGTCCTACCAGGACATAAAGACCTGGCTACACCTGTGCCAGGACTACTTTAGCCAAAACCCCATACTTTGGATGGAGGATAAAGACAGAGTTGTATATGCCTTGGGAAGTACAAAGGGTGCCGACGTGACACCCTTCCTCAACTGGTATAGTAAGAGCATGGAAGGGCATGACGGGTATCCCGCTCGTCCTGAATTGCTGACCTGGGAACAATTTCGGTATCGGGTTATGGTGCGATTCTTACTGATCAACAAGGTCTGGAAACCCCCGGCACAGATGGGAAAAATCAAGTATAACAAGGGCATCGACAAGTACCTTCTCCAGATGGAAGCTGGTACATCAAGGGCAAGCTTCAGGCAACGTCATGGAGTAAGGTAGTGGAGGACCGACTACTGGAGGCAATACTGAGGGGGCTGTCTGATAAGTGATACAACACTGACGCCGAATGGCTGGAGCATCTTCCCGTGATTGGCAACTGGGAGGAAGCTGTCCTCAATAGTGAAAGGCAGCGACGAAACAATCTGTCCAGTGCGACGAGTTCTTCGCGGCCGTTGAGATGATAATCAGAGGACAGAGAGAAGGAGCCGAAGCGAGGAGAGGAAGAAGGGCGACCTGGTAAGTATCAAAGGAAGACGACAGCGTGGACTTTCCTGTCAGCAAGGTTTGGGTAGGGAAACAAATCAACAAGGGCTCCAGGGGTTGAGCATATGGATTGTGAAAAGGCTCATGAACGAATAACCCACAACCTGGTCGACCAAGGGCAGAAAACTAAAAGCTGCACGTGGTGTGGACTCACTAACCACATGTGGGGAGCTTGTAGGAATGGGGCCGCTGTCGCAACAATAGAAGCGTGGAAAGCAGTCAAGTTTAGGCGCTAAAACATGGAGGTTCGGAATACGGCCCAAGGCCAGCGGTGGACCAAAGCCGTGTCCCACCAGCCTCTGGACTTTGGGGATTGTCAGATCATGAAGGGAGATGGATCGGACAAGCGGGAGCCCTGTATGAAAACTACGACCCAAGTTCCAAGCTAGGGCAATGCCTTGTTCACGAGTGTTGGAGAACCGCACTAACCGAGTTCTGAATGTGGGCCGAGACTGAAGTGTGAAAGGCATTACAAAGGGTGAATGGTGGAGAAAGTCAACCCATCGCAGGGGGACGAAATCAAGAATGACCCCGGAACTGGGCGGGGGATGGCAAGACTTTATAATCCTCCCTAGGTACTGAAGGTTCAAACCCGGCAGGCATGAAAAGGGGACTGTTGCAGGGGATAACTCAGAGGGTCCAACCTGTTCCTCCAAAGGTCATGCACGGAAAGGGAGTATGGATAGCACAGGACCACCTGAAGGCGCTCCCCCAGTCTCAGGATGGCACCAGTGGCAATGGCAAGTTGGTAGGGTCCAGGTTGCTAGGTGAGACAGAGGACAGCGTCCTTGTAACGACCCAACGTACATGAGCTATGGCAGCTGGAACCTAAACCCATACAGGTAGCCTAGGGGCGAACTGGTAGGAACCGGCTCGCAGGTAGATACTTGACCTACGGAGACCCAATGGCCCGGGCTCCCAGATGAACAGATTTAGCTGGCCAGATACTTGGATATCTGGGTACACCCGGGAGTGGTGTCAGTGTACTTAGGGACCCCTGAAGGGGCCGTTACTCCGCTGAGCCGGGTAGCTGGAAAAAGGTCAGAAGTCTCTATCTCCGGCAACAGGATAGACTGGGTAACAGGGAAAAGTTATCTCGTCCACTGAAGAAGGTTACCCTACCCTCAGGAACAGGTTACCCTGCCATGGGGCTCAGGTTCCCCTGCTCAAAGTCCGC
Source organism: Tuber magnatum (assembly GCA_003182015.1). Taxonomy (NCBI): domain Eukaryota; kingdom Fungi; phylum Ascomycota; class Pezizomycetes; order Pezizales; family Tuberaceae; genus Tuber; species Tuber magnatum. The sequence continues at coordinate 93,106 of PYWC01000034.1, forward strand.
AGCTACCCTACCTTTCCATACGAAGTCCCGCACGGAGTTCATAAAAAATGACCGGAATGTTTGTCACGCGAAGCCTTGCATAATACTGGAATGTGGGGTTCTGGGAAATTCTATTGGGCCAGCTAGGCAGCTCCGAAGAAGCTGTAAATTGGAGGCACTATTCCTATCATAGACCTCCGGCCCCGCCGTGAGTCCCCGAGGTCCTGGGCAAACGGCTCTGTAGTTGTGTGCAGTCTAGCAAGGTGGGATCTTTGGAGACCTGCTTGCAATAACGTATACGTCGCTGCTGTCCGTTCGACTATAGGCTGTTCGCAGAATATACAAGCGGCCATAGAATGGAAGGTGGAGTACCACCTCCAAGTTGTTCGGAGTAAAGCAGACCAAATCTGACCAAGTTAACCGGTGGTAACCGTGGGGTTGCGAAGGTAGTCCGGGGTGGTGCCAGGGCGACCGGGAGAGTTTTACACCTACCAAGCCCGAAAGTGTCCCCAACGCCATAAGCTCTGAAAAGGGAAGTGCAGAGACACTAAAATCATGATTCTCGACTCAGGTGAGCTAGATCCAAGGTAGTAGTCATGGGTAGCGCCGATTGGATCACTCCCAGACTACCGTATCCTGCGGATGACACCGGAAGCCTGAGACTCTTAAATAGGAGATAGATAAACCACTCACGCTAGCTTCTGGAGTCAAGTAGAGATCAATGCATATTGGAAGGGTGTCAAAGATAGTCCCGTTCATGGCGTGTCTTGACCATTAGCCACTGACAAGACACGGATAGGAAGATGTTTTCACTCCGGCGGGCACAATGGAAATGCGCCGCGGAAGTGCCAACCCTATAGGATGAACGCTGACTAGACTGCGTCTACACATGCATGCCCAAAGGGGGTGCCAGGAGACGTGTCAGACCACCCTTAGCGGAGAAGGGTGTGCCTGAATAGTTGGAGTAAACTGATGGGGGAGGTTCTAGCATGAGATGAAACTACTGGGAAAAGTCCATGCGAGAACTCTCCTACTCTAGCAATCAATCCTCGCGAGACCTTAATTGAGTGAAGTGTCAGGCTTAACGAGATTAAGTTTTACCGTTTACTTTACTGTTACCTTATGTGAGGTTTTGGCGATAAGTGAAGTTGTTCGGTGCGGTCGTACCCTTGGGATCCGCCTTCCTAGCGGAGCCCCCATTACAGTATCTTGTTAAGCGACCTTCTCGCTTAACACCTCTCCTGATTAATTGTTTTCCTACCTTCAGCACTGACCTTGTGTGAATACTGCCAACCTTGTCTAGAACAAAGAGCACAGGGTGGAAAGCCCAACGGCTAGTACCGAACTTCCAACCAGAACAGAATCCAACCCGGATTCAGACCTTGACCTTGACCAGAACACCGCCAACACGTTTCATGCATCGGTTTTCGCAGGCGTTCGCGGTATTGACCGGGATGGCCACCAGCTCCTCTGGAAGTCCGCCCCTATTCAGTTACTCGTTGAAGGTCCTGACCTTCTGATTACAGACCCGCGCGCTGTGTCGCTGTCATTTTTCCCAGACCGTACCCTTGTCCACCACATGATCCCTCTGCCCTCGGAAGGTGTTCTCTTTAGCGAATTCTCAGCGGGTTTGTCGAACCTTACATCGTCCGGGGTGTAGCCAAGTCGATGGAGAAAGCGAAGGGGGAACCGACCAACTGGAACACCCAGCAGCAGCAGGTGTTCCGAACACAGATCACTACGGCGGCGGCGGAATAGATGAAAGTGCAGCAGGAGGCATACCCGCGGATGATACGTGATCAGCACGCATTGAAGGCTCGGATGGCAGCTTTGGAAACCGCTTTTGAAGGAGGGTATAGTATTGATGCTGAGAAGGGTGTACTGAGGTTTGAAGCCACACCCCCGCTCCCGCTCGTCTATACCAAGCCCGAGAACTTTGGCATGGAGTTGGACATGAGAGCCAGAGATGACAAGTGGAGGGCGTACCTCAGCCCAATTGGTATACGGATGTTGGAAAGCCTGAAGGGTGACGGCTACAGCTATACCCCCTGCTTCTCAAGAGCATCTACAGCCTCCATGCCGGTCCCCCCCTAAATTGCCCGCAGTAGGTCGAGCAGCCCTACGGTAGGGCCAACTGATGGATGTCAAGTAAGAAAAAGGACATCCCAGCGGAAGCGTATTACGGCCCCGGACACGCCTGACCCTACTTCTCATCCGACCCTGGCTCCTATCATTCCGACCGCAACCCAGTCAGTTGCAACACCTATACCTCCCATTGCCGCCACAAGACCCACATCTCGGCAAGTTTCATTGCCCGCTGCTGATAACCTTTCTGCCACAGCCTTCTGACCAGCAGTACCGGCTACCCCAGGGTTTCGGCCACTGCCTGCGGCGTCACCTGGATTCTCTGAACAGGTAAGGCGCCAGGAACAGCGAACCCCCATGGCTCCATCACGGGGGACTCCCATCGCCGGACCAGTGACACCCGCTCGCTCCGTTCCTTGGGCACTGGTCCTTCCCTCAGCACCCTCAAAACCAAGTCTTCCCTCCGGTCTCGCCACCATTACAAGTGGCGATTCGGACAGCCAAGACGAGTTCTGTCTGTCGGGTTGTAAGTTGGAAAAAACCGGAATGGGCTGGATTCATTATAACTCTATAGGTGTAGGAAAGGACTACGGACCCCGGTGAGTCACAGAAGAAGCGAAAAGAAAGGAGATGGACGACCGACCTGGGGGTATTGTGGGTCATAGAGGGACGCTGGCCTCTCGATACAACCCCCTGAGTTGTCCCGAGTTGCAGTCATTTCTGCCAATAATACAGGTGGCAACTAACCTAACTTCTGAGAGTGGGTGACCCCCTGTTCCACCCCCAGCATCAGGACCATCAGAGGCTAACCCACCAGAGGATGGCAACCAGGATGGCTAGGAGGAACAGTTTGATGGGTACGATGGACCCCAGGAATCCCAAGACGGGAATACCGGAGGTAGTGGGGATGGAAATGCACTACCCAGAGGTGGTACGGCGGGAGCAGGTGGAGATCCAGGGGACTCTGACCATGACAGCTCGGATACCGATGACGACGGAGATTGTTTCCCTGACTTGACCACCTTCCTTGGTGCTCGCAAGGATGACTGGAGCCATGAGAAGAAATGACGCTGGGATCGCTGGGCCAAGAGGCTACCGAGAGCCCTGAGGGGTACTGGCTCGGCTTTCGGGCCTATACCGAGACACCGGTAGAAGAAGCCAGGAAACCTGCGTGGTATCACTCCGTTCAAGGGCAAAGTTACGGAACTCGTGAGCTTCTTCACCTTGGTGGGGGTCAAATTTGAATACTTTGCAGGTTCCAAGTTAACCGACCTGGATAAGGTAAACTTGGTAATCCCCTTCCTTGAAGATTCAGCCCGGGCATGGTATCTGGGGTTGCATGAGCACATTAACAAGGAAGCTGCCAAGCGTCCTGGCGTTCCTGTAAAGTACAACAACCGCTTACGGGCATGGAAATGGTTCCGAGAATGGCTCAACCGAAGTTTCGGAGGAGACCAGGCCGACCGAGACCGATCCCTTCTCGGGTGGCGGGACCTTGTGATGAAACCATATCACCTCGATGAATACCTGGAGAAAATCATTGATTTCATGTATTAGCTTACCTATACAGCTCCAGTGCAGGTACGAGACAAGGTTTGATCAGGCATCAGCCAAGAGGTTCGGAATGCATGGGGACTTAAGGAACCACATCCGACCGGCCTGAACGAGTACCTTTATCTCCTCTGGAAGGTTGGGCACATATTGGAGGATAACAACCGGGTCAGTAACCGCGTCATCCACCCTGCTCCACGGTCTCAGCCTGCAGACAAAAAGGATGATAGGTCCTTGACGTCTGGCAGGTTCAAGAAAAAGGAAAAAGATTCGCGCAGACAGAACCAGAGGTCTGCGAATCCTGCTAATTTCAACGCGGAGAAACAGGCAAAGCCGGCGACTTCTGAGTATGGAATAGCCCTTAAAGAAATCCCGTCAACTCTGACCAAATGTCGGACAAAGCACAACCAGTGCACCAAGTGTGGACAAACGGGTTACTTCTGGAGAAAGTGTGCCGCGACGTCCTCGGTTGTTAGTTCGTCCAAGCCAGCTCGTGGGTTGCAATGGTCAGCCCCAGCAAGCGAGCCCACAGGTATAGACAAGTGGCTAAAGCCCATTGAAGCGCCCACTCTGGCTTCCTTACCAAAGATACTTGAAGTCCCCCAGGCATCACCTCAGATCATGGAGGATGTTATTGACGGCTCGCAATAGGTAAGAACCCATTCTGGTTAAGGTATAACCTTACTAACCCATATCCAGAGACCCAAGAGGGATGGATAGAAAGGAACTCCAGAAGTGGCTTCTGGGATGGGTAAGTACCCCGACTGCATGAACGACCCTGATACTGACTACACCCAGATCCTGTGGGCAGATAGATGTTGTGGGCCGTGTGCGGTGGATTGGGCTGTCTCTCCTTTCTTGGGTTTCTGGTTATTTCCTTTGTTCTATTTATACGTATTTCTTTCAGGATTTCCTTAACTGAATGGGCAAGTCATAAGATATTATTTCGGTTGCGGCTAGGTGAGGTCTTACTAGAGGAGACGCGCGACATTGTGGAAGCAAGGATGCTTTACTTGGAACCGGTCCGACAGTAGACCTCTACCCACCTTGGGGAAAATTGTTACGTTTAGTACAAGCGAAATTGCTCCAGGCTGGACTTGATCAGATAAATAGTGTTATTTCCAAGTTTAGCTGAGGAGGGTTTAGTACCTGAAGTCATGCTGGCGTGATAGTAAACACCCTAGCTGTTGATAGAACGAATCCTAATCACTTAACGTTTACTGACTCATTGTGGCTGCTCTTGCATCGAAAGGCAAGCGATCAAAATTAGTAAGCCAAGATGACCAAGTCCCTAAAACAAGCGCAGAGGCAGAAGCATGACAACCTGCCTGGTTATACCAAGTCTATCCACCTGCAGGCAAAGTTAGATTGGAAGATTGGAGCTAGACAGGTAAGCGCAGAAGCACTCCTGCTACTTGATAGCGGAGCTACTGGGCCGGTGCTTAGTAGCTGATGGGTTATGCAGACTCAGGCACCTGGTGTCCGGCGAAAGGTACAGGTGCCAAGAAGCGACGCAAGCGGTAATCACATTCCTGGGTCAGGTTTGCACTATACCAAATCATTGGAGATGAGAATAGGCGACGACCATAATGAGATGCGCTTTGAAGTCACTGACATGCCCGACACCAAGGTGGACGGGTACCTACCTATATCTTGGTTTAAGGACCATAACGCTGGCAGAGATTGGAAGACAGGATCACCAACCTGGCGCTCAGATTTCTGCAAGGCTAAGTTCCTAGCAGAGCGGGGGTGGTTAGCGTTTATGACCGATAAAGGGTTACTAGCCAAAGACCCTAGTAATGTTTACCGGTTGGGGATTGCACAATTCTCCGATGAGGAAGGTGCTGACATTACGGTTAAGCTACTCCCACAGTATAAGGACTATGGGGATGTCTGCGGTCAAGAAATGATTGAGGTGCTGCCGGGGCACTCGAAGTATGACCACACGATCAAATTGCAACGCGGGACTCAACCTCCCTTTGGGCCTATTTATCTATTATCGGGAAAGGAGCTTAAGGCACTCCTTGAATATCGCAATATAATCCCAGGAACAGGAAATCTACCGCGATCGAGTTCTTCGGCAGCAGCCCCTATCCTCTTTGGTCCTAAACCAGATGGTACACTAAGACTGGTAATCGATTACCGAGGGTTGAACAAAATCACAGTTGAGAGTAAGTATTCTCTACCATTGATGAATGAGCTGTGAGGTAGATTAGGAAAAGCCATTGCATTCACCAAGTTGGACTTGAAGAACGGCTACTACCTTCTGAGGGTAGCAGAAGGTGAGGAATGGAAGACCGCCGTCCGGTGCAGATGTGGACTGTATGAATACACGGTCATGCCGTTTGGGTTATGTAACGCCCCGGCAATGTTCCAAAGCATGATAAATGAGGTCTTCCCGGACCTCATGGATGAAGGGGTCATTGTTTACATCGATGAGATCCTGGTCTACTCCGAAACCATGGAAGACCATGTCACAATGGTGAGACGCCTGATGGAGAAATTGCAGAAAGCCAGACTATGTGTAAGCATGAAGAAGTCCAGTTTCTATCAGCGGGAGGTTGAACTCCGTGGATACAAGATCTCCGATATGGGGCTCTCTATGTTGTTGGAGAAGATGGAAACAATCCACGATTGGGCACCTCCAACTTGCGTCATTGATGTTCCAGGCTTTATGGGCTTTGCCAACTGCTATCGCCGGTTCATAGAAGGTGTCAGCAAGATAGCAAAACCTCTAACGGACTTCACCAAGGAGGATGTCCGATAGGAATTGACACCTACTTGTGCGCAGGCCTTTAACCATTTAAAGGAGGGGTTTACGTCCAAACCCATCCTAGCACAATTTGACCCTGAACGGCCATATCCGGCTGGAAACTGACGCTAGTCACATTGCATTAGGACCCGTCCTCTCCCAGTTCTTTGAAGGTGAGAGATGGCATCCAGTGGCCTGTCATAGTCGGAAGTTTAACCCAGCGAAGATCAATTGTGATGTCCATGACCAGGAAATGAGTGCCATTGTGGCGGCATTCAAGGAATGGGAGCATCTGCTTTGCTTAGTAACAGAGCAGTTGGTGATCTATACGGATCATAAGCACTGGGAGTGCTTTAATGGTACCAAGGTCCTCAACCATAGGCAGCATCGCTGGGCTCAATTCCTTCAAGCATTGGACTTGAAGGTGGTTTGCCGGAAAGTCTGGTTAAATGAGAAGGCAGATGCTTTGTCGCGGGGTAGGGACTACGGCCCTGAATGGGGGAGTGATTTTCGGCCACAGTTGTTTTTTCGCCCTGGACAGTGGATTGGGGGCTGGGAACGGGATATCTTGTAACCACAGGTGTTGCATGTGTGCCAAGGCTTTTGGCTCTAGTCTTCCTTTTTGGACCAACTGTGGGTAGCGATAACAGAAGACCAGGAATACTTAAGAATCCAGAAGGCAACGACTGCCGGTAACAAAGAGGTCGACGAACACTTCACGACGGAAAAGGGCTTACTCCTGTACAAGAACGGGAAGTTTGTCCCCAAGGGTCAGGATCTGAAGCAGACAATCATGAGGGCGGAACATGTCTCCCAAATCGTGGGACACTTCGGGACTTATAGAACTAGAGGCAGGGTTAGGGCTAACTTCTGTTGCCCTAAGATGGACGAGGATATCACAGACTATGTAAGAACGTGTAATGTATGCCAACGGAATAAGTCCATCAGGTATAACAAGTTTGGTCTGCTGGAACCTATTCAAGTTCCTGTGCAGCCTTGGACAGCGATTTCAATAGATTTCATTGTAGCGCTACCAGAGTCAGAAGGGTATGCCAAGATCTGAGTCATTGTAGACAAATTCTCGAAAATGGCCCACTTCATACCCTTGACCACGGAGGTACCGATCAAGGGCCTAGCCTTGATATTTCTGAAGGAAGTTTGGCCTCTTCATAGACTCCAAGAAACAATCATCTGCGACTGAGATAGCGGATTCACATCCAAGTCCTGGATAAGTCTGATGCATGTGTTGCAAGTGAAACTAAACGTTTCGACTGCGTTCGACCCTGACACTGATGGGAAAACCTGGAGCGTTAATCAGACACTGGAGCAGTACTTCCGTAGTTACTGTTCCTACCAACAGGATCGTCGGGTCTCGCTACTACCCATTGCGGAGTATGAGTACAACACCTCGACATCAGAATCCACCAGGTTTGCACCGTTTGAGATCAATTATGGGTTTAACCCATGAACGAACTGGTCGCGTGTCGTGTCTGATAATCAAGAGATACACGCTAGTAGTGAGCTCTTGGTTAAGGAATGTGAAGGAACCTGGCAAGAGATTCAAGAAACGATTCAACGGGCACAGGAAACTCAACGGAAATGGCATGACCAGAAAAGGTTGCTATCTGCGGACCATGTTACCTTGGAGGATGTGGCCGCTGGGTGGGCTAAGAAAGCGGACCGCGTCATGCTAAACCGAAAGAATGTCCGCACAAAGCGTCCCATGGAGCATCTGGACCACTGGATGTTTGGACCTTTCATGGTCAAACGTCGGGTGGATAACCGAGCCTACGAACTCCAACTGCTCACCCGATGGAGCATCCACCCGGTTTTCAATGTCAAGTTGCTCGAACCATATCGCGAGGATCCAGGAGCAGGTAGGGTCAAGGATGTCCTTACCCTAAAACTGGTGGACAATCAGCCAAGTTACGTTATCGCACCTGTTGTTGATAGTTGATGGTACCGTAGAGTAAAGGTGAAGTTCCCGTCATGCTTCCTCCAGTACCTCGCTTCATGGGAAGGCTATGGAGTAGAGGAGAATTCATGGGAGCCCTATTAGATGCTAGAAGGGACAGGCTTACAGGCCATTCTGGATTTCCACCAAAGACATCCGTCCAAGCCCGGGGACTATAGGGTCTTGGGGAAATCGAGTGGGGCAAATAAGAGACAACGCGAACAGTACGGGATGGACCGTATAGAAGACGACAGTGATGTAATGACACAACATACATGAGCTATGGCAGCAGGAACCTACACCCATACAGGTAGCCTAGGGGTGAACTGGTAGGAACTGGCGGGCAAGTGGATACTTGACCTACGGAGACCCGATAGGCCGGGCTCCAAGAAGAACAGATTTAGCTGTCCAGCTACTTAGGTATCTGGGTACACCCGGGAGTGGTGTCAGCGTACTTAGGGACCTCTGAAGCGGCCGTTACTCCGTTGAGCCGGGTAGCTGGAAAAAGGTCAGAAGTGTCTATCTCCGGCAACGCGATAGACAGGGTAACAGAGAAAAGTTATTTTGTCCACCGGTCAAGGTTACCCTACCCTCACGAACAGGTTACCCTGTCATGGGGCTTGGGTTACCCTGCCCAAAGTCCTGAGTTACCCTAGCTCTTAATATGAAGTCCCTCGTGGAGTTTGGGAAAAATGACGGGAATGTTTGTCACGGGAACCGATACATAATACTGGAATCTGGGGTTCTGGGAGATGCTATTGGGTGAGCTACGCAGCTCGGAAGAAGCTGTAAATTAGAGGGATTATTCCTATCATACCCCTCCGGCCCCGCCCTGAGTCCCGGAGGTCATGGTCAAAGGGTAGTGTAGTTGTGTCCAGTCTAGCTAGGTCGGATCTTGGGAGACCTGCTTGCAAGACCATATACGTCGCTGACGTCCGGTTGACCATAGGCTGTTCGCAGAATATACAAGTGGGCATAGGGTGGAAGGTGGAGTACCTCCTCCTAGTTGTTCAGGGTAAAATGTACCAACTCTGACAGAGTTAACGGGTGGTAACCGTGGGGGTGGTCCAGGTCGTCCGGGGTGGTGCCGGGGCGACCAGGAGAGTTATACACCTAGCAAGCCCGAAAGTGTCCCCAACGCCATAGGCTCTGAAAGGGAAGTGCAGAGACACTTAAAGCATTATTCTCACCACAGGTGAGGTAGATCCAAGGCAGTGGTCATGGGTAGCGCCTATTGGATCACTCCCAGACTACCTTATCCTGCGGAAGACAGTGGAAGCCCATGGCGTGTAAATAGTAGATAGATGAACCGCTCACCGTAGTTTCCAGAGTCCAGTAGAGATCAATGCATATTGGAAGGGTGTCACAGACAGTCCCGTTCATGAGGTGTCTTGACGGTTAGCCACTAACAAGACACCAATCGCAAGATATTTTCACTCCGGCGGGCAAAATGGAAATGCCCCACAGAAGTGATAACCCTATAAGATGAACGCCGAGTAGAGTCTGCGACACATGCATGCCTGAAGGGGGTGCCAGGGGACATGTCGGACCACCCTTAGTGGAGAAGGGTCTGCTCGAATAGTTGCAGTAAACTGATGGTGGAGTTTCTGGCATAAGATAAAACTACCTGAAAAAGTCTATGCGAGAACTCTCCTACTATGACAATCAATCCTGTCGAGACCTTAATTGAGTAAAGCGTCACTTTAACGATATTAAGTTTTACCGCTTACTTTATGCTTACATTGTGTGAGCTTTTAGCGACTAGTGAAGTTGTTCAGTGCAGTCGCACCCTGGGGATCCGTCTTCCTAGGGGATCTCCCATTACAGTCCTCACCTTAAATTGTACGCAATGGCAAGAGTCAAACACCTAAGGCTGAGTTAAAAAGGTCGCTCCCTCATCTGTCCACTCGTGGTATAGACCAGTATGATTAACTATCACCACTGAGGGGATGGAAGGCAAAAAAGGACATTCACACACAAGGGACCAAGGTTGTCTGAGGAGGCCTGAATGGCTGAAATTATGCGGACACAATAACACACACCCAAGATTATTGCAGACCGCGAACAAAAATGCCCACTAAACAAAGAGTGGGTAACCCTGCATGGGAACCAAAGTGAGAGAAAACTCAGGTCCCAACATCTACACATTACGAGTGCCCACAGGGTGCAGCCCACCTAAGAATACAGGGAGAACGAGTACCGATTCGCATGTTATTAGAATCAGGATTGTGGATCCTTGTTATAGAGAAAGCGCTAGTCCTGAAGCTGGGACTAGAAATGATTCAGCAAGACACCCCAGTCAGTATAACTGGGTTTGATGGCACACAATCTCAAAATGCACGAAGGTGCTATATGACCCCTATCATATGTGAAACTGAGGCTAATCAACGTTGTTTGAAAATTTGTTGCGAAGTTATAACCCAGGAGATCCATGACTTGATAATATTGTTCGGCTGGTGGTAGTGCCAACACCCCTTGTCACTCGTTGAGGATAGAACCAGATGGACAATCCAGCCGGAGCTGGTGTAGGCAAAATGTGGAACCTGGAGGTGAAGGAATCTGCATCGAGGCGGACAAGACAGTGGCCTCAGCCCCTCCCAGAAAATACGTGGGTCGAATTGCAGGCCTAGAGGACCACGAGGCAGTGGTCATGGACACTCTGCCAAGGCTCTACCCGGACTACGCCGATCCCTTCCTGCCCTAGGCAGCCGAACGGATACCAAATCATAACACCTTTGATCGTGAGATCAAGGTGTTTGGAGGCGAGAAGCCACTATGGGGGCCAACATACCTGTTGCCCAAGCAGGAGCTATGGGCGTTGCGAGTGTAGCTTGACAAAAGGGTACATGAAGGAAAAATAACGCCAAGCCGGTTACCCACAGGTCTACCAATACTGTTTGTACTAAAACCTGATGGACGGTTGAGGCTTCATGTAGATTACCGTGGGCTGAACAAGGTTACAATTGCCAACAAATACCCACTACCGCTCATGTGTGAACTCAGAGATGGAGTAATCAGGTCGCGTATCTTCACCAAGTTGGACCTAAATACTGGGTACCACCTGATATGCATTAGGAAGGGGGAGATGAGTGGGAAATGGTCTTCCGTACCCCTATGGTCATTATGAATATCGGATAATGCCATTTGAGCTAGTAAACACGCCTGCCCACTTTCAAGGCATTATGCACCTGGTTCTGATGGGATTCTTAGACTTGGCAGTGGTCGAATCCATAGACAATGTCCCAATCCACTTCAACCCAGAGGAAGACCACATCAAACTAGGCAAGGAGGTATTAGCCACCTTGTGGAAGTACCAGTTGGCAGAGTCTATCACTAAGTCAGTACTCCACACCAAGATGGTAGGATATCTGGGATATATAGTGAAGACCGATGGGATCATGATGAGTGATCGATAGGTTAAAGCCAGAAGGGAATAGAAGAGACCTAAGTCCGTAAAGGAGATACAAACTTTTATAGGATTTGCGAATTTCTACCTGAGATTTATCAAAAATTTCTCAGGAACCCGTAATCCCATAACAGAGTTATTAAAATGCAACCCTAAGGGATTCACTAGGAGAAAGGAGGAGGAGGAGGCTTTCAAGTTCCAGAAGGGGCAGTTCGTGATGGCACCTATTCGGGCACATTTCCACCTAGACAGAAATATGGTGGTAGAAATGGATACAAGTAACTTCACGCTTGGGTGCATACGGTTCTAGTATATGGAAAAAGGGCTGTACCTGATACCATTTCACTCCCGGAAGCCCAACTCTGGGGAGCGCAACTACAATGTCCACGATAAAGTGTTATTCGCTATTGTTGACGCATTCCAGGAATGGTCTCACCACCTCAAAGGAACAAGAGAACATATCGCAGTATTTACGGATTACCAGAATCTACAATACCTCCTCACAGTGAAGGCCAGGAGTGCCAGGCAGATAATGTGTGCAGGGAAGTTAGCAGACCTTAACTTGAAGATCGTGTACCGACCAGGGTCGAGTGGCGGAAAACCGGACACATTAAGGAGAGCGCCCAAGTACCGGCCCGAGGGGGGAGCTGAGGCAGGTGAGAAGCTCCCAATTTCAAAACCCACATATTTGAAGCAGGTTATAGTTATAGCAGTAGGAAGAGAAGAAGAACCTGGTCTAGGTCAGAAAACACGCCAGCCTGAATATACCCAAGCTCTGCGATTACACCCAGAAGCTCAGATTACAACAAGGGGCTCCGGCCAAGCGGCAGGACATGACATCTATGCACTGAAAGAAGCGATAGCAGCAGCTCACGGACCAGCACATGTAGCCACCGGAATAGCCTTTGCATTCCCAGCAGGAACCTATGGCCGACTAGCTCTGAGAAGTGGCCTTGTTGTCAGACATGGGATCATGGTCGAGGCTGGAGTCATTGACAGGGACTACAGGGGAGAGGTGAAGGTGTTGCGACTCAATCTGAAGACCCAGGACTACCAGGTGGGGAAGGGAAGACGGGTTGCACAACTCGTAGTAGAAAGGATTTCTAATAAGGAACTGCGCGAAGAAATGGAGCTGGATGACACCGAGAGAGGCCATGGAGGGTTTGGGAGTACAGAAACCAGTATGGTCGAAACCCGAACCGAAGCTAGGCAGTTAAAGGAAGGAAGTGGGCTAAATCAATACTTCGATCAGTCCGATCAGGGGCGGCACAAGGACCTGACAGCCGAGGAAACCAGGCTAACCAACACAGTCATTATTAAAGCCATGGCACAGAAGTTTGATGCCCAATTTCTAAGGCAGGTAGATGAAAAGGGAGGGACAGACCGAGACTGAAATATGAGCAGAGGGGAGTTGGAAACACTCCGAGATGAGAGAAAGGAAACACCAATGCATTGGACATTAGTGGATGGCCTCCTTTAGTACAAGGGACGGCTATTCATCGCTGAGGATGAGGCCCTACAAATGTTGATTGCTCAAAGGAGCCACGACTCCTAGCTTCTGGGGAATTTCGGCCTAGGAAAGATGATAGAAAGCGTAACAAGAGAGTTCTACGGGAAAGGGCTCGTGGAATGGGTAAACGACTACTTATGGTCATATGATGAGTGGCAACATAACAAAGGGCCATGGCAGGTAAAGTATGGCTTCCTACAGCCATTGGAAATACCCTACGCAGCATGGACCTCAATCTCAACCGACTTCATAATGCAACTACTGAAGTTGGAAGAGAACACTCAGATGATAGTAGTAGTCGACCACTTCACCGAAATGGCCCATTTCATAGGGCTGATGGAAAATACAATCGCGAGGGATGCAGCCCAGACATTTCTCAGGGAAGTGTGGAAACTGCATCGGCTACCGACAGAAATCATCTCAGATATGGACATGAAGTTCCCAGGACAATTTCGGGAATCCCTCTGTAAACTCGTAGGCACTAAGCGGGAAATGTCAACGGCATACTATTCTCAGACAGACTGGCAAACGGAGTGAACCAAGCGGGTACTGGAATGCTACCTCTAAAGCTTTATCAACTACGTTCAGGAGGGTTGGTACCAACTGCTCCCATTAGGGATCATGCCTATAAGAACTCTGTCAGGAGTGAGCACCAACTAACCGCTTTCTACGCGAATTATGGGTACCACCTGCAGCCGGAGTGGGAGAAGGAGAGAGAGGCAGGAAATCCAGGAGCTACCACGTATGCTCACTAGATGAGGGAAATACATGAATAGGGGATGGCCATACTCTAGGTAATCAGAGAAGAAATGGGGTGGTACCATGACGAGAACACAAGGCCATAGCCAAACCTTCAGACAGGTGACTTGGTCATGCTTAACGCCAAGAACATTCATACCAAACGACTGGCCAAAAAGCTTAGCCCAAAACTGTGTGGGCCCTACAAAATCCTGAAACCGCGCAGCAACCGAGCATTTGAGCAGGAAATCTTGGAACGCTAGAAGAATCACCTTATCGTACATGTATCATTGTTGGAGCCATACTGAACATCAGTTCGACCAGCGGGGGAACAGCCTCCCAGGGTGTCAGAAGAGAGGGATGGTGACTTGGAATAGTAGGTTGGAAAGATGGTAAAAAGGGTGGGCATTTCATACACTTGCAGGGTTCGCGGACAGACTAGGAGGATTTATGAACTAAGGTATTTTGTGTAGTGGCGCAGGTGCTCAGAGGTTGAAAACGTCTCGGAACCGGCGTAACATTTGGGACATGAGGTGTAGTTGGTAGAAGGGTTTGATGAGGAAAACCCGGAGGTGCGGCAGATATAAAAGCAGGATGACAAGAAAAGGTTTTCCTAGTCGTGCCCAAGGAAACACGGAAAGGTTTCTCATCCTATCTTGCCTGGTCCTTAAAGGATTAAGTCTGTAAGCTACTAGGGAATTAGGTTATAGAGATTCAAGCCACACCCTTACAGAGGGCTGCTTGTGTTACACATAAGGCGAACAGGCATAGCGTACTGGGCTTGTCATGTGATTATTGGCAAAAGGTCATGTGTTCGATCCCAGGGCCCGCCGCAGTATTTGGAGAATGGGTTAATTTCTACCAATACAACGCTGGCACAAAACCCTCCTGTACACCACCAGCAAAGGGCGCTGACAGAAGGGTTTTCACCGAGTCTTCAACAGAGGACTCTCGGCTGTCCAGACAAGGCCGAACAAATTGAATCGCTTTGCTGGTTGTAGAGATAAAGGCATCCAAAGACCATGCCTGATGAGGGGAGGACGCGCAAGTGACGATCATGGGCCCATACCCAGAGGCATGATAAGGTGGAGCCAGAGGAAGGCCTACCGCCTGAAAGGTTAACCTAGAGTGTAAAAGGCCAGACCGCCTTTGGCGCGATAAGACAAGAGCATGCTTCCAGCAGGTTGACGGGGATGGATAGGGAATCCACCTGCCTTGATGAGTCCGTCATCGGAGCTGATGACTTCGTATGCAGAGAGGGGACCAGTAGCCACTTGCCACAGTGAAAGGGTTCGAGTGACTATGATTAACGTGAACACCGTGGGGAGAAGGGTGGAACACCCACCCGGTGTTCGTGGAAATCCGAAACAAGCGCGGTAAAGGTTTTCATGGTCTACGAAGTTCACCCGAAGTTAAGTTGGAGCAGTGGATACGCCATGAATACCCGGATACACAATGTAAATATTGAGGTGCCTCTTGCGCTTTACAGCCGTGATCAGCGACGGAGAAGACATCTTATCAACACATTCGTTATAGAACACACTGCGACATGTTACTCCTATCTAGACAATTTAACTGCGCCTTCCTAGCAATCACCTCATCACGTATTGGGACTCAGAATAGACTCCCTTGTCCTCAGAGTCAGCTTTTGCCTAACAGCCATCTCTGCCACCTGATGAATCAGCCTATTCAGGCTGTCCTACAAGCCCTTCACCGGATCAGAGTCCTCCCCGATTAGCACCTATCCGTTCAGGCCTTCATAGTAGTTTTTTAGCCCTTGCTCTATGCCAGGGTTAGCTTTCTCTTTGTCAACAGTCCATAGTATCATATCCAGGTTACCCGCTAGACGCAACAGATGTATCTCAATTGAGTCTATATAAGTGACCTGCACTGCGTGGTCCGAGCCAGTGTTTTCATTAACCTCCCTCTACCGTGATATCCCCGGTAGCAAACATTTACACGCCAGCGGATAGCCTATCGCTAATGCTCTATGGAGAGTTGGGTTATCTGGGAATCTAGTGTAGACCCCCATAGTGTTAAGAATTCCCCAGCCATATACCACTGGTGTACGTATGTACAACTCCTCTTGTCTCCTCTCTGCCTGACGCAAGACTCGTAAGGGGTCAGTGGATGCTATATGCACACTCATGTCATCCACCACCAGGCTCACCTAGTTTCTTTCAATAAAGGAGCCTGAGCATCCACTGCACTCCCACCCTCAACCAGTCTGTTGTAAACATTAATTACTGCCCAGGAACAATGTGGCCAACCAGCTTTCGCTCACTAGTAAAAACTTGCAAATACAAAACATCGGCCATACTAGGGAGATTTACAAATAAAATCCCCACCATTGAATACAAGGAAATATAAATACAAACCAGAACTTTGTCTGTCCTATGAAGAGCACATTCAAAACCAGGCGCTAGTAACGATTCCTGATTATACAACTCTCGATCTTCCCCACAAACAATGGAAACGCTGAAATTGCTAATAAGGTGAAATAAAGAAATAAAAACATCATTGAAGCCTCGACTATTGTGTTGTCCTACATTAAGGTTTATTTTATTTTACTGATCATTCACCTGGTTCCCAGCCATTGTAGCACTACAGCCTATTTGGAGGTATTACACCATCTACCTTTGGCCAGTGTAGCTATGCGCTAGCTATATTGCTCCTTCGACTTCTCCTTAATCTCCAGGGTCGCCGGGCGGTCTCCATACTTGGCCGCGTGAGGGCCGCCATACGCAGGACACTTCGCCGAAGTCATAACACAACAGCCTGGTGTTTTTCTTCTTATACCCACTACACACTCTCGTTCGCCATTTGTAATCTTTCTCACCATGCACCTTTGTGCATAGCGGGCAGATATCAAAAGATCCTGTACAGACTACCTTCGGGTATCCAAACTTCCAAAACCTAGGGCACTGAGTGGTTGGTATCATTTGGCATATAATCTGTGTTTCTTTCCACTTACCCACAAACAGAACATGGGTGATAATCTTCTCTGCGTTTTCCACTGACACACGGACGATAATCGTACTGGCCCGCTTGTTCCCCTGGTCTCCCATTTCTGCTCTAAGTAATCTGGCACTAGTGACGTCAATCCTGAGAGTGATTTTGAAAGCGCTCTGCATGTCCCTGTCCAACTCAGTGTTGTTGTTTAAAATAGCATCGAACGAGACACTGTCGAACAGCATCCCTACACCAGTCGGTGCATGCTAGAACCACTGGAAATATGGTTTGCCCTCTCGCACCAGCCAGTTCAGGGCTTCGGTCATCTTTTCCAGATATCTGGCATAGTGGCTAGAGTTATTATTTATCGGGGTCTTGATCGTAACCATTCAGGTCCTCTTATTGGATAAAACCTGGAGACTGGCAGGCCATTTCCACTCACAATGGGTGAGCACATCTCCAGCGGCCATCAAAATCCTCACCTCTTTTCTGGTTGGGTCCTAGAGGGGTCTCGATGCCTCCCTGGTCACAAACAGCTTGTGGTTTACCATTGCACATATCTTCTTAGTCTTCCTGTGGGATCTCTGCATCTGCTACTCATTGGATTCCCCTTCGTCTTTCTTTGGGTCCACTTTTGCAGCCTGGGCCTGTAGTGGCTTCAGTGCTGTGGGGCCTCCATTTGCCTTGCATTTTCCTTTCTTCTTCTCAAGGGTCTCTGCCAGTGCCTAGACTACCATCTTGGCATACGAGTTACTGCCCGGGTCCGCCTAGTTCTTCAGGGTGGGTGCTGGCATGGTTGCTCCTTTGATCATCCCTTCCTGGTCCTGCATAGTCCTAGCTCCTTTGTGCACTGTCACAGTAAGGAACTTGATCTGATTGGCAAGACCAAGTGCCAGATTCAGTATTGTAATTCCCGCAATGGAGACATCCCCTGCCACCATCCTGGAGGTACCTCCTATCGCCAGAGTCATTTTCGCTGGCACGTATTGGCCGTGGAATTCCCAAATGATGGCCTTCACCTGACCAATACCACTGTCTCTCTTCGGTCCTGCTGGAGTACTCGTCTCTGTCGTGAAGGACCTAGTAGTGTTGATCCCCTCCCCTGCCAAAGCTATTGCTTGGTTGGATGTGGGGGCGCTTGTTTGCTCATTGTATAACCTGACCACCCATGTTACGCAAAATTTCTCTATTGATACGATGTGTTGAAGAATGTGTAAAAAGGACTTGCATGGAAAATAGAGGGGAAGAAGCTTGTGAATATACAACTGAGCAAATTGTGGTACTTGTACACGTAACGGAGGTAAGGGAGCTTGGTTATGATAGACTGCTCCTTTAATTCAAGGTGGGAATAATACTCTATGACTTAGTTGCTATGACATCCTGCAAGTTCCAACTAAGGTCACTGATAAGATACTTCTTATACCTAAGACAAACTAGCATAGCGTAATGTGCATGGGATGTGATCATCACGAATGGATCACGTGTTCAATATCAATGTCAGCCACATTAATTAGGGAATTACACAATTTCTACCAATTGAACAATGGCATAAACCCCTCGCTACCTGACTATGAAAAGTCACGTGATGAGGGATTTTCGCTGAATCCATGGCAGAGGTTTGTTGACTTTGCTCATTGAGGTGAAAGCAAATCATTTGTGCGGTTTGTCCTCGAGAGAGCCATATACAAAGATCCCCCTGCTGGAAAAACTGCTGGAAGCGAACCAAGAAGTTGGTAGGCTACTCCAATAGGAGTCACTCGTTCCAGCATATGTAGCAAGATTGAGGAGCAAGCCAGTGGGTAGAGTAATGCAGAGGAAATTGTGAAGTGAGAACGACACACCAGAGATAATTGTTGATACGAACCGAGACATATGACAAGCGAGAGCCAGTATAAGGCCTATCATATAAAAGGTTAATCCTGAGCATCTAGAGGCCTAAACGCTATTGTGGCGATAATATAGGCCATAGTTTCCTACAGGTTACTGGAGGCAGATAATAGATCCCACTCCAATGACAAGTGTGTCGTCAGGGCTGATTACTCCATATGTCAAGGAAGAACCTGAAGCTGCTTGCTACAGTAAAAGGGTTGCAGTGACCATGAACGGAGTAGATTCTGCAGGGAGCAGGATGTAAGCGCCCTGCGTCCATCTCCTAGAAATCAGAGTCCAGCTGGGCAAGGTTTTTAGGGTCTACTAAGTTTGCACTGAGGCCAAGAAAGAAAGACATGTGGGGAGTAGTTAGTCCCTCAATGTCCAGATATAGAATAGGAATATCAATGTACCTCATGTACTTTACATATATCATCAGTAATAGAGCATAGCCCTTATTAACATATTTGTTATACAATACTATCTTGATACTTCTATCCCATCCGAGTATAGTGCACATACATAGCATTCGCTCCATCAAGTATCAGGCCTTAGTCAGGACTCCCTTATCCCTAAAGTCCATTTCCATCTAACAATACCATTGTAAGCTTGCATTTCCCTTTCAGACCGCAGAAGCTATTGGATCATTTCAAGAAAACAATAACCAAAGATCTAAGCGCGGTGTACAAAAAGAACCTAGTTCAACCCTTCCATCACTACAACCTACTCCAAATTCCAGATCTAGCCCTCTTCACTTTATCAACACTTCCTTCTGAAAATTTAAACCGTTGCAAGGGCTATATTGATAAGCGAAGAATGATAATGATCACGGCCTAACTAATGTAATTCCAACAAACCATTGCTCAGCTAATGGTAGTCCTATCTCTTCAACTGGGTATTGCCACCTGGGAGATCTATAGACATTCCAATCTCTCCTAACTTGCAATTGTTCCGCGAATTTGAGAACTGGCTTTTAGCGATAACAATGAAGACATTGTAAATGGATTTTCAAGGTTGTGTTAGTAGTGGATACCATATTACAGAGTATAACCACTTGTTCTTCAAAGTCTTTTCTTAAAAACACTTCTAGTACTTCTCTGTTATTTGGACCTTCCCTCATGGTAGGAATTGTTGTATTGTTTCAAATTATAACATTGGTAATGTATTTATACTAAAATGTCGGAACGTTGTATTTAATAAAAGAAACTTACGAATAATATAGCGGACAGTGCTCTTCTCAAATTTCCTCCTCTTGCTCCCAATTCAATAATGGGTAATTGCATATCTCTTGAAAACTATGTTTTGTTTTCTAGTCTCCACTGGACGTTGAATAATTACCATATTATTGCACTGCCTACACTCTCCTTCCATGTTCTGGCCTGTCATGCTTAAGACAAGCTGGGGTCTGCAATAATGTCTACTTGCCTGTCTTTAATCATGACTTCTATAAATGGTCTTAAATCGTATATTCCGATGTTTGACTGCGAAGTTATTCAACCTTAGACTTCCTTTTCCTCCGTACAGTAGCACATAATAGTCGGTAATTTATTTCTTGAATGAACATCCTCCTCTGTTGGGCTTTCCTGGTATTGTCTTCTTACTCTTAGTACTACCTTAATATTCCAAATCTCGATCTTTGTACCATTAACATATTAAATTCAGCAGCACTGGGATAAAATTGAAACTTATCAAAGATGTATTGGACCTGAGACATCTTAAATAAAACACAGTCTGTACTGGTTTCAACGGTGGCAACTGTATCTTTGTAACGGGGGCACTCCTAGGAAGATGGATCCAAAGGTTGTGACAGCACCGAACAACTGCAAACTTGTCGCTAAAACTTCACACAGATGTAAGAGTAAAGTAAGCGGTAAAACTTAATATCCTTAAGCCTGACGCTTCACTTAATTAAGGTCACAAGAGGATTGATTGTTGGTGTAGAACAGTTCTCGCATAGTCTTGCAGGTAGTTTTATCTTATGCCAGCAACACCGCATCAGTTTAGTTCAACTGTTCGAGCACATCCTTCTCCACTAAGGGTGGTCTGAGACGTTTCCTGGCACGCCCTTCTGGCCTGCTTGTGTCGACAAACTCCAGTCAGCGTTCACCTTATGCGGTTATCATTTGTGAGGTGCATTTCCATTTTGTCCGCCGGAGTGAAAACTTCTTCACATCGGTGTCTTGCCAGTGGCTAACCATCAAGACGGCTGGTGAACTGGACTATCCGTGACACCCTTCCCATATTCATGGACCTCGACTTGACCCCAGAAGCTACTGTGAGTGGTTTATCTATCTACCATTTACGAGTCTTGGGCTTCCTGTATCTTCTACAGGATACTGCGGTCCGGCAGTGATCCAATGAGAGCTGCCTATGACCACTACCTCGGATCCACGTTACCTGTGGTAGGAATGATGCTTTTGGTGTCTCTGCACTCCATTTTCTGAGCCTAGGGCATTGGGTACACTTTCGGGCTTGGTAGGTGTAAAACTCTCCCGATTGCCCTGGCACCACCCGGGACTACCTTCGCGACCCCCACAGTTAACACCCGTTAAATCTGCCATTTTTGGTCCGCTTTACTGTGACCAACTTGGAGGAGGTACTCCACCCTCCATTCTATGCCCCCTTTAAGATCCTGCGAACAGCCTGCAGTCGACCGGATGGCAGCAATGTATATGGTGTTGCAAGCAGGTCTCCCAAGATTCCACTTTGCTAGACTGCACACAACTACACAACACTTTCCCCATGACGTCCAGCCCTCCAGGTGGGGCCGGAGGGGTATCATAGAAATGATGTCTCCAATTTACAGCGTCTTCGGAGATGCGTAGCTCGCCCAACAGCATCCCCCGGAACCCCAGATCCCAGTATTATGCATGGCTTCGTGTGACAAACATTCCGGTCATTTTTTCCAAACTCCACCAGGGACTTCTTATTGAAAGGTAGGGTAACTCAGGACTTTGGGCAGGGTAACCTGAACCTGAGGGTAGGGTAACCTTTTCCGCTGGACAAGATAATTTTCTGCTATTACTCTATCTATCCCTTTGCCGGCCATAGACACTTCTAACCTTTCTGCAGTTACCCGGCCTAGCTGAGCAACCGCCCCTTCAGACGTGACTAAGTACGCGGATATCTCTCTCGGGTGTACCCAGGTACCAAAGTACTTTGCCAGCCAATTCGGTTCATCCCAGAGCCCAGGCCATCGGGTCTCACTAGGACAAGTACTTACTTGTCTGCCGCTTCCTACCAGTTCGCCTCCGGGGTACCTCGATGGGTGTAGGTTACCGCTACCATTGCTCATCTATGCAGGGTTATTTCATCACTCGCCTCTTCTCTACTGTCAGTCCCGGACTATTAGCATCATCTCTTATTTTCACGACTCGATTCCTCTAAGACTTCATGGTCCCTTTGCTTACCCGGATATCTTTCGTGGAAATCCGGAATGGCCTGTAAGCCTGTCCCCTCTAGCATCTCATAAGGCTTCCCTGAGTTCTCCTCTACCCCACAGACTTCCCCTGAAACCAGGTACAGGGCAAAGTGTGATGGGAATTTCCCCTTTGCTCCACCATACCATCCACTTTCTACAATACCTGTGTTAAAGTAACTTGGTTCATTGTCCACCAGTTCCGGGATAGAGACCCCCTTGACCCTACCTGATCCTGGATCCTCATGGTATGGTTCAAGCAACGTGCCATTGAAAACCAGGTAGATGCTCCATCTGGTGGGCGGTTGGAGTTCGTAGGCTCGGTTACCACCTCGACGTTTGACCAGGAAGGGTCCAAACATTCATTCGTCCAGCTTCTCCATTTGATCCCTCGTGCAGATGTTCTTTCGGTTCAACATCACGTGGTCCGCTTCCTTTGCCCACCCAACGGCCACATCCTCCAAGATAACATAGTCCGGTAATGGCAACCGTTTCTGGTCATGCCATTTCCTTTGCCTTTCGTGCGCCCGTTGAATCGTTTCTTGAATCTTCTACCAGGTTCCTTCCCCATTCCTTAACTAAGAGCTCACTGCAAGAATGTATCGCTTGATTATCAGACATAACACCAGACGAGTTTGTCCCTGGGTTAAGTGCATAATTGATCCCAAATGGTGACAACCTGGTGGATTCTGGTGTCGGTGCCTTGTACGCATGCTCTGCAACCGGCAGTAGGGAAACCCAATCATCCTGTTGGTCGGAACAGTGACTACGCAAGTACGGCTCCAGTGCCTGATTAACTCTCTCGGTTTGCCGATCAGTCTCAGTATGGAATGTAGTCCAAACGTTCAGTTTCACTTGCAACAAGTGGATCAGACTCATCCAGAACTTGGATGTGAATCGGCTATCTCAGTTGGAGATGATCGACTCTGAGAGTCCATGGAGGCTCCAAACTTCCCTCAGGAATATCAAGGCAAGGTCCTTGATCGGTACCTCTGTGGTCAGGGGTATGAAGTGGGCCATTTTCGAGAGTCTGTCCACTATGACCCACATCTTAGTATACACTTCGGACTCTGGCAGCGCTACAATGAGGTCCATTGAAATCGCTGTCCATGGCCACATAGGAAGATCCATAGGTTTCAGCAGACCAAACAACTTGTGCCTGACAGACTTATTTCTTTGGAATCCATCACATGTTCTTACGTAGTTTGTGATGTGGTCATCCATCTTAGGCCAGTA
Organism: Tuber magnatum; assembly: GCA_003182015.1. NCBI lineage: Eukaryota > Fungi > Ascomycota > Pezizomycetes > Pezizales > Tuberaceae > Tuber > Tuber magnatum. Next base: position 116,556 of record PYWC01000034.1, read on the forward strand.
GAACTTAGCCCTAACCCTGCCAATGGTCTGGTAAGTCCCGCAGTATCCCGCGATTTGGGGGTCATGTTCCACCTTCACGATTGTCTGCTCCAGATTCTGGCCCTTAGGAACATACCACCGGTTCTTGTACAAGAGTAAGCCCTTTTCTGTCGGGAAGTGTCGGTTGACCTGGTTGTCACCAGCAGTCGTTGCCTTCCGGATTCTTAAGAATTCCTGACCTTCAGCTATCGCTAGCCACAGTTGATCCAAAAAGGGAGACTGGAGCCGAAATCCGTGGCACACCTGCAACACCTGTGGTCCCAAGATGTCCCGTTCCTGGCTCCCTACGAACTTTGCGGGGCCAAAAAAGCGACTGTGGCGGAAGATCACTCCCCCCTTCAGGGCGGTAGTTCCTCCACCCCCGCAAAGCATCCGCCTTCTCATTCGTGCGGCCCTCGTGGTAAACCATCCTGAAGTTAAACAGTTGCAGGAACTCAGCCCAGCGGTGCTGCCTACGGTGGAGGACCTGGGTACTACTAAAGTACTCCAAGTTCTTATGATCCATATAGATCACGAACTGGTCTGTTACCGAGCATAGCAAATGATCCCCTTCCTTGAATGCCAGTACAAGAGAAGGCATTTCCTTGTTAAGGACATCGCAATCAATCTCTGCTGTGTGAAACTTCTGACTATGATAGGCCACTGGATGTCAGCTCTCATCTTCATAGAACCGGGAGAGGGTGGCTTCTACTGGAAAGTCACTAGCGTCGGTTTCTGGCTGGGTTGTCCATTCAGCGTCAAAATCTGCTAGGATGTGTTTGGACATAAACGCCTCCTTTAAATAGTTGAAGGCCTGAACACAAGCAGTTGTCCATGCCCATCGTACAACCTTCTTTGTCAAGTCTGTTAGAGGTTTCGTTATCTTGCTCCAAGCCTCTATGAACCGACGATAGAAGTTGGCAAAGCCCATAACGCTCTGAACGTCAAGGACGGAGGTCGGAGGCGCCCAATCCTCGATTGTTTGCAGCTTCTCCGACGAAATCCAGATTCCCATGTCAGAGATCTTGTATCCCCGGAATTCCACTTCCCACTGGTGGAAACCAGACTTCTTCATGCTTACGCAAAGTCTTGCTTTCCACAATTTCTGTATCACAGGTCTCACTATTGCAACATGCTCTTCCATAGTTTGGGGGTAGAATAGGATGGCATCCATGTACGCAATGACCCCTTCATCCATGTGGTCCCGGAAGACCTCCTTTATCATACTCTGGAAAGTTGCCGGGGCGTTACATAACCAAAGGGCATGACCATGTATTCATATAGTCCATATCTGCACTGGAAGGCCCTCTTGCATTCCTCACCTTCAGCCACCCTCAGAAGGTAGTACCCGTTCTTCAAGTCCAACTTGGTGAACACAACGGCTTTTCTTAACCTATCTTGTAGTCCATTCATCAACGGTAGAGGATACTTGCTCTTCACCGTGATTTTGTTCAGCCCTCGGTAATCTATTACCAGTCTTAATGTACAATCTGGTTTTCGTACGAAGAGGGTAGGGGCTGCAGCTGAGGAACTCGATCGCCGTACCTTTGCCGTTCGTAGCATGTTATTGCGATGTTCCCGGAGTCCCTTGGTCTCTTTTTCCGCTAGCGGATAGATAGGCCGGAACAAAGGTTGACTACCAGATTGCAACACGATCGTGTCGTCATACTCCCCGTGCTCCGCCAGTGCCTCAATACGTTCTCGACGGAACATATCCCCATACTGCTTATACTCCGGGAGTACCTTAACCGTGATGCTGGCAGCTTCCTCTTCAGAAGATTGCACAATTCCAAACAGGTACACAGTACTAGGGCCTTCGGCTAGTGCCCCTTCACCGGTCATGACTACTAACCACCCCTGTTCTGTTAAGTAGTTGGCATTGCAGAAACCTGAGAGCCAGGTTAGTGATCTAGTCTTCCAAGATGTGTCGGGGTTATGGTCCTTCAGCCAAGACATAGGTAGGTACCTATCCACCTTGGTATTGGGCATGTCGGCGACTTCAAAGGGCATCTCATTATGGTGGTCGCCTATTCTCATCCCCAATGACTTGATGTAGTGCAGACCTGACACAGGAATATGATTAACACCCGCGTCGCTTATTGGCACGTGTACCTTTCCCCATACACAAGGTGCCTGAGTTTGCTTAACACATCGGCTGCTAAGCACCAGCCCTGTAGCTGCACTATCGAGCAGCAGCAGTGCTTCTGCACTTACCTGTCCAGGTCCAATCTCCTAGTCTAACTTTACCCACAGGTGGATAGACTTGGTATGACCAGGCAAGTTGTCACGCCTCTGCCTCTTCACTTGTCTTAGCGACTTAGTCATCTTGGCTTGCTAAAGTTGATCTCTTGCCTTTCAACACAAGAGCAGCCACAATGGGTCGGTAAACATTAAGGGATTGGGATTCGCTTTACCAATAGCTAGGGTGTTTACTATCATGCCAGCCTGATTTCGGGTACCAAACCCGCCTGAGATAAAGTTCGTAATAACCCTGTTTATTTGATCAAGTCCAGCCTGAACCAATTCCGCTTGTACTAAACATAACAATTTGCCCCGATGTGGGTAGAGGTCTACTGTCGGACCGGTTCCAAGCGAAGCAATCTTGCTTCCCTAAGGTCGAGCATCTTCTCTAGCAAGACCTCACCACGCCTCAACCGCAATAATGTCCTATGACTTGCCACTCCAGCTTAGAAAATCCTGCAAGGGATACGTATAACCAGAACAAAGGAAATAACCAGTAACCCAACAAAGGAGGTATAGCCCAGTCCACTGCGCATGGCCCGCAACAGGTACCTACCCACACCACCTAAGTGTAGGCAGTTCAGGGTCGTTCATGCTGTACAGTGGTACTTACCCATCCCAGAAGCCATATCCAGGATTCCTTTTCCTCCCTCCCTCATGGGTCTATATATACGGGTTTGTAAGGTTATACCTTAAGCAGAATGGGTTCTAACCTATTCTGAGCCCCCAGTATCAACCTCCATAATCTGAGGTAATACCTGGCGGACTTCAAGTATCTTTGACGAGGAAGCCGGAGCTGGCGCAATGATGCACTTTATCGTCTGGTCTATCCGCGAAGGCACGCTTAACGCGTCTGACCGCTTCAACCCATGCACCTGTTTGGACGAGCTAAAGACTGGGGACGGCGTGGTACGGTTCCTGCATAAGTTACCAGTTTGTCCATTCTTGGTGCACTGGTTGTGCTTTCTCCGACGTTCGGTCAAAGTCGACGGTATTTCCTTATGCCGTATTGCATACTCTGAAGGCCCCGGCTTTCCCTGTTTCCCCACGTTGAAACCAGCAGGTTTGGCAGGCCTCTGGCTCTATCTGCCCCAACCTTTTTCCTTCATCTTAAGATCTCCGGAAGTCGATGACCTACCATCCTTCTTATCCCTTGGCTGAAACCTTTGAACAGGATCGATTACACGGTTACTGAACCAGGTGTTATCCTCCGGCACGTGTCCAACTTTCTCCAGTAGATCACGGTAGTCACTTAAGTCAGTCGGCTGGCGCTCCTTGAGTGGCCACACATTCCGAACCTCTTGCGTAATACCTGACCGTACCTTATCTCGTATCTGCGCAGCGTCCGTATAGCTAACCTTATACATGTAGTCAATTATCTTGTCCAGGTACTCATCAACGTGATGTGGCTGCATTACCAGGTCTCGCCACTCAAGCAGGGATCGGTCTCATTCTGCTTGGTTACTGCCGAATCTTCGTTCGTGCAGCTCCCCGAATCCTTTCCACATTCTCAAAGGGTCACTGTTGTTAACCAGAACTCCTGTACACTTGGCTGCCTCCTTATTGATGTGGGAGTATAGCCCGAGATACCATGTTGGGGCGGTGTTTTCTAGAAGGGGGATCACCAGGTTTACCTTGTCCATGTCGGTCAACCTGCACCCAGGAAAATACACGATCTTAACCTCCAGTGATACGAGAAAGCTTGCAAGTTCGGTGACCTTTCCCTTAAACGCCGGAATGCCACTCAGCTTTTCCGGCTTCTTCTGCCACTTTTAGGAGGATGGCCATGCAGTCGATCCGCTCCCGAATTCCCGTTGTAGATTCTTGGCACGGAGTGCCCACCCATGTTTCTTCTCGTCGCTCCAATCATCCTTGCGCGCACTGAGGAAGGGGGTCAAATTAGGCAGAGAATTGGCATCACCATCATCCAGACTATCATGGTCTGAGTCCCCAGGATCTTCTCCCGCTCCCGTTGTACCACTGCCAGGTGCCACATTTCGGTCTCCACTACCCCCGGCACTTCCACCTGGGGTTTACTGTGGTCTGTCGTACCCATCAAACCGTTGCTCCTGGCCACCCTGGTTCCCATCCTCGGGGGGGTTAGCCCTTGATGGTACTGATACCGGTGGTGGAATGGGGTATCGTCCACTTTGAGGAGTTGGGCGCGGAGCTGCCCGAGTTATCCACAGAAATGTCTGCAGTTGTGGGCAACTCTAGGGTTGCATTGGGGTGCCAGGGTGCCTCTGTGACCCACAATATCCGCTTGTTGGGCATCCGTCTGCTTCTGTCAGCCTTCTTCTGTGCTTCTCCCAGGTTCGGGGTCCCTTCCTGCACCCAAACAAGCGGTAATGGATGTACCTCATATGGGTCTCTTCCGATTTACAGCCCAATAGGGAGAAAATTATCTTCGCTGTCCGACTCGCGGCTTGTGATAGTGGGGAGGACAGAAGGAAGGGTTGGTTTCGAGTAGGCAGAAGGAAGCATCAGGGTGCTAGGAACAATGCCAGCTGGTGTCCTGGGTCCGGGAATTGGAGTCCCCCGCGATAGAGCCATGGGTGCTCAGTCTTGCTGGCGCCGTACCTGTTCAAAAAATCCTGGTGAAGCCACTTGCAGTGGTCGGAAGGGTATGGTAGGAGAAGGGTCAGCATCTGGCAATGGAACTGGCAGAGGTGTGGCTCTGGGGGCAGCGATGGGTGGTATTGGAGTTGCAACTGAATGTGTTGTGGGAACAATGATAGGAGCGGGTGTCGGGTGAGCAGTAGGGTCAGTTGTATCTGGTGCTGTGATACCCTTTACCTTCGATGTCCTTTTCTTGACAGGACATCCATCAGTTGGTCCAAGCACGGGACTTCCGGAATGACTACAGGTGATCGAGGATGGGACAGACAGAGAACCTGTTGATGCTCTCATGAAGGAACAGGTGTAACTGTAGCCTTCTCCCTTCAGGCTCACCAGCATTGGTATACCCACAGGGCTCAGGTACGCCCTCAATGGTTGGTCTCTGGCTGCCATGGCAAATTCCATCCCATAGGTCTCGGGCTTGGTATGGACGAGTGGAAGTGGGGGCGCCGCCTCTATCATCAGCACGGCATTCGCTGTAATGACCCAGCATACATGAGCTATGGTAGTCGGAACCTACACCGATACAGGTAGCACCGAGGCGAACTGGTAGGAAGCGGTAGGCGAGTGAGTCCATGACCCGCGGAGACCCGATAGCCCGGGCTCTGCGATGAGCAGACTTAGTGGGCACAAGTACTTAGGTACATGGCTACACCAGAGACTAGTGTCAGCATACTTAGGGACCTATGAAGGGACAGCTACACAGCTAGGCCAGGTAACTGGGGAAAGGCCTAGAGGGTCTATCTGCAGGAGTGAGATAGATAGGGTAACAGGAGAGAGTCTCCTTGTCCACCGGATAAGGTTACCCTACTCTCAGGACCGGGTTACCCTATCTTGACGCTTGGGTTACGCTGTTCAAGGTCCTTGGTTACCCTAACTTCCAATGGGAAATCCCTGGGGGAGTTTGGGAAAAATGACTGGAATGTTTGTCACAAGAAGCCAAGCATAATACTGAAATCTAGGGTTCTGGGAGATGCTATTGGGCGAGCTACGCAGCTACGAAGAAACTGCAAATTGGAGTCATTATTTCTATCATGCTCCTCCGGCCCCGCCTTGAGGCCCGGACGTCATGGGCAAACGGTTGCAAAGTTGTGTGCAGTATAGCAAAGCAGGATCTTTGGAGACCTGCTTGCAACACCGTATACGTTGCTGCCATCCGGTCGACCATAAGCAGTTCGCAGGATATACAGAGGGGCATAGGGTGGAAGGTGGAGTACCCCCTCCAAGTTGTTCTGAGTAAAACGGACCTAAACTGAAGGGGTTAACAGGGGTTAACCGTAGGGGTCCCGAAGGTAGCCCCGGGTGGTGCTGGGGCGACTGGGAAAGTTTTACACCTACCAAACCCGAAAGTGTCTCTAACGCCCTAGGCTCGCAAAGGGAAGTGCAGAGACACTAGAAGCATGATTCCTACCACAGGTAAGGTGGATCTGAGGTGGTGGTAATGGGTAGCGCCCCTTGCATCACTCGTGAACCACTGCATCCTGCAGAAGACATCGGAAGCCCGAGACTCGTATATAGTAGATAGATAAATGGCTCAGGGTAGCTTCCGGGGTCATGTAGAAATCAACGCATATGGGAAGGGTGTCATAGATAGTCTGGTTCAGCAGTTGTCTTGATGGTGAGCCACTGGCAAGTCACCAATGCTCAGAAGTTTTCACTCCGGCAGGCAGAATGGAAATGCGCTGCAGAAATGATATGCGCATATGGTGAATGCGGACTAGAGAGTGTCAACACAGGCATGCATGAAAAGGGTGCCAGGAGATGTGTCGGACCACCCTTTGCCGAGACGGCTGTGCTCGAAATAGTTGCAGTAAAGTCATGACTGAGTTTCTGGTATAAGATAAAACTACTTGAACATCTATGTGAGGACTCTCCTGCTCCAACAATCAATCCTCTCGAGACCTTAATTGAGTGAAGCGTCAGGCTTAACGATATTAAGTTTTACCCTTTACTTTACTCTTACATCTGTGTGAACTTTTGGCGATAAGTTGAAGTTGTTCGGTGCGGTCGCCGCCTTGGGATCCATCTTCCTAGGGGTGCCTCCATTACAGTATATCAATAAGCGAGGTCCCCGCTTAACTCCTCTCCTGATTAATTGTTTTAGACCTGCGGCACTGACCTTGGGTGCATACTAGTAACCTTCTCTAGAACAAGTAGGCCAGGGTGGAAAGCGCAATGGCTAGTACCGAACATCGAACCAGAATGGAATCCAACCCGGATTCAGACCTTGACCGGGACGAGACCTCCGCCAACACATGTTTTGCGCTGGTTTTCGCGGATGTCCGCGGTAATGAATGCGACGGTCATGAATTGCTTCCCGAGGCTGCCCCTATTCAGCTACCTGATGAATGTGTTGATCTTCTGATTACAGACCCTCGCGCTGCAGCGCTTTCGTTCTGTCAAGACTCTGGCCTCGTCCACAACATCCTTCCTCCCCCGCCGCAAGGGGTACCACTTAGCGAGTTCTCCCCCGAGTTTGTGGAACCTTATATCGTTGGGGAGGTATCCAAGTCAATTGAGGACGCGAAGCCGGAACTCAAGAACTGTAATGCCCAGCAACAGCAAGTGTTCCGCAAACAGATTACTACGGCCGCGGTGCAATGAATGAAAGTTCAGCAGGAGGCATACCTGGGAATGTTAAGAGAGCAGAAGGCATTAAAGAATCGCATGGCAGCGCTGGAAAGGGCCTTCGAAGGGGGTTATAGCATTGATGCTGAGAACGATGTGCTGATGATAAAGGCCGCGCCCCCATTACCACTCGTCCATACAAAGCCCGAGAATTTTGGGATAGAACGGGCCATGAGAGCCAGAGAGGAACGATGGCGGGTGTACCTGAGCCCGGTGGGGATCCGCATGTTGGAGACCCTAAAGGGCGATGGCTACAGCTACACATCTTCCTTTGCAAGAGCATCAACAGCCTCTCTATCCATCCCCTCCGCAATTGCCCGCAGTCGCTCGGGGAGTCCGGCGCTAGGTCTACCAGATGGGCGCTATGTCAAGAAATGGACCTTGAAGCCAAAGGGTATTACAGCGCCAGATACGCCTGACCCTACTCCGCGAGCGACCCCTGCCCCTATCGTCCCTCCCGCAATACCTTCAGTTGCAACTCCCGTAACACATATTGCAGCCCCCAGACCCACATCTCTACCAGTCCCGTTTCCTGCGCCCAATACCTTCCCTGTCACTACTTTCCCACCCGCAGCGTCGGCTACCCCTGGGTTCCGGCCATTGCCAGCGGCGTCTCCGTGGCTCTTTGAACAGGTAAGGCATGAGGAGGAGCGAGCACCCATGCCCCCATCGCGGGAGTCCCCGATGCCGGGACCTGGGACACCTGCTCGCTGCGTTCCTTGAGTACCCGTGATTCCCCCTGCCCCCTCTAAACCAACTCTGGCCTCCGTCCTCTCCACGGTTACAAGCGGCGAATCGGACAGCCAAGACAAGTACTGCCAGTCGGGCTGCAAGTCGGAAGCGCCCCATATGTGGTGGATTTACTACCATACATATGGGTGCAGGAAGGAACAACGGACTCTGGTAAGGCACTGAAGAAGACAGAAGGAAGGAGACGGAGGACCAACATGTGGGTACTGTGGATCATGCAGGCATGCTGGCCCCCCAATGCAACCTCTGAGTTGTCCAGCGCTTCAAGGCTTCTTGGGTGCAACTCAGGTGGCTCTGAACCCAACGCCTGAGAGGGGGCGACAGCCTGTTCCACCGGCAGCATCAGTACCATCAGGGGCTAACCCCCCCGAGGATGGGAATCAGGATGGGGAGGAGGAAAGAATTGATGGGTACGACAGACCACGGGGGATGTCAGGCAGAAACGCAGGGCATGGTGGAGGCGGAAATGGACCACCTGTCGGTGGTACCACGGGAGCAGGTGGAGATCCTGTGGACTGTGACCATGATAGCTCAGATGATGATGATGCCGATTCTCTCCCTGACTTGACCCCCTTTCTCAGTGCTCGCAAGGATGACAGGAGCGATGAGAAGAAACGACGGTGGGACCGCCGGGCTGAGAAGCGGTCCAGGGAACTACTGAGCAGGTCACCTGTACAGCCATCATCCAGACAGCGGCATAAGAAGCCGGAGAAGCTGAGCGGCATTCCGGCATTTAAGCGAAACGTCACCGAACTCGCCAGCCCTCTGACGCTGGGGACGGTTACGTTCGTGTACCTTGCTGGGTGCAGGTTGACCGATATGGACAAGGTAAACCTGGTGATTCCCCTTGTAGAAGACACCGCCCGAACATGGTATCTTGGGCTGCATTCCCACATCAATAAGGAGGCAGCCAAGCGTACTGCAGTTCCTGTTAACAACAGTAACCCATGGAGAATGTGGAAAGGATTCCGGGAACCGCTCGAACGGAGTTTCGGCGGTGACCAAGCGGAACGAGACGGATCCCTGCATGAGCCGCGAGACCTAGGGATGACGCCACCTCATATTGATGAGTACCGGGACAAGATAATTGACTACATGTATAAGCTTAGCTATCCAGACCACGTGCAGGTACGAGATGAGGTACGGTCGGGCATTACCCAAGAGGTTAGGAACGCGTGGGCACTGAAGGAGCCCCATCCAACCGACTTGAAGTACTACCTGGATCTTCTTCAGAACGTCGCACACACACTGGCAGAGAAGACCCGGTTCAGCAACTGTGTCATCCACCCTGTCCAATGGTCTCAGCCAACGGACCAGAAGGACGATAGGTCCTCAACCCCTGGCAGGTTTAAAAAGAAGGATAAAGGTTCGCACAGCCAGAACTAAAGGCCTGCCAAACCTACTAATTTCAATGCAGGGAAACAGGCAAAGCCGGCGATTTCTGAGTATGCAATAGAGCACAAGTAAATCCCGTCCACTTTGACCGAACGTCAGACAAAGCACAACCAGTGCACCAAGTGTGGACAAACAGGTCACTTCGGGAGAAAGTGTACCGCCACCTCCCTAGTCGTCAGTTCATCCAAAAAGCATCTGGGTTGAAACGGTCAGCCCCGGTAAGCGAGCCCACAGGAACAGGCAAGCGGCTAAAGCGCATTGAAACGCCCCCTCCGGCTACCTCGTCAAAGGTACTTGAAGTCCGTCAGGCATCACCCCAGATTATGGAGGTTGATACTGACGGCTCGGAGTAGGTAAGAATTTATCCCGTCTAAGGTATAACCTTAATAACCTAGATCCATAGACACATGAGGGGTGGATGAAAAGGAAACCTGGAAGTGGCTTCTGGGATGGGCAACTACCCCTCTTCTGCAGGAATGACCCTGATACTGACTACACCCAGGGGGTGTGGGCAGATAGATGTTGCGGGCCGTGCCTGGTGGATCGGGTTATCTCTCCTTTGTTGGGTTTCAGGTTATTTCCTTTGTTCTAGTTATTTGTATTTCTTGCAGGATTTCCTTAGCTGGATGGGCAAGTCACCGGACACCGATTCAGATTCGGCAGGGTGGGGTCTTACTGGAGGAGACGGTCGACATTGGGGAGGCAGGAATGCTTTGCTTGGAACCAGTCCAACAGTGGACCCATACCCAGTATGGGAAATTTGTTATGTTTAGTACAAGCGGAATTGGTCCAGGCTAGGCTTGATCAAATAAAAGTGTTATTTCCAAGTTTACCTGAGGAGGGTTTAGTACCTGAACTCATGCTAGCGTGATAGTAAACACCATAGCTATTGATAAAAGAAGAATCCCAATCCCTTAACGTTTACCGACCAGTTGTGGCCACTCTTTTGTCGAAAGGCAAGACACCAGAATTACTAAGCTAAGATGACTAAGTTCCTAAGACAAGAAAAAAGGCAAAAAAGTGACAATTTGCGTCGTCACACCAAGTCTATCCCCCAGCGCGTGAAACTAGATTGGAAGATTGGAGCTAGACAGGTAAGCGCAGAAGCGCTCCTGCTACTCGACAGTGGAGCTACAGGGCCGGTACTTAGTAGCCGATGTGTTAAGCAGACTCAGGCACCTTGCGTGCGACAGAAGTGACACGTGCCAATAAGCGACACCACCGGTAATCACATTCCTGGGTCGGGTCTACACTATACCAAGTCATTAGAGATGAGAATAGGTGACCACCACAATGAGATGCACTTTGAAGTCTCGGATATGCCTGACACTAAGGTGGACGGGTATCTACCTCTGTCGTGGTTAAAGGACCATAATCCCGACATAAATTGGAAAACAGGATCACTAACCTGGCGCTCAGATTTCTGCAAGACCAATTGCCTGGCAGAGGAGGGCGGTTAGTGTTCATGTCCGATGAAGAGTTACTAGCCGAAGACCCTACTAATGTGTACCTATTGTGAATTGTGCCATTCACTGATGAGGAAGGTGCCGACATTACGCTTAAGCTGCTCCCCGAGTATAAGGACTATGGGGATATCTTCAGTCAAGAATGGATTGAGGCATTAACGGAGCACTCGAAGTATGACCACACGATCGAGTTGCTACCCGGGACTCAACCTCCATTTGGGCCTATATATCCATTATAGGAAAAGGAGCTTAAGGCACTCCGGGAATATCTCAATGACATGCTGCAAACGGGAAAGCTACGGTGATCCAGGTCGTCGGCCGCAGCCCCTATGCTCTTCGTGCCAAGACCAGATGGCATATTAAGACTGGTAATAGATTACCGAGGGCTGAACAAAATCACGGTGAAGAGCAAGTATCCTCTACCATTGATGAAAGAACTGCGAGATAGGTTAGGAAAAGCCGATGTGTTCACCAAGTTGGACTTGAAAAAAGACTACTACCTTCTGAGGATGGCAGAAGGTGAGGGATGGAAAACGGCCTTCCGGTGCAGATATGGACTGCATGAATACACGCTCATGCCGTTTGGATTATGTAATGCCCTGGCAAGCTTCCAAAACATGATAAATGAGGTCTTTCGGGCTCTTATAGATGAAGCAGTAATGGCGTACATGAATGACATCCTGATCTACACCGAAACTATGGAAGAGCACGTCGCAATTGTGAGGCGTGTGATACAGAAATTGCGGAAGGCTGGACTATATGTAAGCATGAAGAAGTACAGTTTCCACCAACGGGAGGTTGGATTCCACGGATACAAGATCTCTGATATGGGGATCTCTATGTTGTCCGAGGAGGTACAGATAATCAGGGATTGGGCACCTCTGACATGCCTCGTCGACGTTCAAAGCTTTATGGGATTTGCCAACTTCTATTGTCGGTTCATAGAAGGGTTCAGCAATGTAGCGAAACCCCTGATGGACTTGACAAAGAAGGATATCCAATGGCAATGGACACCCGAGTGTGAAACGGTCTTCCACCTTTTGAAGGAAGGGTTCACGTCCAAACCTATCCTAGCACATTTTTACCTTGAATGGCCAACCCGGCTGGAAACCGATGCTAGTCACTTTGCATTAGCAGCCGTTCTCTCCCAATTCTGTGCGGATGAGAGATGGCATCCAGTGGCCTGCCATAGTAGGAAGTTCCACCCAGTGGGGATTTATTATGATATCCATTATAAGGAAATGACTGCCATCGTGGCGGCATTCAAGGCATGGGATCATCTGCCAGGCTCAGTAACAGACCAATTGGTGATCTATACCGATCATAAGAACTTGGAGTATTTTAATAGTACTAAGGTCCTTGACTGGAGGCAGCACCGCTGGGCTGGGTTCCTGCAACCTTCAACTTCAAGGGTGTTTCCGAGAAGGGTGGTTGAATGAGAAGGCAGATGCCTTGTCGCGGCGTAGGGACTACCCCGCTTAAGGGAGGAGTGATTTTCCGCTACAGTCCTTTTTTCGCCCTGAACACTGGGTTGGGAGCCAGCAACGGGACATCTTGTGACCACAGGTGTTGCAAGTGTGCCAAGGATTTCAGCTCCAGTCTTCCGTTTTGGACCAACTGCGGGTAGCGGTACAAGAAGACCAGGAATATCTGATAATCCTGAAGGCAGCGGCTTCCGGTGACAAACCAGTCGACTGACACTTCACGACGGAAAAGGGCTTACTGCTGTACAAGAAGAGGTGGTATGTTCCCAAGGGGCAAAATCTGAGGCAAACAATCATGGAAGCTGAACATAACTCGCGGATCGTGCGACACTGCGGAACTTACAAAACCATTGGCAGGGTTAGGGCTAACTTCTATTGGCCCAAAATCGGCGAGCACATCACCGACAATGTGAGAATGTGTGATGCGTGTCAATGGAATAAGTCCATCAGGCATAAGAAGTTTGGTCTGCAGGAACCTATCGACGTTCCTATGCGCCCCTGGACAGCAATTTCAATGGACTTCATTGTAGCGCTGCCAGAGTCAGAAGGGTATACCAAGATCTGGGTCATAGTAGACAGATTCTCGAAGATAGCTCACTTCATACTGCTGACCACTGAGGTACCAATCAAGCAGCTTGCCTTGATATTCCTGCAGGAGGTCTGGCGCCTTCATAGACTCCGAGAGTCAATCATCTCCGACCGAGATAGCCGATTCACATCCCAGTTCTGGATGAGTCTGATGTACTTGTTGCAAGGGAAACTAAACGTTTCGACCACATTCCACCCAGAGACTGATGGGCAAACCGAGAGGGTTAATCAGACACTGGAGCAGTACTTGCGTAGTTACTGTTCCTATCAGCAGCAGGACTGGGTTTCGCTGCTACCGCTTGCGGAGTATGCGTATAACACCTCAACATCAGAATCCAGCAGGTTGTCACCATTCGAGATCAATTATAGGTTCAACCCACGGACAAACTGGTCAGGTGTAGTGTCTGACAACCAAGGGATACACCCTAGTAGCGAGCTCTTGCTTAAGGAATGGGAAGGAACCTGGCAACAGATTCGAGAAACAATTCAGCGGGCACAGGAAAGGCAACGGAAATGGCATGACCAGAAATGGCTGCCATCCCTGGACTATGTCACCTTGGAGGATATGGCTGCTGGGTGGGCTAAGAAAGCGGACCACGTAATGTTGAACTGAAGGAACATCCATACAAAGCGTCCCATGGAGAAGCTGCACCACGGGATGTTTGGCCCTTTCGTGGTCAAAAGTCCAGTGGGTACCCAAGGATATGAACTCCAGTTGCCAGCCCGATAGAGCATGCACCCGCTTTTCAATCTCAAGCTGCTAGAACCCTATCGCAGGCATCCAGAATCGGGTAGGATCAAGAAAATCGCCACCCCGGACCTTGTGGCCAATGAGCCCAGTTACGCTATCGCAGCTGTTGTGGACAGTGGTTGGTATGGGGGAACAAAGGCGAAGTTTCCCTTCCGCTTTGTCCAGTACCTAGTTTCACGGGAAGGCTATGGAGCTGAGGAGAACTCATGGGAGCGCTCTGAGATGCTAGAAGGGACAGGCTTACAGGCCATGCAACATTTCCACCAAAGAATGGCCGTCGAAACCCAGGGACCGTAGGGTCTTGGGGGAATCGAGTTGTGGAAACAAAAGACGACCCTAAACCGTCCGGGACGGACCGTGGAGAAGAGGGGAGTGGTGTAACGACACAGTATACATGAGCTATGGTAGTCGGAACCTACACCTATACAGGTAGCCTGGAGGCGAACTGGTAGGAACTAGGAGGCAATTGAGTACTTGACATATGGAGACACGATGGCCCGGGCTCCAAGATAAGCAGATTTAGTGGGCACAAGTACTTAGGTACATGGCTGCACCCGTGACTAGTGTCAGCGTACTTAGGGACCTATGAAGGGGCAGGTATACAGCGAGGCTGAGTAACTGGAGAAAGGCCTGGTGTGTCTATCTCCAGAAGTAGGATAGACAGTGTAATAGGAGAAAGTCCTCCTGTTTACAGGACAAGGTTACCCTACCATCAGGACTCGGTTACCCTACCTTGAGGCTTGGGATACCCTGTTCAAGGTCCTGAGTTACCCTAACTTTCAATATAAAGTCCCTTACAGAGTTTGTGAAAAATGACTGGAATGGTTGCCACGCGAAGCCATGCCTAATACTGGAATCTGGGGTTCTGGGAGATGATATTGGGCGAGCTACACATCTACGAAGAAGCTGTAACTGGGAGAGATTATTCCTATGATGCCCCTCTGGCCCCCCCTTGAGGCCCGGACGTCATGGGCAGACAGCCGTGTAGTTGTGTGCAGTCTAACCAAGAAGGATCTTTGGAGACCGGCTTGCAACACTGTATACGTTGCTACCGTTCGGTCGACCGTAAGCTGTTCGCAGGATATATAAGGGGGCATAGGGTGGAAGGTGGAGTACCTCCTCCAAGTTGTTCGTAGTAAAGCGGACCAAAGCTGTCGGAGTTAACGGGTGTTGACCGGAGGGGTCCCGAAGGTAGTCCCGGGTGGTGCCGGGGCCACTGGGAGAGTTTTACACCTACCAAACCCGAAAGTGTCCCCAACGCCATACCCGCAGAAAGGGAAGTTCAGAGATACTATAAGCATGATTCCTACCATGGGTAAGGTGGATTGGAGGTGGTGGTCATGGGTAGTGCCCATTGGACCACTCCCGAACCACTGTACCCTGCCGAAGACCCCAGAAGTCCAAGACCCGTAATTAGTAGATAAATAAACCGCTCACAGTAACTTCCGCGGTCATATAGAAATCAACGGACATGGGAAGGGTGTCATAGATAGTCTAGTTCAGCAGGTGTCTTGACGGTTAGCCCGTGGCAAGTCACCAATGCACAGAAGTTTTCACTCTAGCGTACAGAATGGAAATGCGCCACAGAAATGATATGCACATATGGTGAACACTGACCAGAGTGTGTCGACACACGCATGCCCAAAAGGGGTGCCAGGAGACGTGTTGGACCACCCTTAGCGGAGAAGGGTCTGCTCGAATAGTTGGAGTAAAGTGATGAGGGAGTTTCTGGCATAAGATAAAATTACTTGAACATCTATGCGAGAACTCTTCTGCTCCAACCAGCAATCCTCTCGAGACTTTAATTGAGTAAAGCATCAGGCTTAAAGATCTTAAGTTTTACCATTTACTTTACCCTTACATCTCTGTGAACCTTTGGCGATAAGTTTGAAGTTGTTCGGTGCGGTCACAACCTTGGGATCCATCTTCCTAGGGGTGCCCCCGTTACAGGTATAGAGGCTATTCCTATCTCTCGCCTTATGGCATCTATTCTATGCATAGTCACTGGAACCCTTTTAGCATAGGAAGCAGCTACCACTTTATTGTCTGCATATAGGGTGAATAGGTCTGATGACAGACTTATCAATACAGTTCAATTCATACTCACTCTCCGTCAATCCGTAGCAGATACACTTCTTGCTCAATACGCCACTGGCATTTTATGTATTTTGACACTCATGGCCAACTACCCACTCACTAGTCACATCCTATACTTGTGCTCCCTTGTCCTGCCTCAGGGCCTGGATGAACAATAATCATTTTACTGTTGTCTTCTCTTTAGTACTTTCTCTACGTTCTCCTACCAACTGACTGACTCTACAGTCTTGCTGCTAGTGTGGCAGCCAGGAACTGCTATTGGAGCAGCCAAACTCCACCTGACTGATATCTATCTCTTCTCGCACTGGAATGATCATTGCATACATTTATCACTACAACCCAGTGGCTGAATCACTTTGTTCGACCATATCAGAATAGCCAAGAATCCTCTCTTGCGGATCCTGTAAAAGTCCCTCTGTCAGCACACTTCGGTAGTGGTATAACTGATAGTTTCCTGACAGAATTGGGTTTATAGAAATTATCTTCTTCTTAAAATAGTCCAGTCGGTTCTGGGATCAAATGGCTCCCATTTTACCCCATGAACATATGACATGCCCCTTCCACTATATCAGTTTATCTTATTTGTAATACTAACATACTTATTGGATATCGGATTTTGAGTTTTATATTGTGAGTCCCTGTACCATTACATACTATTCAACTATGTTTTAATTCCAATTTTAATACTAATTGTTTGTGTGCCAAGACAGAGCTTGACCATAATGTATGACAGGATTATTGCATTTAAGCTCCATCTTTCTAATTGACAGATTCAATGGTACTATAGGGTTAACCAATTTATTTTATATTTTCTCCTATCTTGCAACAGCAATTGTGGTAATATAGTCACCGATTAAACTGACTATTCCTGATACCCTCCTTATAGAAATACACTATCTTAACCCTAACCAATCTTATAAAGTTTATTGTACATTCTAAATGAGGCTCATGCATATAGGTAGAGTGTACTGTTCAGGTTGTAGCTGAAATTGTCCTTTCAATATATTCATATGAGACGAGAATCGTGAAGCATTCAAGACCTGTAGTAAGTGTTGTAGTTTGAAACAGGCTCCGAGTGGTTCACTATAAGTTTATCCTATTGTTGTTTTGGTAAGGGAACATTTTGACACAAATCATATCTAAAATCATGTCATACCAGGCAGTCAGCAACAACTTGAGTTAAGTGAATATCAGTAAATAAACAAGAAGATTGTAAGGACCCAGCATACATGAGCTATGGCAGCTGGAACCTACACCCATGCAGGTAGCCCGGAGGCAAACTTGCAGGAACCGGCAGGCAAGTAAATACTTGTCCGAGGGAGACCGGAGAGCCCGGGCTCCGAGATGAACAGAATGGGCTGGCCAGGTACTTAGGTACCTGGGTACACCTGAGAGAGGTGTCAGCATCCTTAGGGACCACTGCAGGGGCAGTTGCGCAGCTAGGCCGGGTAACTGGAGAAAGGTCACACGTGCCTATCGCCGGCCAGGAGATAGGGTGGGTAACAGGGGAAAGTTATCTTGTCCACCGGAAAAGGTTGCCCTACCCTCAGGATCAGGGTACCCTGCCATGGGGCTCGGGTTACACTGCCCAAAGTCCTCAATTACCCTACCTTGGAATACGAAGTCCCACGGGGCATTCGGGCAAAATGAGGGGAATGTTTGTCACCTGAGGCCAGGCATAATACTGGCATCTGGGGTTCCAGGGGATGCTATTGGGCGAGCTATGCAGCTGCGAAGAAGCTGTAAATTGGAGACATTATTCCTATCATGCCCCTCCGGCTCCGCCTGGAGGCCCGGATATCATGGGCGAAGGGTTGTGTAGTTGTGTGCAGTCAAGCAATGTGGAATGTTTGGAGACCTGCTTGGAACACTGTATACGTTACTGCTGTCTTGTCGACCGCAGGCTGTTCGCAGGATGTTAAAGAGGGCCGAGAATGGAAGGTGGAGTGCCTCCTCAAAGTTGTTGGTAGTAAAACAGACTAAAACTGATGGATTTATCAGGTGTTGACCGTGGGGGTCCTGAATGTAGTCCCAGTGGTGCCGTGGCGACCGGGAGAGCTTTATACCTACCAAGCCCAAAGGTGTTTCCAACTCCATAGGCGCAGAAAAGGGAAGTTCGGAGACACCAAAAGCACGACTCCTGACAGAAGTAAGGGGGATCTGAGGTGGTGGTCATGGGTAGCACCTGTTGGATCACTCGCGGACCACGGTATCCTGCGGAAGACACCGGAAGACCGACGTTCGTAAATAGTAGATAGATGAAGTGCTCCCGGTAGCTTCTGGGGTCAAGTAGAGATCCATGCATATGGGAAGGGTGTCATAGATAGTCTAGTTTACCCGGTGTCTTGACGGTTAGCCACTGGCGAGACACCGATGCGAAGAGGTTTTCACTCCGGTGGACAAAGCTGAAATGCACTGCAGAAATGAAAACCGTATAAGGTGAACACCGACTAGTGTGTGTCGACACATGCAGGCCTGAAGGGTGTGCCAGGAAACGTGTTGGACCACGTGTAGTGCAGAAGTCTCTGGTCGAATGGTTGAAGTCAATTGATGGGGAGTTTCTGGCATAAGGCAAAACTACCTTAAAGCCTGTGCGCGAACTCTCCTACTCCAACAATCAATCCTCTTGCGACCTTAATTGAGTGAAGCATCAGGCTTGACAAGATTATGTTTTACCATTTACTTTACTCTTACATCTGTGTGAACTTTTGGTGACAAGTTTCAAGTTGTTTGATGCGGTCGCAAACTTGGGATCCGTCTTCCTAGGGGTGCCCCCGTTACAGTATATCGTTAGGTAAGCTCCTCTCTTAACTCCTCTCCTGATTAATTGTTTCCGACCTTCGGCACTGACCTTGCATGAATACTGGTAACATTGTCAAGAACAAGTAGCCCAGGGTGGAAAGCGCAATGGCTAGTACCGAACTTTCAACTAGATTAGACCCGAGCTGGGATTCAGACCTTGACTTTGACGAGCACACGGCCAACATGTTTTGTGCGTTGCTTTTTGCAGATGTTCGCCTTATTGACTGTGATGGCCACCAGCTGCTCTAGGAGTCCGCCTGTATTTAGTTAACTGATAAATGCGTTGATCCTATGATTACAGACGCACATGCTGTGGCGCTGTTATTCTTGCAAGGATTCCGCCCTTGTTCACAACATGAGCCCTCCACTGCCAGGAGGTGTCTCATATAGCTATTTCTCGCACGAGTTTGGCGAATTTACATCGCCAAGGAGGTGTCCAAGTCACTCGCGGAAGCCAAGTGCGAAGTAAGAAACCAGAACAACCAGCACCAGCAGGTGTTCCACAAATAGATTGCCACCGCAGCAGTGGAATGGATTAAAGTTCCGCAGGAGGCATACCTCCACACGCTGAAGGACCAGAAGGCATTGAAGGATCGAATAACAGCGTTGGAAGGGGCCTTCAGCGGACGGTATAGTATTGATGCTGCAAATGTAACAGGGGCACCCCTAGGAGGATGGATCCCAAGGTTGCGACGGCACCGAACAACTTCAACTTATCGCCAAAAGTTCACACAGATGTAAGAGTAAAGTAAAGGGTAAAACTTAATATCGTTAAGCCTGATGCTTCAGTCAATTAAGGTCTCGAGAGGATTGATTGTTGGAGCAGGAGAGTTCTCGCATAGATGTTCAAGTAGTTTTGTCTTATGCCAGAAACTCCCCCATCACTTTACTCCAACTATTCGAGTAAACACTTCTCCGCTAAGGGTGGTCCGACAAGTCTCCTGGCACCCTTTTCAGGAACACATGTGTCGACACTCCCTAGTCGGCATTCACCATATGCGCATGTTATTTCTGCAGCGTATTTCCATTCTACCCACTGGACTGAAAGGTTCTGCGTATCGGTGACTTGCTAGTGGCTAACCGCCAAGACAACTGCTGAACTAGACTATCTAGGACACCCTTCCTATGTGCGTTGATTTCTACATGACGCCGGAAGCTACAGCGAGCAGTTTATCTATCTACCATTTACGACTCTCGGGCTTCCAATGTCTTCCGCAGGATACGGTGCTTCAGGAGTGATCCAATGGGCGCTACCCATGACCACCACCTCGGATCCACCTTACCTGTGGTAGGAATCATGCTTCTACTGTCTCTGCACTTCCCTTTCCGAGCCTATAGCGTTGGGGACACTTTCGGGCGTGCTAGGTGTAAAACTTTCCCAGTCGCCCTGGCACCACCCGGGGCTACCTTCGGGACCCCTACGGTTAGCTCCCGTTAACTCCGCCAGCTTTGGTCCCTTTTACTCCAAACAACCTGGAGGAGGTACTCTACCTTCCACCCTATGCCCCTTTTTATATCCTGTGAACAGACTATGGTTGACCGGACGGTAGCAATGTATACGGCGTTGCAAGCAGGTCTCCAAAAGATCCTTCTTTGCTAGACTGCACACAACTACGCGGCCCTCTGCCCATGACGTCCGCGCCTCAAGGGGGGGCCGGAGGGGTATCATAGGAACAATCTCTCCAGGTTACAGCTTCTTCGTAGATGTGTAGCTCGCCCAATAGCATCCCCTGGAACCCCAGATTCCATTATTACGCTTGGCTACGCGTGACAAACATTCCAGTTATCTTTCCCAAACTCTGCGAGGGACTTTCGCATTGGAAGGTAGGGTACCTCAGGACCTTGAGCAGGCTAACCCAAGCCTCAAGGTAGGAGAACCCGGTCCTGAGGGTAGGGTAACCTTGTCGGGTGGACCAGGGGACTCTCTCCTGTTACCCTCTCTATCTCACGCCCGGCAATAGAGGCTCTCAGCTTTTCTCCAGTTACCCGGCCTAGCTGTGTAACTGCCCCGTCATAGGTCCCTAAGTATGCTGCCACCAGTCTCTGGTGTAGCCAGGTACCGAAGTGCTTGTGCCCACTAAGTCTGCTCATCTCGGAGCCCACGCCATCGGGTCTGCGTAGGTCAAGTACTCACTTGCCTACCGGTTCCTACCAGTTCGCCTCTGGGCCACCTGTATAGGTGTAGGTTCCGACTACCATAGCTCATGTATGCTGGGTCGTTACATCACTCCCCTCTTCTCCACGGTCCGTCCCCGACCATTCGGCGTCGTCTCTTGTTTTTACGACTCGATTCCGTCAAGACCCTATGGTCCCTGGGCTTGGACGGATATCCTTGGTGGAAACCTAGCATGGCCTGTAAGGCTCTCCCTTCTAACATCTGATAGGGCTCCCATGAGTTCTCCTCAGCTCCATAGCCTTCCCATGAAACCAGGTACTAGACCAAGCGTGAGGGAAACTTTGTCTTTGTTCCACCATACCAACGACTGTCCACAACAGCTTCGACAACGTAACTAGGCTCATTGTCCACAAGGTCCGCGGTAGGGATTACCTTGATCCTACCGGATCCCGGATCCTCGCGATAGGGTTCTCACAGTGTGACATTGAAAACCGGGTGGAGACGCCCGCGGGCTGGCGACTGGAGTTCATATGCTCGGGTACCCAACCGATGTTTGACCACGAAAGGGGCAAACATCCGGTGGTCCAGCTTCCCCATGGGACACTGCGTGTAGATGTTCTTTCAGTTCAACACCACGCGGTCCGCTTTCCTAGCCCGCCCAGCAGCCACATCCTTCCACGTAACGTAGTCCGGGGATGGCAGCCATTTCTGGTCATGCCATTTCCGTTGCCTTTCCTGTACCAGATGAATTGTTTCTCGAATCTGTTGCCAGGTTCCTTCCCATTCCTTAAGCAAGAGCTCGCTACTAGGGTGTATCCCTTGGTTGTCAGACACAACACCGGACAACTTTGTCCGTGGGTTGAACCCATAATTGATCGCGAATGGTAACAACCTGGTGGATTCTGATGGTGAGGTGTTATACGCATACTCCGCAAGCTGTAGCAGCAAAACCCAGTCATGCTGTTGATAGGAACAGTGACTACGCAAGTACTCCTCCAGTGCCTGATTAACCCTCTCGGTTTGCCCATCAGTCTCGGGGTGGAATGTGGTGGAAACGTTTAGTTTCACTTGCAACAAGTACATCAGACTCATCCAGAACTTGGATGTGAATCGGCTATCTGGGTCGGAGATGATTAACTCTGGGAGTCCATGAAGGCGCCAGACCTCCTGCAGGAATATCAAGGCAAGCTCCTTGATTGGTACCTCAGTGGTCAGCGGTATGAAGTAAGCCATCTTCGAGAATCTGTCTACTATGACCCAGATCTTGGTATACCCTTCTAACTCTGGCAGCGCTACAATGAAGTCCATTGAAATTGCTGTCCAGGGGCGCATAGGAATGTCGATAGGTTCCTGCAGACCAAACTTCTTATGCCCGATAGTCCTATTCCGTTGACACGCATCACACGTTCTCACATAGTCTGTGATGTGCTCGTCCATTTTAGGCCAATAGAAGTTAGTCCTAACCCTGCCAATGGTTTTGTAAGTTCCGAACTGTCACGCGATCTGCGAGTCATGTTCAGCATCCATGATTGTCTGCTTCAGATTTTACCCCTTGGGAACCTACTGCCTCTTGTTGTACAGGAGTAAGCCCTTTTCCGTCGTGAAGTGTCGGTCGACTTGTTTGTCACCAGAAGCCGTTCCCTTCAGGATTCTCAAATATTGCTGGTCTTCTTGTACCGCTACCCGCAGTTGGTCCAGAAAGGAAGACTGGAGCCGAAATCCTTGGCACACTTGCAACACCTGTGGTCGCAAGATGTCCTGTCCCTGGCTCCCAACCCAGTGTCCAGGGCGAAAAAACGACTGTAGCGGAAAATCACTCCCCCCTTAAGGGCGGCAGTCCCTACGCCGCGACAAGGCATCTGCCTTCTCATTCAACCACCCTTCTCGGAAACCCCCTTGAAGTTGAAGGTTGCAGGAACTCAGCCCCGCGGTGCTGCCTCCAGTTAAGGACCTTAGTACTATTAAAATACCCAAGTTCTTATGATCGGTATAGATCACCAATTCGTCCGTTACTGAGCCTAGCAGATGATCCCATGCCTTGAATGCCGCTACGATGGCAGTCATTTCCTTATAATAGATATCATAATTAATCTCCGCTCGGTGAAACTTCCTTCTATGGTTGGCCATTGGATGCCATCTCTCATCCTCACAGAACTGGGAGAGAACGGCCCCCAATGCAAAGTCACTAGTGTTGGTTTCCCGCCGGGTTGGCCGTTTAGGGTCAAAATGTGCTAGGGTAGGTTGCGACGTGAACGCTTCCTTCAAAAGGTTGAAGGCCGTTTTACATGTGGCTGTCTATTCCCATCGGACATCCTTCTTTGTCCAGTCCGTCAGGGGTTTCGCTATCTTGCTGAACCCTTCTATGAACAGACGATAAAAGTTGGCACAGGCCATAAAGCTTTGAACGTCGACGATACATGTCGGAGGTGCCCAATCCCTCATGATCTGTACCTTCTCCGACAATATAGAGATCCTCATATCGGAGATCTTGTATCCGTGGAATCCAACCTCCCGTTGGTGAAAACTGTACTTCTTCCTGCTTACACACAGTCTAGCTTTCCGCAATTTCTCCATCACACGCCTCGCAATTGCGACGTCCTCTTCCATGGTTTCGGAGTAGGGCAGGACGTCATCCACATACGCAATGACTTCTTCATCTACAAGATCCCGAAAGACCTCATTTATCATGTTTTGGAAGGTTGTCGGGGTATTACATAATCCAAACGGCATGACCGTGTATTCATACAGTCCATATCTGCACCGGAAGGCCGTTTTCTATTCCTCACCTTCCCCTATGCTCAGAAGGTAGTAGCCGTTCTTCCAGTCCAACTTGGTGAACACAACCGCTTTTTCTAACCTATCTCGCAGTTCCTTCATCAATGGTAGAGGATACTTGCTCTTCACGGTGCTTTTGTTCAGCCGCCGGTAATCTATTACCAGTCTTAATGTGCCATCTGGTTTTCGCACTAACAGGATAGGGGCTGCTGCCGAGGCACTGGATCGCCGCAGCTGTCCCGTTTGCAGCATGTCATTGAGATATTCCCGGGGTGCCTTAAGCTCCTTTTCCAATAAGGGATAGATAGGCCCAGATGGAGGTGGAGTCCCGGGTAGCAACTCGATTCTGTGGTCATACTTCCAGTGCTGCGGTAGTGCCTCAATCCGTTCTTGACTGAACATATCCCCATAGTCCTTATACTCGGGGAGCAGCTTAACCGTAATGTCGGCACCTTCCTCACCGGTGAATTGCACAATTCACAATATGTAGACATTTGTACGGTCTTCGGCTAGTAACCCTTCATTGGACATGAACACTAACTGCCCCTGCTCTGCCAGGCAATTGGCCTTGCAGAAATCTGAGCGCCAGGTTAGTGATCTAGTTTTCCAATCTATGGCGGGATTATGGTCCTTTAACCAGGACATAGGTGGATACCCGTCCACCCTAGTGTCGGGCATATCCGCGACTTCAAAGTGCATCTCATTGTAGTGGTCCCCGATTCTCATCTCTAATGACTTGGTATAGTGTAGACCTGACCCAGGAATGTGATTGCCGGTGGCGTCGCTTATTGGCACGTGTCACTTCTGTCGCACGCAAGGTGCCTGAGTCTGCTTAACACATCGGCTACTAATTACCGGCCCTGTAGCTCCACTGTCGAGTAGCAGGAGCGCTTCCGCGCTTACCTCTCTAGCCCCCATCTTTCAATCTAGTTTCACGCGCATGGGGATAGACTTGGTGTGATGACGCAAATTGTCACGTTTTTGCCTTTCTCCTGGTCTTCGGGACATAGTCATCTTAGCTTAGTAATTTTAGTCTCTTGTCTTTCGACACAAGAGCGGCCACAACTGGTCGGTAAACGTTAAGTGATTGGGATTCTTCTTTTATCAATAGCTATGGTGTTTACTATCACGCTAGCATGAGTTCAGGTACTAAACCCTCCTCACGTAAACTTGGAAACAACACTTTTATTTGATCAAGTCTAGCCTGGACCAATTCCGCTTGTACTAAACATAACAAACTTCCCATACTGGGTATGGGTCCACTGTTGGACTGGTTCCAAGCAAAGCATTCCTGCTTCCCCAATGTCGAGCGTCTCCTCCAGTAAGACCCCACCCTGCCTAGTCTGAACCGATGTCCGGTGACTTGGCCATCCAGCTAAGGAAACCCTGAAAGAAATACAAATAACAAGAACAAAGGAAATAACATGAAACCCAGCAAAGCAGAGATAATCCGATCCACCACGCACGGCCCGCAACATCTATCTGCCCACACCGCCTGTGTGTAGTCAGTATCAGCGTCGTTACTACACTAGAGGGGTACTTGCCCATCCCAGAAGCCACTTCCAGGTTTCCTTTTCATCCATCCCTCGTGGGTCTATGCATCTAGGTTAGTAAGGTTATACCTTGGACGGAATAAATTCTTACCTATTCCGAGCCGTCAGTATCAAACTCCATGATCTGAGGTGATGCCTGTCGGACTTCAAGTGTCTTTGACAAGGTAGCCGGAGGGGGCGTTTCAATGCGCTTGAGCTGCTTGTATGTTCCTGTGGGCTCGCTTACTGGGGCTGACCATTTCAACCCATGAGCTTGTTTGGATGAACTGACGACTGGGGACATGGTGGTACACTTTCTCCAGAAGTGACCACTTTGTCCACACTTGGTGCACCGGTTGTGCTTTGTCCGACGTTGGGTCAAAGTGGACGGGATTTCCTTATGCGCTATTGCATACTGAGAAATCGCCCGCTTTGCCTGTTTCCCTGCATTGAAATTAGGAGGTTTCGCAGGCCTCTGGTTCTGTCTGCCCGAAGCTTTATACTTCTTTTTAAACCTTCCGGGGGTTCAGGACCTATCCTCCTTCTTCTCCGTTGGCTGAGACCACTGGACCGGGTGGACTACTCGGTTGCAGAACCGGGTGTTGTCATCCGGTGTGTGTTCGACCATGCGAAGAAGATCAAGGTAGTCGTTCCATTCGGTTGGATGGGGCTGCTTCAGTGCCCACGCGTTCATAACCTCTTGGGTAATGCCCGACCATACCTTATCTCGTACCTGCACCGGGTCTCTATAGCTAAGCTTATACCCGCAGTCAATTATTTTGTCCGGGTACTCATCAAGGTGATGTGGCTTCATCACCAGGTCTCGCCACTCAAGCAGGGATCAGTCTCGTTCTGCTTGGTCACCGCCGAAACTCCGTTCGAGCCCTTCCCACAATCCTTTCCACGTTCTCAACGGGTTACTGTTGTTAACAGGCACTCCAGTACGCTTGGCTGCCTCCTTATTGATGTGGAAGGGCAGCCCAAGATACCATGTTTGGGCAGTGTATTCTCGAAGAGGAATCACCAGTCTTACCTTGTCCATATCATTCAACCTGCACCCAGCAAAGTACTCGCACTTAATCTCCTGCAGCGTCAAAAAGCTGCCGAGTTCGGTGACCTTTCCCTTAAATGCCGGAATGCCGCTCAGCTTTTCCGGCTTCTTCTGCCCCTACCTGGATGATGGCCATCCAGCCGACCTGCTCCGTAGTTCCCTTGATAGATTCTTAGCCCCGCGCTCCCACCGTTGTTTCTTCTCATCGCTCCAGTCATCCTTGCGTGTACCGAGAAAGGGGGTCAAGTCAGGGAGAGAATCGGCATCATCGTCATCCGAGCTGTCATGGTCAAAGTCCCCTGAATCTCCACATGCTCCCGTAGTACCACCGACAGGTAGTCCATTTCCGCCGCCACTACCCCCCGCATCTCTGCCTGAGGTCCCCGGTGGTCTATCATACCCATCAATTCTTTCCTCCTGGCCATCCTGATTCCCATCCTCAGGGGGGTTAGCCCCTGATGGTACTGATGCCGGCGGTGCAACAGGCTGTCGCCCACTCTCAGGAGTCGGGTTCGGAGCCGCCTGAGTTGCACCCAAGAAGCCTTGAAGCTCTAGACAACTCAGAGGTTGCATTGGGGGGCCAGCATGCCTCCATGATCCACAGTACCCAAATGTTGGTCGTCCGTCTCCTTCCTTCTGTCTTCTTCAGTACCTTACCGCAGTCCTTTGTTCCTTCCTGCACCCATATGTATGGTAGTAAATCCACCACATGTGGGGCGCTTTCGACTTGCAGCCCTACTGACAGTACTTGTCTTGGCTGTCCGATTCGCCGCTTGTAATCGTGGGGAGGACGGAGGCAAGAGTTGGTTCAGAGGGGGCAGAGGGAATCACGGGTGCCCAAGGAACGGAGCGAGCAGGTGTCCCAGGTCCCGGGATCGGGGTCTCCCGCGATGGAGGCATGGGAGCTGGCTCTTCCGGGTTCCTTACCTGTTCAAAGAACCACGGAGACACCGCTGGCAACGGCCAGAACCCAGGGGTGGCTGGCGCTGCGGGTGGGAAAGTGGTGACAGGGAAGGTATCGGGAGCAGGAAACGGGACTGGTAGAGGTGTCGGTCTTGGGGCTGCGATGTGTGGTATGGGAGTTGCAACTGAAGGTGTTGCGGGAGGGATGATAGGGGCTGGGGTCGCTCGCGGAGTATGGTCAGGCGTAACTGGCGCCGTAATACCCTTCGGCTTCAAGGTCCATTTCTTGACACGATGCCTCTCTGGTAGACCAATCGCCGGACTCCTCGAGCGACTGCGGGCAATTGGGGAATGAATGGATAGCGAGGCTGTTGATGCTCTCGCAAAGGATGAGGTGTAGCTGTAGCCATCGCCCTTGAGGCCTTCCAACATGGGTATCCCCACCAGGCTCAGGTACACCTGCTATTGTTCCTCTCTGGCTCTCATGGCCAGTTCTCTCCCAAAATTCTGGGGCTTTGTATGGACAAGTGGTAATGGGGGCGCGGCCTTTATCATCAGCACATCATTCTCAGCAGCAATACTATAACCCCCTGCGAAGGCCCTTTCCGGTGCTGCCATACAATTCTTTAATGCCTTCTGCTCTCTTAACATTCCCAGGTATGCCTCCTGCTGTACTTTAATTCATTGCACCGCTGCTGTAGTAATCTGTTTGCGGAACACCTGCTGTTGCTGGGCATTCAAGTTCTTGAGTTCCCGCTGTGCGTCCTCAATTGACTTGGATACCTCCCGAACGATATAAGGTTCGACAAACTCGGGGGAGAACTAAATGGTACCCCTTGCGGCGGGGGAGGAAGCATGTTGTGGACGAGGCCAGAGTCTTGCAAGAACGAAAGCGGCGTAGTGCGAGGTTCTGTAATCATAAGATCAACACATTCATCAGGTAGCTCAATAGGGGCGGCCTCCGGAAGCAATTGGCGCCGGTCGCATTCAATACCACGGACATCCGCGAAAACCGACTCACCAAAGGTGTTGGCGGAGGTCTCGACAGGGTCAAGGTCCGAATCCGGGTTGGATTCCATTCTGGTTCGAAGTTCGGTACTAGAGATTGTGCTTTCCACCCAGGGCTACTTGTTCTAAACAAGGTTACCAGTATTTATGCAAGGTCAGTGCCAAAGGTCGAAAAGAATCAACCAGGACAGGAGTTAAGCGAGGAGCTTGCTTAACGATATACTGTAACGGGGGCACCCCTGGGAAGATGGATCACAAGGTTGCGACCGCACCAAACAACTGCAACATATCGCCAAAAGTTCATACAGATGGAATCGTAACGTAAACGGTAAAACCTAATATCGCTAAGCCTGATACTTCACTCAATTAAGGTCACGAGAGGATTGATTGTTGCAGCAGGAGAGTTCTTGCATAGATGTTCAAGTAGTTTTATCTTATGCCAGAAACTCCCCCATCACTTTACTCCAACTATTCGAGCACACCCTTCTCCGCTAAGGGTGGTCCAATACGTCTCCTGGCACCCTTTTCAGGCATGCGTGTGTCGACACTCCCTAGTCAGCGTTCACCATATGCTCATATCATTTCCGCGGCGCATTTCCATTCCACCCGCCGGAGTGAAAACCTCTACGAATTGGTGACTTGCCAGTGGCTAACCGTCTAGACACCTGCTGAACTAAACTATCTAGGACACCCTTCCCATGTGCGTTGATTTCTACATGACCCTGGAAGCTACCGTGAGCGGTTCATCTATCTACTATTTACTAGTCTCGGGCTGGCGATGTCTTCCCCAGGATACTGTCGTTTAGGAGTGATCCAATGGGCGCTACCCATGAGCACCACCTGGGATCCACCTTACCGGTGGTAGGAATTATGCTTCTACTGTCTCTGCACTTCCCTTTCCGAGCCTATGGCGTTGGGGACACCTTTCGGTTTGGTAGGTGTAAAACTTTCCCAGTCGCCCCGGTACCACCCGGGGCTACCTTCGGGACCCCTACAGTTAACACCCGTTAACTGCGGCAGTTTTGGTCCGTTTTACTCCGAACAACTTGGAGGAGGTACTGCACCTTCCACCCTATGCGCCCTTGTAT
>PYWC01000034.1:152516-179919 GCA_003182015.1 Tuber magnatum
CCCTGTCCACCGCACACGGCCCTCAACATCTATCTGCCCACACCACCTGGGTGTAGTCAGCATCAGGGTCATTCATGCAGTAGAGGGGTACTTACCCATCCCAGAAGCCACTTCCGGGGCTCCTTTTCATCCATCCCGCAGCGGTCTATGGATACAGGTTATTAAGGTTATACCTTTCGCAGAATGGGGTGTTACCTATTCTGAGCCGTCAGTATCAACCTCCATGATCTGAGGTGATGCCTGTCGGACTTCGAGTATCTTTGACCAGGTAGCTGGAGGTGGCGCTTCGATGCGCTTTAGTCGCTGGTCCATACCTGAGGGCTCGCTTATCGGGGCTGACCGTTTCAACCCACGAACCTGGTTGCACGAACTAATGACCGGGGACGCCGTGGTGGACTTTCTCCAAAAGTGACCCGTTTGTCCACAGTTGGTGCACTGGTCGTGCTTTCTCCGACGTTCGGTCAAAGTCGACGGGATTTCTTTATGCACCCTTACATACTCAGAAGTCCCCGGCTTTGCCAGTTTCAGCGCATTGAAATTAGTAGGTTTGGCAGGCAGCTGGTTCTGTCTGCCCGAACCTTTATCCTTCTTTTTAAACCTCCCGGAAGTTGAGGACCCATCCTCTTTCTTGTCTGTTGGCTGAGACCGTTGGACAGCGTGGATGACTCGGTTGCTGCACCGGGTGTTGTCTTTCAGCGTATGTCCAACCTTCCGCAGAAAATCAAGGTAGTCGTTCAAGTCAGTAGGATGAGGCTCCTTCAGTGCCTACGCGTTCCTCACTTCTTGAGTAATGCCCGACCGTACCTTATCTCGTACCTGCACCGGGTTTGTATAGCTAAGCTTATACATATAGTCAATTATCTTGTCCAGGTACTTATTAATGTGATGTGGCTTCATCACTAGGTCTCGCCACTCAAGCAGGGATCGCTCGCGTTCTGCTTGGTCACCGCCGAAACTCTGTTCAAGCCATTCCCGGAATCCTTCCCACGTTCTTAACGGGTTAAAGTTATTAACTGGAACTCCGGTACGCTTGGCTGCCTCCTTATTGATGTGGGAGTGCAGCCCAAGATACCATGTTCGGGCAGTATGTTCTAGAAGGGGGATCACCAGGTTTACCTTGTCCATATTGGTCAACCTGCATCCAGCAAAACACTCGAACTTAAGCACTACCAGCGTCAGGAAACTGGCGAGTTCGGTGACCTTTCCCTTAAACGCCGGAATGCCGCGCAGCTTTTCCGGCTTCTGGTGCCGCTGTCTGGTTGATGGCCATGCAGCCGCCCTGCTCTGTAGTTCCCTGGACAGCTTCCCTGCCCGCCGGTCCCACCGTCGTCTCTTCTCATGGCTCCAGTCTTCCTTTCGCGCGCCGAGCAAAGGGGTCAAGTTGGGGTGAGAATCGCCATCATCATCATCCGAGCTATCATGGTCAGAGTCCCTAGGATCTCCACCTGCTCCTGTAGTACCACTGACAGGTGGTCCATTTCCACCTCCACTACCTCCGGCATTTCCACCTGGGGTCTCGAGGGGTCTATCATACCCATCAAACCTTGCCTCCTGGCCATCCTGATTGCCATCCTCAGGGGGATTACCCCCTGATGGTACTGATGCCGGTGATGGAACAGGTCGTTGCCCACTCTCCGGAGTTGGGTTCGGAGCCGCCTGAGTTGTCGCCAGAAACAACTGAAGCTCTGGACAACTCAAAGGTTGCATTGGGGGCCCCGCGTGTCTTCACGACCCACAGTACCAACATGTTGGTTGCCCGTCTCCCTCCTTCTGTCTTCTTCGGTGCCTTACCGGGGTCCGTGGTCCCTTCCTGCACCCGTACGTGTGGTGATGAATCCACACCATGCGGGTTTCTTCCGATTTCCAGCCCGACAGACACTACTCGTCTTGGCAGTCCGACTCACCACTAGTGATCGTGGGGAGGATGGAGGGAAGAGTTGGTTTTGAGGGGGCAGAGGGAATCACGGGTGCCCAAGGAACAGAACGAGAGGGTGTCCCAGGTCCGGGGATCGGAGTCCCTCATGATGGAGCCATTGGTGCTCGCTCTTCCTGGGGCCTTACCTGTTCAAAGAATCCTGGTGGAGCCGCACGCAGCGGTCGGTACCCTGGGGTAGCCGATACTGTTGGGGGGAAAGCCGTGACAGGGAAGGTAGCAGGAGCGGTCAACGAAACTGGTAAAGGTGTGGGTCTTGGGGCAGCAATAGGAGGTACGGGAGTTGCAACCGACGGTGTTGCAGGGGGGTTAATGGGAGCGGGGGTCAGCCGACAAGTAGGGTCTGGTGTCTCTGGTGCTGTGGTACCCTTTGGCTTGGACGTCCTTTTCTTAACCCGACGCCTATCGGTTGGTCCAATCGCCGGACTTCCTGAACGACTGCGGGCGATCGAGGAGGGGACAGACAGAGAGCCTGTTGATGCTCTTGTGAAGGATGAGGTATAACTGCATCCTTCCCCCTTCAGGCTTTCCAACATCCGTATACCCACGGCGCTTAGGTACGCCCTCCACTGTTCATCCCGGGCTCTAATAGCCGGTTCCATCCTGTAGTTCTCCAGCTTCGTGTGGACAAGTGGGAGTGGGGGCGCCGCCTCTATCATCAGTATGTCATTCTCAGTATCAATACTATAACCTCCCGCGAAGGCCCTTTCCACCACTGCCATACGATCCTTCAATGCCTTCTGGTCTCTTAACATTTGCAGGTATGCCTCCTGCTGTACCTTCATCCATTGCACCGCTGCCGTAGTAATCCGTTTACGGAACACCTGCTGCTGCTGGGCATTCCAGTGCTTTAGTTCCCACCTCGCATCCTCAATCGACTTAGTTACCTGCCGGAGGATGTAAGGTTCGACGAACTCGCGGGAGAACTCGCCAAAGGGTACTGCTTGCGGTGGGGGAGGGAGCGTGTTGTGGACAAGAGCGGAGTCTTGGAAGAACGAAAGCGCCGCAGCGCGAGGGTCTGTAATCATAAGATCAACACATTCATCAGGTAGTTCAATAGGGGCGGCCTCCAGAAGCAATTGGTGACCGTCCCATTGAATACCGTGGACGTCCGCGAACACCAAAGCAGGAAATCTGTTGGCGGTGTTCTCGTCAAGGTCAAGGTCTGAATCCGAGTTGGATTCCATTCTAGCTCGAAGTTCGATACTAGCCATTGCGCTTTCCACCCTGGGCTACCAGTTCGAGACAAGGTTACTAGTATTCATGCAAGGTCAGTGCCGAAGGTCGAAAAACAATTAATCAGGAGAGGGGTTAAGCGAGGAGCTCGCTTAACAATATACTGTAATGGGGGCACCCCTAGGAAGATGGATCCCAAGGTTGCGACCACACCAACTGACTTCAAACTTATTGCCGAAAGTTCGCACAGATGTAAGAGTAAAGTAGGCGGTAAAACTTAATATCATTAAGCCTGTCGCTTCACTCAATTAAGGTCTCGAGAGGATTGATTGTTGGAGTAGGAGAGTTCTCGCATAGACTTCCAGGTAGTTTTTATCTTATGCCAGAAACTCCACCTTCAGTTTACTCCCACTGTTCGTGCACACCCGTCTCCGCTAATGGCGGTCCGACACGCCTCCTGACACCCCCTTCGGGAATGTATGTGTCGACCCACTCTAGTGGGCGTTCACCTTATGTGCTTACCGTTTCTGCGGTGCATTTCCATTTTGTCCGCCGGAGTGAAAACCTTTGCGCATCGGCGTCGTGCCAGTGGCTAACCGTCAAGACACCACATGAACTAGACTATCTATGACACCCTTCCCATATGCATGAATCCCTACTGGACCTCAGAAGCTACCATGAGCGGTTTATCTGTCTACTATTTACGAGTCTCGGGCTTGCGGTGTCTTCCGCACGGTACGGTTGTCCAGGAGTGATCCAATGGGCGCTACCCACGACCACTACCTCGGATACACCTTACCTGCGCTGGGAATCATGCTTTTAGTGTCTCCGCACTTCCCTCTCAGCGCCTATGGCGTTGTGGACATCTTTGGGCGTGGGAGGTGTAAAATGTTCCCAGTCGTCCTGGCACCACCCGGGACTACCTTCGGGACCCCCACAGTTAACTCCAATTAACTCCGTCAGTTATGGTCCGTTTTACTCCGAACAACTTGGAGGAGGTACTCCACCTTCCACCCTATGCCCTCTGGTATATCGTGCGAACAGCTTACGGTCAACCGGACGGCAGCGACGTATACGGTGTTGCAAGTAGGTCCCCAACGATTCCTCTTTGCTAGACTGCACACAACTACACAACCGTTCGCCCATGACATCCGGGCCTCAAGGCGGGGCCGGAGCGGTATGATAGGAATACTGTCTCCAATTTCCAGCTTCTTCTGAGCTGCGTAGCTCGCACAATGTCATCTCCCGGAATCCCGATTCCAGTATTATGCATGGCATCGCGTGACAAACATTCCGGTCAATTTTCCTGAACTCCCAGATGCACTTCATATTGAAGGGTAGGGTAACTCAGGACTTTGGGCAGGGTAACCCAAGCCTCATGGCAGGGTAACACAGTCCTGAGGGTAGGGTAACCTTGTCCGATGTACAAGAAGACTCTCCCCAGTTACCCGGTCTATTCCTTCGCCGGATAGCCACTTCTCACCTTTCTCCAGTTACCCTGCCTAACCGAGTAACTGCCCCTTGAGGGGTCCCTAAGTACGCTGATACCGCTCCCAGGTGTACCCAGATACCTAGGTACCCGACCAGACACTTCTGTTCCTGCTCGGAGCCCTGGCCATCGGGTCTCCGTAGGTCAAGTACTTACTTGCCTGCCGGTTCCTACCATTTCGCCTCCTGCCTACCTGTATGGGTATAGGTTCCGTCTGCCATAGCTCATGTACGTTGGGTCGTTAGACAAACATTCCAGTCATTTTTCCCAAACTGCCTCAGGGACATCGCATTGGGAGGTAGGGTAACTCAGGACCTTGAGCAGGGTAACCCAAGCCTCAAGGTAGGGTAACCCGGTCCTGAGGGTAGGGTAACTTTGTCCGGTAGACAAGGGGACTCTCTCTTGTTACCCTATCTATCTCACTGCCTGAGATAGACCCTCTAGGCCTTTCTCCAGTTACCTGGTCTAGCTGTGTAACTGCCCCTTCATAGGTCCCTAAGTATGCTGCCAGCAGTCTCTGGTGCAGCCATGTATCGGAGTACTTGTGCCCACCAAGTCTGCTCATCTCGGGGCCCGGGCCATCGGCTCTCCGCAGGTCAAGTACCGTCGTGTCCGTTAAATAATTACACCCCCGGGCAACAACCAGGACAACCACAATCAACCAATTCAACCACAAAAAAAAAAAAGATAAAAATTCAATTAAGAAATAGATGAAAGTAAATATCATAAGCTCCAAAGAAATCCTGCTACCATTTTGTGTGACCCCCATCTGCATCCAAAACAGCCTGAATTCTCTCAGGCATCCCCTCTATCCAAGCCTCCAATGTCCCTTGGGGAATTAAATCCCACTCCTCCTTTGCTGCCTGAAATAATTCAGCAGCACTATGAGGCCTTCTCTCCAGTCTGGAGAATCGCTTGGTAAGGGCTCTTTTGAGTAGAGCCCAGGTGTTCTCAATAGGATTGAGATCTGGTGAGTTGGGTGGCCAAGGAAGTTTTTTGTAACCACAGTCTGCCTCCAATTTTCGATTTTCCTCACCACCATGCCAGGAGGCATTGTCTGCAGCTAGGTAGATGTTGTCAGAAGGTCTATCCAGACCTTCTATAAAAGGGATGAGGTATGGCTGGTGGATTTCAGTTGCATATTGGTGGGAATTGAGGCCAAGTCTGTCTCTTTTGCTGGTCCTTTCCTCCTCCCCCCTCTTTCTCACAAGAATTAACTCAGTCCTGCCACCCTTCATGATTGCAGCATACACCCCAATACTAGTCCTCCCAGACTTAAAGCTAGGCTTTAAGTTTTTTTCTTCCAACTCTTCACCAGCTCTTACTCTGACCCTCCTCCCAGCCGGATTTGGATCATAAATAATAGTGGCTTCATCAACAAAGACAACCCAATTCCATGCCCCTTTCCAGTTCTTCCTTCTCCTAGCAAACTCCTTTCTCTTCTCCTTTTGTCCTTTCCTCCAAAAAGGCTTTTTCCTAGGTATCAGAAGCCTGAAACCAGCTTCAGATATGATCTTATCTATAGTGGTTCTGCCAAGGCCAATATTCGCTTTTTGGGTAATGTCGCGTAATGCTAAATGAGGCTCAGCATCAATAATTGCCTCTACCGCTCTTCTTTTGGTGTCCGTAATCTTGGTGGGTCGGCCTTTCTTGGAAGCATAATGGGTGTTTCCCCCTCTTGAATTGGCTCTTTGGACAACCTTGGCAACAGTCTCCTTGCAGACCCCAATAGCCTTAGCTATTTTATTATAACCCATATTGGTATGCTTATGCAGGGCATAGATTTGCTGATTCCTGTCTTCTTTTTCTCTTCGGGTATGTGGTGGTGCCATGGTGGGTGATGAGGTGGGAGAGAGGTGTCGTTGCACCGTTGCCGGGCAGGGGTGTAATTATTTAACGGACACGACTGTACTCACTTGCCTACCACTTCCTACCAGTTCGCCTCCAGGCTACCTGTATGGATGTAGGTTCCGACTACCATAGCTCATGTATGCTGGGTCGTTACACATGAATGCTCTGAAAATGCTAACGAACGAGGATTACACCTATGGGTTTGTACAGTGAGAGAAACGCCCCAACTACATTGATAGGATAGCGTTATGGCCAATCAGTTTCAGTGTAGAGAATAAACCAGTAGCTGCTTGCCACAGTAAAAGGGTTTGAGTGACTAAGGACCAAACCAAGGCTGGAAGGAGAGTGATGGGAATACGCTTCCTGCCGTCCAGTGAATTCAGAGTCTAGCAGGATAAAGGTTTTCGAGGTCAACAAAGTTCACATGGGAGCAATAACCGAAACCAGGGAAGGATTAGATAGCCTGCGAATGCTCAGAAGCAGAATATAAATATCACGGTGCCTTCTATTCTTTTACTGACATTATCAGAGATGGGGAAGAGATCTTATCAATACATTTGCTGTATGATACCATTCTCATACTTCTATTTACCCCCAGAGTAGTGAGTTTTCCTAGTATTCACTTTTTTCAGGATCTGGCCTTAGTCAGAACTTGCTTGTTCCTGGGGTTGGCTACTTCCTAGTACCATATTGACAAATCTTTTGTACCAGGAAGGCTCACAACTGCCTTTTCAATTGATCCTGGGGGACCGTCTGCGAACTGTTGTACAATGTTTATCCTATGCATACATAGTCAGAAACCCTTACAGACAAGAGATCGAGTTTGATCTCTGTATCAGGAAAGTATGTAAAAACAAAAATATTACCTTCTAACTGCATGGTCGTGGGGTCAAGTGCGTCCTCAAAGAGGATACACTCATAGTGAAGAAAGACAAGAAGTTTGAACTAAGGATAGATCGAGGATCTGAGGATTCTAGTGTCGCCAAGTTGTTGCATATAGAAAGAGGGTAGGGGCTGATAAGCCCATAAGGGCCAGCCCAGGATAGCCCATACCTTCTACGACCGGTCACGTTCGGGTTAAGTAAAGACCTTTTACCCTGACAATCGCTGCAAGACTTACATGCAAAGCCACCCTGGGGCCCCGATGCCGAGGAGTCCAACACCCACCACTCAGAAGCGGCAAAGGGAACAATGATCACACTCTAAAACTGCACTCCATCCAGGCACTACTGACTCACTAGTGGGTACCCTTGCCATATACATGGGGACACTGCTCAGTCAGTCAGGGTGCTACACATCCTGCACCTAGAACGATTAGATGGTCGCCTATGGAAACATGTCGGATAAGGGAAAGGAGGCCATGAAAGGACTTGTACAGGTATGAGAACCAGTGCTGGAAGGCGAAAAGGTGGTAGGGGATAAATTAGTACTTAGGCAGAGCTGGTGTAGGCAACTGGAAAGAGAGGTAGTCATGTAGATCAGCAGGTTTAAGGGCAGCGTCGAGAAAGCCATTGCTCGTGTGGAGGAGCAATTGGATCAACAAGAAGCACTAAGTAGATAGCGGTACCAGGACCTAAAATGTACTATCTAAGAATCGCTTGGTAGAGGTCAAGAGCTCTACACAGACATGGGTAAAATCCATATAGGGTTGAAGGAGAAGTGGTGACTGCCGGAACCCGAAGTCTGCATCTGATAAGAGAGGTACAGGTGATCCATCTGACTCTGATGAAGGGCAAAGGAACATGGGGCAAAGCAGGACTCCGACGTTCACCTAGTCGGTAAGGGAAATGGCTAAGGTTGTACAAGTAGTGTTAGGCTTGTATAATGGGGGGTCAACTGATGATGGAGAAACTAGAACAGTGCAGATCAGTGCATCCCAATAAGATAAGTAAAAGGGGCTGGTCAAGGGAGGGACCTCATTGGGAACAACATAGAGGGGGGGGGGAAACCACGGCAGTGCTAAATATGGCTGGAGGAGCAGGGGACCCGGACTTAGGGGCCAAGGTGTCGGACCAGGCAGGAAAAGGACCTAGCCAGCCCGTGTGTCCTATAACTGGAGGACAACAGAGGATGGCTATAGAAGAGGAAGAATTTGTGATGATACTACAACTGGCCAAGGGGTTGGCTCAGCAGACTAGACTATATTACAAGAAACCTGCCGACCCCCAGTTTGTATGTGAGGGAAAGTCCTACCAGGATATCAAGACCTGTCTACATGCTTGCCAAGACTACATTAGAGGAACTCCTGTGTTTGGGATGGAGGACAAAGGTAGCATCTTCTATGCCCTGGGAAGGATGGAAGGTGCTGATGTGGCAGGCTTCAGCAACCAGTAAAGGAAGAGTATAGAAGGGATCGAAGAGTATGCCGCTCATCCTGAATTGCTAACATGGAGCACTTCAGGCATCAGATAATCGTGGATTTTGTGGTAATTAATCAGAACTGAAAAGGTTGGGGGAGATGGGAAAAATCAAGTATTAGAAGTGCATGGAGGTCTATCGGCCTCTGAAGGAAAAGTTGAACACAAAGGCCAACCTGCAGGGGACAGCATGGAGGAACATGTGCGAAGATCGACAAGTGGAGTCAATACTGGGAAGGCTGTCTCATAAGAATTACGACACACAGATAGCAAATTGTTGGAATACCACTGCATGGTCAAGGTCCACGAGTGGCTCTTACTGTAAATGAAAGGCAACAATGTGAAGATCTGTCAAGCACATCAGGTTCTTCCGGTACCTTGAATACATGGCAAGGGCCCAGGACGAGAGCCTGGACAAGAAAAGAAGGAAGGGCGTGCTAGCAAGTTCCTGAAAAAGCTGGCACTTAGGAAAGTGAAGTCAGCGTGGTTCAGCCAGGGCAACCAATAGAATAAGGACGAAGGGGTTGGACATACAGACTGGAAGAAGTCACAGGGGGGAATACCCAAAACCTTGGTCGACAAATAGAAGGAAAAGAAAAGCTATGCCATGTGCTGACACTGCAACTACAAGTGTGGAGCTGGTGAGAACGGAGCCCTGGGAACAACAAGAGGGCAACGGAAAGTAGTCAAGGTCGAGCCCAAAAGTCTAGAGATTCAGAATACTACCCTCAGACCTGGTATGAACTAGACCACATGCTGTGTACCCTGAGACATGCTCAGTAGTCGGATTGCGAAGTGGGATAGATCGAAAGAACAGGACGCCATGCTGGAGAACCACGAAGTAAGTTGGAGCCCGGAAAGTCCCCAGTACCAGAAGGTTGGAGAACAACAGTGTAATGACCCAACGTACATGAGCTATGGAAGACGGAACCTATACCCATACAGGTAGCCAGGAGGCGAACTGGTAGGAACCGGCAGGCAAGTAAGTGCTTGACCTACGGAGACCCGATGGCCCAGGCTCCGAGCAGGAACAGAAGTGGCTGGTCAGGTACCTAGGTACCTGGGTACACCCGGGAGCGGTATCAGCGTACTTAGGGAGCCCTCAAGAGGCAGTTACTCAGTTAGGCAGGGTAACTGGAAAAAGGTCAGAAGTGTCTATCCCGACGGCGGAATAGACCAGGTAACTGGGGAGAGTCTTCTTGTACATCGGACAAGGTTACCCTACCCTCAGGACTGGGTTACCCTGCCATGAGGCTTGGGTTACCCTGCCCAAAGTCCTGAGTTACCCTACCTTTCAATACGAAGTCCCTCTGGGAGTTCGGGAAAATTGACCGGAATGTTTGTCACGCGAAGCCATGCATAATACTGGAATCTGGGACTCCGGGAGATGACATTGGGCGAGCTACGCAGCTCAGAAGAAGCTGGAAACTGGAGACAGTATTCCTATCATACCCCTCCGGGCCCGCCCTGAGGCCCGGACGTCATGGGCGAACGGTTGTGTAATTGTGTGCAGTCTAGCAAAGAGGAATCGTTGGGGACCTACTTGGAGCACCGTATACGTCGCTGCCGTCCGGTTGACCGTAAGATGTTCGCAGGATATACATGGGGACATAGGGTGGAAGGTGGAGTACCTCCGCCAAGTTGTTCGGAGTAACACGGACCAGAACTGATGGAGTTAATGGGAGTTAACCGTGGGGGTCCCGAAGATAGTCCCGGGTGGTGCCGGGACGACTGGGAATGTTTTACACCTCCCACGCCCAAAGATGTCCCCAACACCATAGGCTCCGAGAGGGAAGTGCAGAGACACTAAAAGCATGATTCCTACCACAGGTAAGGTGTATCCGAGGTAGTGGTCGTGGGTAGCACCCATTGGATCACTCCTGGACAACCGTACCCTACGGAAGACAACGCAAGCCCGAGACTCGTAAATAGTAGATAGATAAACCACTCAGGGTAGCTTCTGAGGGCAAGTAGGGATTCATGCATATGGGAAGGGTGTCATAGATAGTCTAGTTCATGTGGTGTCTTGACGGTTAGCCACAGGCAAGACGCTGATGCGCAAAGGTTTTCACTCCAGCGGACAAAATGGAAATGCACCGCAGAAACGATAACTGCATAAGGTGAACGCCCACTAGAGTGTGTCGACACATACATGCCCGAAGGGGGTGTCAGGAGCCGTGTCGGACCGCCCTTAGCGGAGAAGGGTGTGCTCGAACAGTGGGAGTAAACTGAAGGTGGAGCTTCTGGCATAAGATAAAAACTACCTGAAAGTCTATGCGAGAACTCTCCTACTCCAACAATCAATCCTCTCGAGACCTTAATTGAGTGAAGCGTCAGGCTTAACAATATTAAGTTTTACCGTCTACTTTACTCTTACATCTGTGCGAACTTTCGGCAATAAGTTTGAAGTTGGTTGGTGTGGTCGCAACCTTGGGATCCATCTTCCTAGGGGTGCCCCCGTTACAAACAGAGCCTGGGTTTGGACCGTCGATAGGGATCGCAGTGTGACCAGATTAGAGAACTCAGTACAAAGGAGAAAGGTAGCCTATTGTACCAGGATGGAATGAACAATAACCGTGAAACTGGACCTGGGACGGCAAGACACAATATTCTTACCTGGGTAGGGAATGTGCAAACCCAATATGTGATAAGAGGGGACTGATGCCAGGGCCAACCGAGGGTGTCCAACCTCTTTCTCAAAAGCTCATTGATGGGAAATAAATTGGAATGGTATGCCACTACTGGAGAGCACGCACCCAGTGACCACCATGGCACTACTAGTGACTGGGAGTGGGTCGGCTGCCACTTGCTAGGCAGACAATGGACAGTATCAGTACCTTAAACTGTACGCCTTGGCAGTATTTGAAGCTCAAAGACCACGTTAGAGAGGTTGCACAGTCATGTATGTACAAGTACTATAGAAGGGTATGATTCAATATCGACATTGTGGGGAGAGATGTGAGATCGACAAACATCAGGAACCAACCTTGTCTGCAGAGTACTGAATGGCTGAAATTGTACGTGCATGATAAGAAATGGCTATGGTAATTGAATGACGCAAAGTAAATGTCAGTTTACGGAAGACTGAGTAACACTATAGAGGAACCCAAAGGGCAGGAAACTCAAGTCCTATATGCCACATACCACGAGTACCTCTAATATACAGTATACCTCTGAATACATGATGAACTAGTACCAATTCACATCTTGTTAGACTACAGTACAGGGATCATTGTCATGGCAGACACACTAGTTTACCTCTTGGGACCACCGACAATCCAATGCAAAAAGTCTGTTAACATAACTGGGTTTGAAACTCTACATTGCTATGATGGGAGAAAATGCTACAATACCTCCATCAAGCCAGAGATCAGGACGGACTGGTATGGTTCAGAGATGACTTGAAATGTCCGCAGCCTGAGCATCCATGAACTTATTATAACTTGTTGTTGGTGGTATTGCCAATACCCCATATGATATGTAAAAGATGCGAGAAGATAGGCATTGCAGGCAGAGCAATGCAAGCAGGATGTGGAACTAGAGGGTAAAAGCAATGTGTATCAAGTGAGACGAGACAGTGGCCTTAGAGCCAGGAGCCACATATCTGAGCTGAATTGCCGGCCCAGAAAACCCAAAGGAAGTGGTTATAGAGACACTGCCAAAACCCTACTGTATGTATGCCAAGAGGGTTTTGTCATGGGGAGCAGAATGGCTTCCATGGCATAATGGTTTTAAGAGTGAAATCAAAATGGCTGAGGGCAAGAAGGCCGCATGGGGGCCTATATGCCCGTGATCTGAACAGTGGTTATCACCATTGTGTGAGTACTGTGACAAGAGCGGTGTGAAGAAAATAGAATACCAGGTGAGTGATCGGTGGGTACAGCAATACCATTTGTGCCTAAGTGTGATATGTGGTTAAGACTTTGGTTCGATTATCATCGTGTAAACAAGGTTACAATTGCCAAAAAGTGCTATACTCTATTTATGAGTGAACTGAAAGATTGAGTAGTCAGGTCAGGTATTTTAAAAAAGCTGAACCTGAACAGGGAGTATCATCAGATACATATCAACAAGCAATATGAATGCAAGACAGCCCTCTACACTCGATATGGCTATTACGAGTATGGGGTAATGCCATTTGGGCTGGTGAACATGCCCGCTAACCCCTGAGGTATGACCTATATGGTTCTAGAAAGGGTCTTGAACTTGGAAGTTACCATCTGCATCAATGATAGTCTGATACATTCTCCCGATGAGACAGGACATGCTAGGTTAGTCAAGAAAGTATTAACAGAATAGTGCGAACACCAGCTCCCAGTGTATATTACTAAATCAGTATTACATACCAAGAGGGTAGAGATTCTGGAATGTATATTCAGAATGGATACAGTCACTGTGAGTGATCCAAAGGTCAAAAAAATAAGGAAATGGAAGAGGCCTGTGTCTGTCAAAGACATACAAATGTTTCTGGGGGTTGCAATTTCTACCATATATTTATTAAGGATTTTCCTAGGACTTGTGAACCCATAACAGAATTGTTGATAGTCAATACAAAGGGGTTCGCTTGGGCAAAAGAGTGGCAAGAGGCTTTTGAATTCCTAAAACAATGGTTTGCGATCACCACTATCTAAGTACACCACTACCCAGATTGGTATATGGTGGTGGAAACTGCAGGTATTAGGTTTCCCCTGAGATGTATACAGTTACAGTACATTGAAAAAAGTCTATAACCTATTGTGTTTCACAGCCAAAAGTTCAACTTGGCAGAATGTGACTATGACATCTCGGATAAGGAGGTGCTGGCTGTAGTTGAAACATTCAAAGAATAGTATGGGTTCCATGCAGGAATCAAGGAACCAATTACTGTATTTACCAATCATCGGAGTATACAAGATTTCCTTATAACAAAG
This sequence comes from Tuber magnatum, assembly GCA_003182015.1. Classification (NCBI taxonomy): domain Eukaryota; kingdom Fungi; phylum Ascomycota; class Pezizomycetes; order Pezizales; family Tuberaceae; genus Tuber; species Tuber magnatum. The sequence continues at coordinate 166,233 of PYWC01000034.1, forward strand.
GCCTGGAGTGCTGGACATGTTCCATAGGCACAGATATTGATCCAGTTCAACCCCAAAGTTGTGTACCGAACATGGTCAAGTGGCCAAAAGCCAGGTGCATTGAGGAGAGGGCCAGAGTCTGGTCCCAATAGGGGAACTGCTCAAGGTGAGAAGCTCGTGGTACTAAACCCCATACAATTTAATAAAGTCATGATTATAGTGGTAGGAAAATAGGAAGAGGCTGGTCAGGAACAAGTGACAACTCAGCTGATATATACTGGGGCTATTGTTACAATCTACCTGGAGGAGCGCTAGCCAAGGGACTGCAGCAAGGAACAGGTTTGGCACACGACCTCATTTGGAGTTCATGTGGTTAAGTTGTTCTTTCACGCATATGACCTCGTCAGCAGGTCATGGGGCTTGTTTAGGTTTAAATTGTTTTTACTCCCATGACCTCATTAGGAGGTCATGGGGCTTATTTATGTTTGCTTGCATTTCGTACATGATGCACAGTTCATGTCATGGGAAGAGTCTGGTCTCGCCGGTAAGGTTTGCTGCCAAGGCAGACTTGTTTATGTTTTCCGCATGACCTCGTTGGTAGGCCATGCGGTTTAGTTCTGTCCTGGACTTATATTTCGTTTGGTTTATGTTTTTGCATATGACGTCGTTTAGACCTTCTGGGATGGTTTATGTTGGAGCACATGACTCTTTTGAGTGAGATGATGGATTTTCCACCTGACCTCAATTGAGGATTAGGGTTAGGTCAGGGTTGTGCGAAGAGGACTATATAATGGCTGGGTTATCACAGAGGGATCAGCTCTTTACACAACCAGCGAGTATTATTTTCTATCTACTACTTTAGACCCTTTACAATAAAATACTTTTACAGTCCAAACTACCTGCTATGTGGATTAATCCTAGAGCCAAGAACCTATCTGCTAGACTGATCTCGTTAAGAGAGTAAAAGACTGAAACCCGCAGCGCTGGTAAGAAACTGATTCTTACCGGTGAATACGAGGATAGGGCCAAGGGGCTTGAGGAGTCCAGGGACCCAGTGCAGCATAGTTTTGAAGCAAAATGGAGGTTGTTACCAGTTTTGAGCGACTCGAGTGGTGGGAAACCGTAGCCTTTGGCTGCGTCTCCTGTGACACCTAATGAGCATAAGACTGCAACTCCCAGAAACTCAGAGTACACCCCTGACAACGAAGGAGATGTCGCTCATACGGACGACACCCATGACCCAGAACGAGTACGGAATGCCTGAGACGAAGCAGCCAGGCAACCATCAAGTGCAGCAAGCCCGGTCATACTAGGACAAATATTACCACTATGTAGGTCCCCGGAAGAAACGCCAGGACCAAGAGGTATGTCTGCAGACGCAACACTGGCACCCCCGATAGGGCCTACTCTGCAGGCTCTGATGATGACCAAGGACCAGATGACTAGGTTCCTGGGAGCAATTAATGCCCACCCGGAATGTAGACTAAAAGCCAAGGAACCTGACCTCTGGGAGGCAGATCGCGAAAAGTCAAGGCAATTTCAAAGCCAGCAGGAAGAGTACTTCAAGGTCAAGGGAGGGGGCAGTGGAAAAGAAACAATAAAGGTGGACCATGCGCAGTCCCTCTTGAGAGAAGGAGCAGGGCAATGGATAATGCCCTAGGGGGAAGGAAAGAGAGACCGTTTATGGGCCTCTTAGGAGTAGTTCAAGGAGACCCTCTACACCCAGTTCGGAGACAGAAATGCCCAAGAAATGGCGAGAGTCAAGCTGGAAAAAATGATGACCCAGGGAAAGGATAACCTCTCCAACTCCTGGTAGATGTTCCACATGATATCCCTTGAATCGCAGTACAACGACGACACGGAGTACTGCCACCTCTTGAGAGGCATCAATGAATGGCTACAGGAAGCCTGGACAAGATCGGACCTGACCAAGTCAACGGCGGCACGCTTCGCAGTATGGGCTGCGGACAAAGAAGACAAGATCAAGCTCATCAAGCACGGTCAGAAAAGGACGAGGATGATAAGCCATCCAACTGCCCCGCGCAACAACAATAGTGCCTACCGACCAAACAACGCACCACAACCGGCACCAGCAGGGGACCCTAATGACATAGAGGAGGTAGGAAGGAAGAACGGGTGGTTCCAAAAACTGTCTGATCAGGAATACAATAAGAGAGGAAAGGGGAATGCTAGACTTCGATTCGGACTGAAAGGACAGTTCATCAAAGATTGTCGAGGCAAGGAAACCAAGCTTCAAGAGATGGATACTGCGGAGAGGACGAAAGGGCAGGAGACTTTACTGGAATAAAGTCCCCTGCGAAGGATTGTCTGCGGGACACGAAATAAGGCAAACCCACCAGTGTGGCACATATATCAATGAGGAAGAACAACGCATCCACACCAAGGACGAAAGACGACAAGGCAACGATCAACTGCACAAATGGTTACAACAACAATAAGGAACATCTTATAATTAAGATGAAACTATGCAGATCAAATGAGTATACAGAAACGAATACGATGCTCAACTCAGGAGCAACCGAGGATTTCCTCGACCAAGATTTTCGCGAAACCTATCGATTAGATTCCTGTAGAAGAAGATCAAGAAACCAAGAGACACATATCTGGTCAGCGGGGAAAAACTCGCAGCAGGATCTATTATACATACAGTGCAAGCCGTAATGGGGATTGGATCACATCACGAACCTATGACGTTCCAGGTAGTGCACTTGCAAAAGCATGGTAAAATACTAGGAATGTCCTGGCCAAAATGACAGAATCTGAAGATCGATGGGGAAAAAGGCCAAATCAACTTGAACAGCGAACTAAGCCTGCAGTTGTACCTGGAAACTTCTCCAACGATTGAAACAATCCCTGAAGAACAAGCAATAAGAGACAATCTGAGGACGCAAATCCTGCATATGGATACCAAACATGAAGAAACGATCCCCGATGACCAAGACTTAAGGGTACAAGTCTTATACCCAAATGCCAAAAAACCAGTGCGAGGATCCACGAAAGCAGCAGGTCACGACCTGTACAACATGGAAGACAAGATGGTCCCTGCAAGAGGACAAAAGATGATACCAACAGGAATCACGCAAGGACTACCTGAGGGCACCTATGGCAGAATCGCCCAACACAGTTGTATGGCTGCCCAACAGGGGATTACCACAGGCGCTGGGGTGGTTGATGCAGACCATACTGGCGAGGTGCAAGTCCTACTGATAAACCGGAAGGATGAAGACTATATGATCCCCTTTTAGGATCGTATAGGACAAATGATTATCGAAAAGATCAATACCAGTGAGCTCCACGAAGTCCGTGACCTCAACTGGACCAAAAGAGGCAAGAATAAATTCGGCAACACCACACGAGGAACCCTATAGCAGTGCAACCCCACCGACATGAGCAGAGTAAAACCTCTGATAATATCTTTCATATAAGCAAAGGCCTTCGGTCAACTCAATTGCGCAGGGGAACAGATGGGAATCATCAAATAGCACGAAGAAGACGGACCAACGATCATACAAGTATCAACGATTAGCTCGCAACTAGAGGTAAAGAAAGAATCCAAGAAGAAGAAAAGAACCCTGAGGCAAATGGTGCTAAAAGAATATCACAATGATCTCAACATATTCAAAGAAAATGAAAGCAGAGATCTTCCGACACACAAGAGCCAAGACCACAGGATCAAGCTAGTGGAAGCAAAGGCAGCGCCTTTCATGAAACTCTACCCGTTAAGGGAAGAGGAATTGAAGGCACTGCGAGAATACCTCCAACAGAACCAGGCCAGGCAGTGGATCAGACCATCGTCCTTCTCAGTAGGGGGAGCTATCCTTTTTGTCAAAACAAAAGATGAGAAACTGAGACTTTGTCTAGATTTCTGGGAGCTGCACACAGTATCACAAAAAGATAGGTAGCCTCTACCATTGATCGACGAAGCATTGGACAGACTCAGGCGGGCCAAACACTATACAAAGTAGTAGATGAAAGACATATATGATATTATAAGGATAGTCGAAGGGGCTGCGTGGAAGACGGCTTTCAGGACGAGATATGGACTATTCCAATATTTAGTTAAGCCCTTTGGATTATCCTATGCACCAGGCATGTTCCAATGGTGGATCAACTCCAAGTTGAGCAAGTACCTGGACATATATTGTATCGGCTATCTAGACGGTATCCTCATCTATTCAGGCAACATGGAGCAACACCAGTAAAACCTGCGGAACGTCCTACAGGAATCGAAAGAAGCCAAGGTCAAACCGAAGCCTGCGAAATGCGACTTCTATATGGAGGAAATCGAATACCTAGGATTTATCGTCAATCCTGAAGGAGTACAAGCCCATACAGTCAAGACGGCAGCTATCTAGGACTGGAAAGGACCCAACAGTGTGAAAGGAGTGCAAAGCTTCGTGGTCTTTTGCAACTTCTACAAAAGATTCATGGAAGGATTTAGTAGGATAGCTAAGCGCCTCTCCAACACGGGAAGAAAAGGGATCAAATAGGAATTGGGAGGGAAACAATAACAAGTATTTGACAATTTGAGAAGGCGACTTCCTAGGATACGAATATTGCGGCATTTCGACCCCACACTATGCATTATGATCGAGACCTATGCATCCAAGTACGTATGCTCGGGTATCCTCTCGCCTAGGGGCTGGACAGCTTGGGGAGGGTGGTCGCATTTTGATCAAAAAGAAGGCCAAAAGCGGAGAAAAACTACGACATTCGGCAACAAGGAACTGTTAGCTATTGTCCAATCGATTAGGAACTAGAGGAAGTAGACACTAGGAAGTCTGCACATGATCGGTATCATCGCAGACCACATGAACCTACTAGTGTTTACTACTACCAAGGAACTCAATGGACGACAGATCAGGTGCTGTAAGACATTAAGCCAATATTACGTCCAAATTGCATAGCGACAAGGCAAAGCACGAGGAAGGCCCGACTCCTTGACTCACAGGATGGAGGATTTTTTGGACCAGGAAGAATCACGGTTGCAACGACAAAGGATACTGCTCCATTGGGAAATGTATTTTGCAAAAGAAGAAGACATAGAGAGTGGATACGAACCGTAGAACAAAATAACTAGGGCCACCAGCAACGACAAAGGATACAAAGAATAGATGAAAAGGAGGTCGGCCAGCAACCGAGATATCAAGGAGTTAAAAAAGGTCATAAAGAACGGCCTGAAACAAAGGAAAGTCGTAGCCGCGAGCTATGTCGGAAGCAAGGCGGATAGCCATAGTATGACGACAAGATAAGGCTCATAGATAAAGAAGCCTTGCGAACAGAAACAAGAAGGGAAATCACAACATGCCACCCGTCGGATACAGCGGAACAGCAAAAACAACCACATTGACCCAATGATCATACTACTGGCCATCACTGCGCGACGATATTAAAAGATATGTGAAGAATTGACAGACATGTCAGGGAACGAAAATGGTGAAACATGTACAGTAGGGGCTACTCAACCCGGTCGAAACTCCTGGAAGGCCATGGCAATCGGTTACTAAGGATTTCAACACTTAAATAACCGAATCGAATGGTTATCACACTGTATAGGTCATTATTGACCAACTTGCAAAAATGGCACACTTTATACCATGCAGAACGGGTATGACCACACCCCAATTCTTTAATATGCTTAAGGACCAGGTCTTTGGACTCCACAGCCTACTGCAAGACATTACCTCCAACGGAGGATCCGTTTACAGTTTAGAAGTATGGAAAGAAATCACGGGACAGTTAAGCATCAGCCAACACTGGAGCACGGCCTGCTATCCACAAACGGATGGCCAGACCGAACGGACAAGCGCAATATTGGAACAATCTCTGCGAGCCTTCATCAATTATCAACACAAGGATTGGACGGAATTCCTATCCAGGACAGAATTTGCATACCACAATGGGCGCCAAGAAACGCTAAAAACCACATCAGTCTTGGCAAATCACGGATATGATCTATGATTCGACCCACAATAATATCAGGTGCGGCGAAAGATAACGCAAGCTGAGGATATGTTGCGAGTACAGGACTTCTTAGCGGATGAAATGACTCTAGCACAAAGGAGTCAAAAGGAAAAAAGCGATAAGCAGTGCAAACCGGATCTGAACCTTGCAGTTGGCGACAGGTGGTGGGTGATACTAGGCAATATTGGGACCCCATGACCATCAAAAAAGCTAGACTACAAGAAACTTGTACCAGGGAAGATAATTGAACGGGTCGGATTGCGAGCATATAAACTTGCCCTCACCGCCTCAATGAAACACACTTATCCAACATTCCATACCAGCATCCCCGAAGCCTACCAGGAAAACTCGTTGTCCTCACAGAAACAAGATGCAACTCCGCCTGGTGAGATGGATGGAGAAAAAGAATATGAACTGCAAGCAATTATCGATTCGCACTTACAACACAGTAAACTCTAAAACCATGCTAAGTGGACCGGTTATTCCCCAGAACATGATCAACAGTGGTATCCGGCTACCGACTTCATGAACGCTAAAGATGTCGTCGTCCTCTTCTACCAGCACTACCCACATAAATGAGCAACCCATGGTCCACACCGAGGAGGAAGAAAAGAGTTGGGTGGCAGTTGAGGAGGGCCAAGAATTTGAACCAAACATGCTACAGGCACAGAAAGAGGCGGAAAAAGGAGCATCCCGGAAAAATAAACATGCAGAAAGGCCGTGGACTGCAGGCAGTGACGACCCATGCACGATACACCAGGAGGCGAAGAAAAGACATCAGTGGTAGCCAACGAAGGCCAGCAAAACAATAGACTCGGACAGCAACCAGGAGTGCGACAGCTACTGGCGGTAGCAAACCTGGGAAGGTGAAACTTCAGGAGCCCCAACGGGGCCGATATACCACAAAATCGATGAGCAGAACTGCAGGCGCAGGTTCTGCCCCTAATGCAAGCAACAAGAAAAGAGGGCGCAAGAACAGGCTCCCACATTGGAGCTGAGAAAGAGGGGGGGGCACAAAGTTTCGTGTACCTGTAAGGACATCTTGAGGAACACCGTCCGCACACAGGTCGGAACCATAACACAGCAAAAAGACATGATAAATGCGCTGCAAGGAAGGGTCGGTTTACTGCAATGAATGGTCGATGTACTGCTTGCAATGAAGTGGATGATCAGGGAACAGGGAGGGAAACAAAATCGCGAATGATGGATCTGGAGTGAAGTAGAGGATTGGCTGCACCAGGAATAGCAAAATGCGAAACACCACAAGCTGCATGCGGGCGGGTGTACGACATCAATCGAGGAAAGAAGAATGCGGAGAAGATAGACATGTCCTCAGGGAGTGAGGACGTGGGAGAGGGGAGCCAATGTCACGATCTGGCTAGAGAAGCACTAGCCAAGTGACTGCACCAAGGAATGGGTTTTGCACATGACCGCATTTGGAGGTCATGCAGTTAAGTTATTCTTTCACACTCATGGCCTCGTTAGCAGGTCATGGGCTTGTTTATGTTTGAATTGTTTTTATGCAATTGACCTCGTTAGCGCGTCATGGGGCTTGTTTATGTTCAATTGCATTTCCCACATAACATACAGTTGACGTCATGCGAAGAGTCTAGGCTGCCCAGTAAGGTTTACCTGCAAGGCAGACACGGTTATGTTTTGCGCGTGACCTCGTTACTAAGTCATATGGTTTGGTTGTGTGTTTGATTTATATTATGTTTGATTTATATTTTTGCGTATGACGTTGTTTAGAGGTCATGGGATGGTTTATGTTGGAGCACATACCTCGTTTGAGTCAGGTGATCGATTTTGCACCTGATCTCGCTTGAGGATCAGGGTTGGCTTAGGGTTGTGGAAGAGTCCTATACAAAGGCTGGGTTTTCATAGATGGAACAGCTCTTCATGCAACTATCTACTCTTTCCTATCTACCACTTTACGCTCTTTACAATAAAATTCCTTTACGCTCCAAGCAATCTGCTACGTGGATATCGTTAACAGAATAAAAGACCAAAACTCTCGGCCCTGGGCAGAAACTGATTCTTACCTGAGAATACTCAGATAGGGCCAAGGAACTCGAGTAGCCTTGGGACAGGGCCCAGCGCAGTTTGGAAGCATGATGAAGGTCGTTACCTGTTGCGAGTAACATGAGTAGTGGGAAACCTTAACAGCTATCAGGCAATAGCTCAACAGTAAAATTCCTATCCAGAGCTCATGCCATGCATGACAACCTGGGGTTTATGCTGTAAAAGAGATATAATGCCTGCTCCTGGATCAGTTACTGAAGCCACGTGATTAGCCTTGGTAATATCTACGCAAACCTCCAGGCAGGTAGCTCGCAGCAGTGGCCTTGCTGTCCATCATGGGGTCGTGATTCCAGCCAGAGTTATCGACAGAGATTATGATAGAGAACTAAAGGTACTGCTCTACAATTTAAATGATGAGGACTGCCGTATGGGGAATAGAGAATTGGTCCGTCAGCTTTAAATAGAAATGATTCCTAACCGGAAGCTCCAAGAAGAAATGTGGCAAGGCCTTTGTATGCCATAGCGCGAGCTGCATGTACGTCGTTGAGCCACAATCAAACAGACATATGAGTTAAAAAAGGAAGAAATGTGGCTATATGAGTTAAAAAAAAAAAAAGAAAAAAAGATGAAATGTGGCTCGTCCTCTGTCTCCGTCACAACTCCGGTCATTGAAATTTATTTCCTAATCGGGAACAACTCAATACCAGAGAACCATCACCACATCTAGGGGTCTCGCACCCCCCCTCTGGGGAGTGTGAGACTACTTCTTTTCCTCCCTCCCTTGGCCAGGCACTACCTATGGCCTCCACCTTCCTTCCCCCAGAGTTAATCCTCTTGGGGGTGATCCCTTCTGTCCGGAACTACCTCGCGGTGGTTCCCCTTCTACACTTCCCCGCTCTCGCTAGGCTCGCTTAGCATTGGCATGGTCGGCTTTTTACTGGGAGGGGTTGGTTGGATGGTCAGTCTGCTTGGTGGTCCTCTGAGCTATCGGGGGCCTGTTCCTTCCTCCTGGCATAGCACGGTTATGGTATCCCATCCACTAAGTGACACTTTCTCTCAGGGAACAAGGGACTACATAAGAGAAGCGGTAAAACACTGTGCTTTGCCTCGGGGGGGGATGGCTCCTGTGACCCCAGTTGCAGCCTGCTGCCATATCGTTGGCCGCGCCTTACCTGGTCTTGGTCTTCCATCTTTCCTTCTCTTCAGGTCAGCTGGGACCCTACTGCCCGGGTCCTCAGGGCCCTACCTCCTTACGATGTGGCAGCTCTTCTACCTGCTGGCTCCCCACCAGCTTCGGCTGGCTACTTCTCAATCTGGCTCTGATGCTGCTCGCAGCGTCATCCACTCTCCTAGGCTGGCATCCTCTCTGCTGGGCTGGCATCCCCTCTGCCTCCTCTTTTCAGCTTTGACTTTCTCTCCGGGAGTTATCTGCACCACAGCTGGCACCTTACTGCCACTTGCTCTGTGTTCCGGTGGGCACGGGGTCAGCTTCACCTGCCACATGGCTGGGCTCTGTCCTTCTCACTTAGGATCTGCTGCTTTCGTCCCTGGCCGCTCGGGAACCTAGCTCATCTGTTGCCCTCGGTTGTGCCTGGGCATTATGTGCCCCTGCGACAAGGCATTTGCTTTAGGCGTGGAAGAGTGTAGGGTATACTTCTCCTTTCCGGGTCTTGCGGTTTCTAATTTCTGGGAATCTAACTGCTGTGTCACTGTCGGGAGTGGCTTTCCTTTGTTGCTGTATGTCTGTGGAGGTGTTGGGTTCGCTGTATTCAGCCCCATCATGGGGGGTCCCCGCTTTTATACCGCAGAGCGTTTTCCATGGCTTCTTGCGGGTGGTTGGACTGTAGTTGGAGGTCTTTATCGCTATACCATTAGCGGTGAACGCGTTCTTTGTACCTACTTAATAAACAAAGGAAATGAGTTAAAAAAAAAAGAAATGTGGCTAGATCATATCGAACAGTATTAGATAGGATTTGGAAGGACAAGGTCCTGGGTTGTTGAAACCGAAACTGAAACTAGTCAGCCAAAAGACAGAGTGGTGCAAAACCAATATTTTGCCAAATTCGAGCACCTGATCCACAAGGACCTGACTATAGGAGACGTAGTGCTCTCTGATACAGTAGTTATCAATACCACAGTATGGGAATTGGATGCTCAATGCCCGGGACAGGAGGTAGTTAAGTAGATTGCAGATCACAATTGGAATATAAGAAGTGAAGAGTTCAACAGTCTTCAAGATGAGGGCAGGGAAACAACAGCAGATTGTACTCTAGTGGACAGCCTTCTATACTATAAAGGATATCACCTGATCACAAACGATGAGGTCTTATACCAAGCGCTCAGTTAGACGAGCGATAACGCTTGGGTTGCAGTGTATTTTGGCTACAAAAAAGATTAGCAATCATAATGCGGAATATGTACCCGCAGTGACTTGCGGAATGGATAAACAACAACATATAGTCCCGTGATCAGTGCCAACATAACAAGATGTCATAGTAGGCTAGATATGCCTTCGCACAGCGGTTGAAAATACTGTTTGTAGTGTGGACATTGACATCAACTAACATTATAAGCCAGACACTGAAATCAGAAGAGAACAGGCAGATCATGGTAGTAGTCGACCACTGAACTATAATTAGCAACTACATAGACCTCAAGGAAAACATAGTGGCAAAGGATACAGCTCACATCTTCCAGCTTGAAGTGTGCAAGCAACATGGGCTAGCGACAGAAATAACCTCAGTTATGGATACCAAGGTCACTGGAGAATTTATGCCCAGCGATATTTCCCACATATCCAGTTAACACTTTTGGTTTGCCTATTTGTTCATAGATGGAATGCCGTGCTCAGACTTTCTTGAATTTCCAATATATTCATGGTTGGTTTCTATAGCTTAGGTCTTACTAGTAACCCGCTCTCAGTTATTACATCTTTCACTAGACTATGCAGTGGAAAGATTTCTTGCAGCAAGGTTAAGGTGAACTGTTGTGCCATCATGTCCTTCCTTGATAAGCTGAAAGATCCTATTTTGGTTGGATAATGCACCACCACAGAGATGGCATCACAGTCATACGACGAGTGCAGGTCAGTAATGAAATCCTATGATATCGATCTTCAGAGCTTATCAGATGCTTTGTTGGACATTAGCAGCCAATTAGGTATCAGAGGTAAGACCTTTGTTCCAACACAAACGTTGCAATATTTGCCTTATCATTTGATCATTTCTCGTAAAGCTGGCACCTAGAATTGTGAGTCTATGGGTGCAGTAGTTTTTGCTATTCCCCCGTGACCTGCTACATGTCGAACATGGTTTTATTGTATCAATCCCATCCAGAGCTCGACATGATACGTTATACACACACTATTGTCATGTTTTAGGTGGCCACCATCCCACTTGCTCCACCCAAACACTATCTCGCTTATTTTCTTATATCTCTTCCCCAGTTCCGGGCATGTCTCCTACATGCCCTAGTTCTTTCTCCTTATCCTAGTGATCAAGTTGTTGAAATTCTCATCAGTTTCCACGATTTGCACTGCTTTGAAATACCTCCTGCTTGGGAGTGGTATTTGTTGTCTTTTGGTAATTCTTTGATCTTTGTTCGTTTGTCTGTCTGTCCTTTACTTCTGTCATCGGGAGATCCGACTTCGCTTTATTAGTTTCTGGTTGCTTTGCAATCTTGAAGTCGCATTGGCTCACCTTTCCAATCCCTCACATGGGGCGGTTCTGCTGTTTCTTTGGCATTACGAATGGTACTAGGGGCTGGATATCACTGGGGGCCTTAGTGTAACAATTCCTACCACTTAGCACTTCTCTCATGTGGGTAACCATACCCCAGTCTTGCCTGTTCCAAACTAGACTTCTTCTTTACCTTTGGATAGCAAAGCACCCTGGACTTATATCTGATAACTCATTCATGACCGCGGCTGCACCACACAGCCACTTAGCCGAATACAAAGTTACAGGTAAGAACATACAAACACGATAGCATGAAGAGCTCATCATCCTGGGTTCTAGTGACCTCTTTTATACTCGCTCTACAAGCCAGCCTTAACCCTGTGACCAACACCCACAGGCCACCTGGTCTGGACCAATGCACTGGGTGTGTTACATGTGTGAAAGACCTTGCATCATATGACTCAGAACTGCAGGTTATTCCAGCAGATGAACTCATCACAACCTATCAATAACTTGCAACTGTGACTTGTCGGGGACCGCATTACCCTAATTGTGAGTCATAGTATAAAAGCCAAACCAGCCTGCCTTGCCAGTAAGCATTACCAATCGGCCTTGCCAGTATGCCTTGCTCAGCTCTCCATGCATCGTCTTTTGAGCCATCTATCATGTAAGAAACCTTCCCTCAGTGTGTAACGGGGTCACCCCTAGGAAGATAGATCCCCAGGTTGCGAGCACACTGAACAACTACAAACTTATCGCCAAAAGTTCACGCAGATGTAAGAGTAAAGTAAACGCTAAAGGTTAATATCATTAAGCCTAACGCTTCACTCAATTAAGTTCTCCAGAGGATTGATCATTGGAGTAGGGGAGTTCGCGCATAGACTTTCAGGTTGTTTTATCCCATGCCAGAAACTCCCCAATCAGTTTACGCCAACCATTCAAGCATACCCCTCTCCGCAAAGAGTCTTCCGACATGTCCACTGGGACACCCTTCGGGCATGCATGTGTAGACACACCTTAGTCGGCGTTCACCTTATGCGGCTATCATTTCTGTGGTGCATTTCCATTTTGCCCCCCAGGGTGATAGCTTCTTTGCATCGGTGACTGGCAAGTGGCTAACACTCAAGGCAGCTGATGAACTGGACTATCTATAATACCCTTCCCATGTGCATTAGCTTCTACTTGGCCCTGGAAGCTACTGTGCGCTGTTTATCTATCTACTGTTTACAGTTCTCAGGCTTCCGGTAACTTACAGAGGATATGGTAATCTGGGAGGGGTCCCATAGGCGCTACCCATGACCACTATGTTGGATCCATCTTACCTCCGGTACAATCATGCTTTTAGTGTCTCTGCACTTCCCTTTTAGAGCTTATGGCATTGGGGACACTTTCAGGCTTGGTAGGTGTAAAGCTCTCCCCACCACCCTCGTACCACCCGGGACTACCTTTGCGACCCCAATGGTTAACTCCAGTTAACTCGGTCAGTTTTGGTCCCTTTTACTCCGAACAACTTGGAGGAGGTACTCCACCTTGCACCCTATGCCCCGTTGTATATCCCGCGAACAGCCTATGGTGGACAGGACGGCAGCGACATATGCGGTATTCCAAGCAGGTCTGCAAAGCTCCATCTTTGGTTGACTGCATACAACTGTGCAACCGTTTGCCCGTGACGTCTGGTCCTCAAGGCAGTGCCGGAGGGGTATGATTGGAATAGTTTCTGCAATTTACAGCTTCTTCGGAGCGACGTAGCTCACCCAATGCCATCTTCTGGAACCCCAGATTCCAGTATTATTCTTCGCTTTGCATGACAAACATTATGGTCATTTTTCCCAAACTCCCCGTGGGAATTCATATTGAAAGGTAGGGTAACTCAGCACTCTGGGCAGGGTAACCCAATGTAACGGGGGCACCCCTAGGAAGATGGATCCCAAGGTTGCGACCGCACCAAACAACTTCAAACTTATCGCCAAAAGTTCACACAAATGTAAGAGTAAAGTAGACGGTAAAACTTAATATCGTTAAGC
>PYWC01000034.1:187728-256710 GCA_003182015.1 Tuber magnatum
CCAATGCCATAGGCTCTGAGAGGGAAGTGCAGAGACACTAAAAGCATGATTCCTACCGCAGGTAAGGTGTATCCGAGGTAGTGGTCGTGGGTAGCGCCCATTGAATCACTCCTGGACCACCGAACCCTGCGGAAGACACAGGAAGCCCAAGACTCATAAATAGTAGATAGATAAAGCGCTCACGGTAGCTTCTGAGGTCAAGTAGAAATCCATGCATATGGGAAGGGTGTCATAGATAGTCTAGTTCATGCAGCGTCTTGAGTGTTAGCCACTGGCAAGACGCCGAGGCGCAAAGGTTTTCACTCCGGCAGACAAAATGGAAATGCTCCGCAGAAACGATAACCGCATAAGGTGAACGCCGACTAGAGCGTGTCGACACATACATGCCCGAAGGGGGTGTCAGGAGACGTGTCGGACCGCCCTTACCGGAGAAGGGTGTGCTCCAACAGTTCGAGTAAACTGATGGGGGAGTTTCTGGCATAAGATAAAACTACCTGAAAGTCTATGCCAGAACTCTCCTACTCCAACAATCAATCCTCTCGAGACCTTAATTGAGTGAAGCATCAGGCTTAACGATATTAAGTTTTACCGTCTACTTTACTCTTACATCTGTGTGAACTTTTGGCGATAGGTTTGAAGTTGTTTGGTGCAGTCGCAACCTTGTCATCCATCTTCCTAGGGGTGCCCCCGTTACAGCGAGAGAATCGGTATCATCATCATCCGGACTGTCATGATCAGAGTCCCCTCAATCTTCTCCCGTTCCCATTGCACCACCGCTGTGTGGTACATTTTGTCTCCACTACCCCTGGGGTTTCCACCTGGGGTTCCCGTGGTCTGTCATACCCATCAAACTCTTCCTCCTGGCCATCCTGATTCCGATCCCCAGTGTCGTTACCCCCTGGTCGTACTGATGCGGTGGTGGAACAGGGGGTCGCCCACACTCAGGAGTTGGGTTACGAGCCACCTCTGTTATTCTCAAAAATGCCTTAAGCTCTGGAAAGCTCAGGGGTTGTATTGGGGGCCTAGTATGCCTGCATGATTCACAATACCCACATCTTGGTCCCCCATCTGCTTCCTTTTGCCTTCTTCTGTGCCATGCCGGGGTTCCTTGTTCCTTCCCGCACTCAAATGTGTGGTAATAAATCCACCCCATACTAGTCCCTTCCAATTTGCAGCCCAATGGACAGAACTATTCTTGACTGTACGAATCAACGCTTGTGATCGTGGGGAGCACCGAGGGAAGAGCTGGTTTGGAGGGGGCAGAGGGAATCACGGGTGCTACAAGGAACAGAGTGAGCGGGTGTCCCGGGTCCGGGGTGTAGGGTTCCCCGCGATAAAGCTGCGGGTGCTCGCTCTTGCTGGTGCTGTACCTGTTCACAAAATCCCGCTGACGCCACTCGCAAAGGCTGGAACCCACGGGTAACCGACCCTAGAGGTGGGAAGGTAGTGGCAGGAAAGGTGTCAGGGGCGGGTAATGAAACTGATATAGGTGTGGGTCTTGGGGCAGTGATAGGAGGTACAGAGGTTGCAACTGATGGGGCTGCTGGAGGAATGACGGGAGCAGGGATCGGACGAGGAGTACGGTCAGGAATATCTGGTGCCAGGATACCCTTCCACATTGACGTTCTTTTCTTAACACGAAATCTGTCCCCCGGTCCAAGCACCGGGCTTACTGAGCGACTGAGTGCGATTGAGGAGGAGATAGATAGAGACGCTGTTAATGTTCTTGTGAAGGAAGAGGTGTAGCTGTAGCTGTCACCCTTGAGGCTTTCCAGCATGCTTATCCCCACGAGGCTTAGGTACGCGCTCCCTTGTTCGTCACTGGCTCTCATAGCCAATTCCATCCCAAAGTTCTCGGGCTTGGTATGGACCAGTGGAAGTGGGGGCGCTACCTCTATCATCGGCATGTCATTCTTAGCATCAATACTATACACTCCAGTAAAGCCCTTTTCCAACACTGCCATATGATGTTTCAAAGCCTTTTGATCACGCAGCATCCGCAGGTATACCTCCTGCCCCACTTTCATCTATTTCACCACCACCCAAGTAATGTGTTTGCAGAACACCTCCTGTTGCTGGTTGTTCCAGTCTCTCATTTCTCCCTTGTCCTGGGCGAGTGACTTAGCTACCTCACAGACGATGTAAGGTTTGACAAACACATGAGAGAATTGACCAAAGGGGGTACCTCATGGCGCTGCATCGCTTGTGTTGTAGGCAACAGTGCAGTCTTGGAAAAACAAAAGTGCCATAGTGCGAGAGTCTGTAATTATAAGATCAACAAAAATACATCAGGAAACTGAATGGGGGTGGCCTCCAAGAGTGACTGGTGGGCGTCCCATTCACTACTACAAACATCCGCAAAATCCCACGCAGCAAACGTGGTGACAGAGGTCTCATCGTGGTCAATGTCTGAATTCCGGTGGGCTTCCATTCTTGTTCCAAGTTTGGTACTAGCCATTACGCTTCCCACTCTGAGCTGCTTGTTCTAGACCAGGTTACCAGTATTCACGCAAGGTCGGTGCTGAAAGTTGGGAAACAATTAATCAGGAGGGGGGTTAAGCGTGGAGGACGCTTAACAATATACAGTAATGGGGGCATACCGAGAAAGATGGATCCCAAGCTTGCGACTGCACGGAACAACTTCAAACATATCGCCAAAGGTTCACGCAGATGTAAGAGTAAGGTAGAAGGCAGAACTTAATATGGTTAAACCTGACGCTTCACTCAATTAAGGTCACGAGAGGATGGATAGTTGGAGTAGGAGATTTCTTGCATAGACTTTGTGGTAGTTTTATCTTATGCCGGAAACCACGCCCTTGGTTTACTCCAACTGTTCGAGCTCACCCTTCTCTGCTAAGGATGGTCCGACACGTCTCCTGGCATACCCGACTGGCATGCATATGTCGGCACACGCTAGTCAGTGTTCACCTTATGCGGCCATTGTTTCTGCAGTGCATTTCTATGTTGCCCGCGGGAGTGAAAACCTCTTTGCATCGGCGTCTTGCCAGTGGCAAACAGTCAAGACACCTGATGAACTGGACTGTCCATGACACCCTTCCCATGTGCATTGGTCTCTACTTGGCCCCGGAAGCTACTGTGAGTGCTTTATCTACCTACTATTCACAGTTCTCGGGCTTCCAGTGTCTTCTGCAGGATACGGTAATCTGTGTGAGGTCCAATGGGTGCTACCCATGACCACTACCTTGGATCCACCTTACCTGTGGTAGGAATCATGCCTTTAGTGTCTGTGCACTTCCAATTCAGAGCCTATGGCATTGGGGAGACTTTCAGCCCTGGTAGGTGTAAAGCTCTCCCGGGCGCCACCACACCACCCAGGGCAGCCTTTGGGACCCTGACGGTTAACTCCCATTGACTCCGCCCGTTTTGGTCCATTTTACTCCCAACAACCTGGGGGAGGTACTCCGCCTTCCACCCTGTGCCCCCTTGTATATCCTGAGACCTGCTTACAGTTGACCGGATGGCAGCGACGTATACGGTGTTCAAAGCAGGTTACCAAAGCTTCTTCTTTGGTAGACTGCCCACAACTGTACAAACATTTACGCAAGATGGCTGGGCCTCAAGGCGGCGCCGGAGGGGTATGATAGGAATAATGTCTCCGATCTATAGCTTCTTCGGGGCTGCGTAGCTCACCAAATACCATCCTCCGGAACTCCAGATTCCAGTGTTATGCATGGCTTCGCGCGACAAACATTGCTGCGATTTTTCCCGAACTCCCCTAGGGACTTCGTATTAAAAGTTAGGGTAACTCAGGACTTTGGGCAGTGCAACACAAGCCCTATGGCATGGTAACCTAGTCCTGAGGGTAGGGTAACGTTGTCCGGTAAACCAGGTGACTTTTCCCTGTTACCCCGCCTATTCCGTTGCCGGAGACACACACTTCTGACCTTGCTTCAGTTACCTGGCCTAGCTGAGTAATTGCCCCTTCAGAGGTCCCTAAGTACGCTGACACCGCTTCCAGGCGTGCCCAGGTACCTATCTACCTGGCCAGCTAATTCTGTTAATTCTCGGAGACCGGGCCATCGCGTCTCCGTAGGTCTAGTACTTACTTGCCTGCCATTTCGTACCAGTTCCCCTCCTGGCTAGCTGTATGGGTGTAGGTTGCGACTACCATACCTCATGTATTCTCTGTGATTACACCCTGCCACTATTAGTCACCTTTGTTCCCCTCTCCCTTCCGCTTGCGTCCGATCAGCATACAACCATTTCATAACAGCTTTCCCCCACACTGTCACCTCACTTCCCAACAACTGCCAGTACCTTGTCTCGCACTTCCAGTATTCTCATAGATCTGGGAGTGCCCTATTGCGAACCTCAAGGGTTGGCTGTGGCATTCTGATTCTTTCCTCTTCGGCAGAGAGGGTCCCCCATTAGTTGGCAATGAGCCCTTAGGCCTTGGACTCTATTTTTTCCAGGTCATCAACCAGTCAGTGCAGGCTGTCTCCGTCCATGACCGTTTCCGAATTTTCCTCTCTCCTCCCACATTTTTGCTCTGCCCTCAAGACTGCCCTTTCCCCTTTATTTTGTCTTGACTCCTTTTAGGTAGCTTCTCCCTTCCTTCTTTCCCCTGATATTACCCTGCGTGCACATTCTCTCCTTTATGCATCTTGCATCTCTCTCGCTAGCATTTCTGCCACCTTTTCCTTTTCTGAACTTCTTCTCTATTCCTTTAGGTCCTCAGAGTGTGTGGGAACTATCCTCTACCTTGCTTGTTGCTTACGTGCACTCATCACCAGTGATCATAGCAGTCCGTCCATGACATGGTATTTTCTTCTGCTGCTTCCTCAGCCCCAATCGCCTTTTATCCCACTCTGCTTCAGAAGGCCACTCATAGCTTGGTATGGTATGGGTGTTGACACGGCCGGGACCGATGGTGGTGGCCAAGCTATCATATGCACTCAAAGGAGCTGATCTTGCTTCTGTTATTGCGATTTTTACACACTACAGCTTTGGGGAGTTAATGTTCGTGGAAACGGCTGCCTGCCAGTTCCTGCTTTTTAAAGTTGGTTGCAGAGTACCACGTTTCATTGTGTTCTGGAGAGTAGCCTGTCTACTTGGCAAGACATTGCAGTTTTCCACAGTGGAGTCTCCCATCCAGGATCACATTGAGTTTGCACTGGTGATCCCAACCCATTCTGATGGTCAAAGCGTGATGTTCGTCTTGTGTGCGAACTTTGTTCTTTGAGTAAAGTGTCAGGAGTGAGCGCTGAAATCTGTTGCAAATCGGTATCTGGGGTGGTAGGTCCTGCTCAAAAGCGAGACTTCCACCTTTGCCAAGATCTTGAATGGTCTGCTTTTCTTGTAGTACAGTTTTTTCAATAGTGTTGTGGTTCATATATTGTGTGGTAACTACCATACCATATGTCCTGATTGCTGGTTTGGGTCAGGCCTTCCTGGTTGATTGTAGTTCCCCTTTAGTCTCCAATTTACTTGGACTATTCCTGTTCCCAACAGTTCGTGAACTGGTGCTATAACAGCAGGTTTTGTTCTCCTGCCTCTAGTCAAATGACCTATACATCTTATTTGAGATTTGGTTACTAATTTGTGCAGAATGCAGGGTTCTTGATCATCTCTTGTTCTCCATTATTGCAGGCGAAGCGTACCATTGGCCGTGGTTAGTTCTAGTTGTCCTGTTGAGAGTTGACATAGACACGAAGATATTGTTCCAGTATCCTATTGGTTGATTCCATCCATCTATCCTTTCAGACGTGGAACAACATCCTTAGCCTTCGCTGGATGCTCCACCGCTGGGTTGTTTCCTTCCATACCACGGGGATGAACATGGACCCTCGGTCAGTGATCATACCTTATAGCAAACAGTGGAGCCTAAACATTTTGTTTGAAATAGTTAGAGCGAACAGTTGTACTGTCATGTCCTCCCCACATGGAATGATGTAATCCCATTTGGTTAGACAATCTACGAGTACATGGATGGCATCCTAACCATGCGATGGTGGCAAGTTATATATGTATATATATATATGGAATCCATTGATATGGATTTCCATACACTATCCAGTCCTTTGTTCATCTTTAGTATCCTATAAGTTGTGCCTTGCATGACTTTTGTCCTGGCACAGACGTCGTGGTTTGGGACAAATCAGTTCCTCATTTCACATATATCTGGTGAATGGTATTGGTGGTATAGCAAGTAGGTAGTTTTCGGTATACCTCCATGATCTGCTGCCAATACATCACGGTTTCTTCGTATCAATTCTGTTAGCATTTTTCCATTCTCTAGTATTCATGTTTGATCCTTATATTTGATGCATCTATCTTCCCATCTGTACAATGCAAGTGCTGTAACCTTTATTTTCTTATCTCCTTTGTCTAGTGATTTTCATACCTGCGCAATTTTTCCCGTCCTTTAGACTTATTTCCCTCGTAGTGTCAATCATGTCATTTTACATTTCAACCATCCCCACCCCTAGGAACAAATTGTCTTTCACTAATGAAATACCTGGTCTTCAAGCAATTCTCTCACATTTACCGGTTTTTCATCTGTACCTCACCTGCCTTGTAAGAGCCACCGCCTTTCCTCCTTCCCTCCCCCATCAGAATTTAACTCTGAAGTCATAGGGTGTCTGCTTTTCCTGCCAGCATGTTTGACGATGATTTAATTCCTTAGTTATCCTCAAGAGTATCAGGTTTTCATCGTTCCTATGCAATAAAGTGTAATGGTTGCTATCAAAAATGTACTGTCTCCCTTCTTTGGTAGCCAGAAGTATCTCTAGTAGTTCTTTGTCATATACATCATCCTTGGATTAGGCCAGGAGTATTGTTTCGACCCTACATGTAATGGGTCCCGATTTCCCCTCACTCTATTTCTGCATTAGGATTCCAGAACAATTGTATTTCGACACCTCCATTTCAATCCTGGTTTCCTTTTCTACACCAAAATCTACCAGGATAGGTGTAGAAAGTGTCTTGGTTCATAACTTGTGGCAGGCCATTTCTTGTTCTGCTTCCCGGTTCCTTTACCATACTTTTTGAGGAGGTGACGGATCCGTCTTGATGTTCTGCTGCACACCTCGATGAGAGGGCAGAAGATGTAGCTGAAGTGTATACAGTACTAGGTGTCTCCTTTGTTCTTTAGCGCTTCCCAAACCTATATCGTTCTACTTTTGACTGGGCCTTTGGGAACCTCGCAGTTTATTATGAATCTGGTCTATTCCACTTCTGGTTTGTAGAAACTTGCACTTGATTGGTTTCACCTTCATCTTCCTCTTTTGTATTGCATTCATAATCGTCCTGATGCCCCTTTGGTCTTGTTCGATTTTCTGGAAATATGTGAGTATATCATTCACGTACGGGGTGCATCCCACAGCTAGATGTTGGCTCAATACCTAGGTGACACATAGGAGAAAATGTGGTAGCGAAATGGATATTGCATGTCATTGCCGGTATAAGCTCACGTGTTCGACCACAGGGTTCACTGGAGTATTTGGAGAACCAGGGAATTCCCCCCAATATGACGCTAATACAAAGTGCTTGGCTATGCCACTGTTGCAGGCAACTAAGAGGAGGGCCTCTGCTGGATCCCGAAGGTGGGAGCTGCGGCTATGCTGAAAAGATCGAACCCATTGCTTCACGCAGTTTGCTGCAGAGGTAAACGCATGTCACGACTTCTCAGCCTTCGCAACTGATGGACGCCAACCAGAGGAAGGTGGGCTACTCCAACAGCGGTCGCTGGCTGTCTTAAGATCAGCCCGACTGAATTGCAAGGCAGTTGGTAGAGGAAGGCCTACAAAATACTAAAGAGGGCATGTTGCGCACAGAGTTATTGTTCATCCGCACAGGGGGGGACAATAAGATAGAACCAGAAGGAGCCCTGGGGGACATAAAATTCACCGCGAGCAGTGAAAAGCCTAACCGCTATTGGCCCAATAAGGACGGAGTGTGGATTGTGTAGGTGGACAGAGACGGATGGTAAATCAAACCGTATTGATAAGTCTGTCATCAGAGTCGATCACACACCATGCAGGGAATCAACCGTGAACCACTTGCTACAGTAAGAGGGTTGAAATGACTATGAGTGGAGCTGGTACCACAAGTAGAGGTCTGGTAACACTCTACCCCCAGTTCCCAGAGTTCATAGTGAAGTGGCGTAAAAGCTTTCATGGTCTACAAAGTTAGCACTGAGGAAAATAGCAAAAAGTAGATAACCCAAGAATACAGGGACACAGAATAGAACTATTGAGGTGCCTCCTCCACTTTTACAAACATCACTGGTGATGAAGAAGAAATGTTATCAATATATCCATTATACTATAAACTGTTTATACTTCTAGTGATCTTGAACATAGGTGTCACGTCTTAGTATTGACTTCATCACACATTAGCTGTTAGTCAGGTCCCGCTTGTCCTCTAAGTCCGCTACTACCCAACAAGCCAGTGGATCCAATGCACAAATGGTGTGGGCAGCTTGAGTAGGCCACATAACATAACCAAATATTCATGCATGCCATACCCTGGAGTAAAAGTTGTTTTCCATTTCTCACATGGTTTGATCTTGATGTTGTGACAGGCCTCCTCAACGTCATACTTGGCAAGGTACTTGGCTAATACTATTCAGTCCAGGGAATTAGACATCAATGGTAGCAGGTATCGGTTCTTCTTCTTTATCTCATTGAGGGCATGCTGATCTGCATGTAGGCTGAACTTTTCATCCTTTTCCTGGATGAACTGGGTGGGTAATCCTCCTTCCGTGAATGAGTCTCGCAACCATCCTCCATGCCAGTTTTGCATGATGTAGGCCTTGAGTTCCAGCAATTCTGTTTTGCCTAGCGGGCAGACCAGTTTTGTGAGAAAAACGGTGTTCTTCTGGAACTAATTTCCCCAGTCTACATCTTTCTAATACTGTGGGACTTCAGTTGCATCGTGCTCCGAGAATGTTTTCCAATGTCGCTGGTATTGTTCTGGAAATGTCTGATTCCATGATTTGTCTTCCTTGTGCTTTTTCTGTTGAATTGCTGGCTCTGTGCTAATATTCAGTTTGGTCTACATAGCAGGGTCTTGGTACCATTGTAGTTTGAAAATCCCTGTATTATCTGCTGATTGGAAGAACTTCCCATATGCCGATGAGGTGATTTCGCAGATTTCGCAGCTTTTGCCAGGGTTTTGCACTTGACTGGTTGGTGGATATATAGTTCCTAATTCTTTCATTTAGTGGCTGGTTTCTTCAATCCTCTCCACCTCCCGTAGCTCTTCCTCCACGCGCATAGCAATTCTCAATTCTGTGATCGGATTGACTTTTTCCACTTGCAACACTTTATTGCTTAGGTTTTTGAGGACAACCTTTACGTCACCGGTATGGCTAGTGTTGAAGACCCTGGCATTGGTTATGAGTGAGTGTTCGACCCCTACACCACTGGGTGGGGCCATTCACAAATCAGCAGGACATGCCAGTACCTTGCCTATTCCAGTGACGATTATGTTCTACCCTCTGGCATGTGTACTTTGTTGTTCATTAGTATACAGGTCATACCCTGCCGCCATCGCTGTACCTCTGGCAGACACCTTTGCCTGCCTCATCAACCTCTAGACTTGGATCTGTTAATACACTTGGCCACTCTGCGCACTTCATACTTTTGGCCCTAGAGTCCCGAGAACTTTGCGTTTAAGTTCACTTCTTAGGCTTCTACTCTAGGGTTAATATATATGTTCGGAGACCTGTGCAAAACAGTTAGCTATTTACCTGTTATTTGCAAACGTAATCTTGTCATTTTCCTACTGAATTGTGGTACTGGATTGCCCGAAGCCAGTCATCCCTTGAATTACCTCTGGACTTTGTAGGTTGGCTACCCGCAAGGTCACTACTTCACCATAGCCACCGATATATGAAGCAATTTATACTCTGTAGATGATCGGTGCCATAGAACTATTCTTTCCATCTGCGAATTGCCCATCTCCAGGTTTCTTTACCTGAAATTTCATGAGGCTGTTTTTGTCTCATATTCCCCGGTCGATAAAATCCTCTGTTGCTCCTGAATCAAGGACAGCATGTATTATAACCCTTTTGCTTGCACTGTGTAGTAGTGTCTTAACCCTCACATAATCTCCTTCATGTTCTGGTAGCGCTATCCCCAATGTCAGATAGTGCTTTCCCACGTGGATGGGTTTTTATCCGTTATTGTCCCTCTGATTACCTAATTATAATCACCGTTGTCTTTCTCCCCCTGGTCGTTTTCGATGTCAAGAATCAACCCCAATATTTTGGCAGGACTTGCTGTTCCTCGTTTCCACCTAACTGGGCCGGTACTCCCTTGTTGCGTTGTGTCTCTGTCATCTCTGGGCAGCCTGCAATTTCGCAGCACATGGCCACTTGATGCACAACCTAGGTATAATCTGCCTTTCACACTGTGTTCATATTCTTGCTATAACGGCTTAAGGTTGGGCGTTCTCCTACATGCCTCTAGGTCTATTGCGGCACCCTCCTACATTGTTGTTAAACATGCTGGTCGGAATATTCTATATTTGTTCCATGGAGTCGTCCTGTATTTCTGCCTTCTTGTTTTCCTGGTTTGCAGAAAACTGATCATTGCCAGGTCTGGCTCACTTTCCCTCGCCCATAGTATGAACTCTGCCAGCTGCGGGCACTTGGTCTCTATAGTGTCCAATGCATACTATAATTGCAGGGTACAGGCTGGGAGCAGATATCGAAATCAGGTATCATCGTCTTATACTGCATCTCTAGTAAGGTACTCGAGTTCGTTGCAGAAATCAAATAGGGTCTTCTTTTCATGTCACGTGGTGGACTGCTTGTTTGTGGCCATCCGCGACATATCCACGTCTTTAACGGAACGCACATCTGTAATGGGAGCACCCCGCAGAAGATGGATCGGAATGTTATGACCGCAGACAAGAACTTGCAACTTATCACCAAATGTATACAAAGATGTCACGGTAAAGTAAATGGTAAAACTTGGTATCGTTCGGCCTCACCTTTCACTCCAATAAGTTCGCCTGAGGATTGATCGTAGCACTGGGAGAATTCTCGTATAGCATATCACGTAGTTGTATCTTATGCCAAGAACCCCGTCGTCAGTATGCTGCAACGGTTCAAGCATACTCTTCTCTGTTCCACATAAGATGAATAGGCATACCATGCAGGGCATGTCATGGGATTGTTGACAAAAGGTCACCTGTCCGATCCGCGGGTCTATTGGAGTGTTTGTGGAATCACATGGTTTCTAGCAACACGACACTGGGACAAAACCCTTCTCTATGCCACCAGCGAAAGTCACCGATAGAGGGGCTTTTACCAAGTCTCCAAGAGAGGACTCTCGGCTAGCCCATGAAGGTTGAATGGAATAAATTCGTTTCTTGGTTGTAGAGATAAAGGTATACAAAGGTCACTGCACTGTGCCACTGGATGTATGCCAACTGGGAGGAGGTCGGCTACTCCAATAGGACTCCCTGGCTGCCTTTGTGTGGAGCAAGAAGGAATTTCAAGTGTATTGGTAGAGGAATGTAGAGGAAAGTTGTGATAAGGCGAAGACACCAAAGAGAAGATCGTTCACCCACATCCGGGGGCATGATAAGGTAGAGTCAGAAGAAGGCCTACCACATGGAAGGTTAAGCCATAGTGTCAAGAGGCCTAAATGCCATGGGGACAATTAGCAAGGATCATGCCTCCTACATGTTAATGGAGGCACAGGAGGACTTGGCCTCCATTAATAAGTTGGTAGTCGGGGCAGGTCACTTGGTATGCAAAGATAGAACCAGTAACTGCTTGCCGTCGAGAAAGGGTTCTGGTGACCACGATTAGAGCGAACACGGTGAGGAGAGAAATGGAACCCTCTTCGCGCTGTTCACAGAAATCAGGGCCAGGTAGGGTGCAGGTTTTCACAGTCCATGAGGTGGCCATAGGGAAAGATAGCAGGAATAGATAGTCCATGAATACCCAGACATCGGATATAAATATCCAGGCCCCTGCAACACTTTACAAACATCATTAGAGCAAGGAGAGGAGATCTTATCAATATATTCATTGCACTATATGCTTCATATCATACTTCTATTGTATAACTGTGAGTGACTTTTCCTAGCAATCACACCATCACGTCTCAGGCCTGCAGTCGGACTTCCTTATCCTCAGAGTTTGCCACTACTGAACAGTGGATTGGTATATTCTAGAGGACCGCTGCCCAAAACTACATGCTCCAATAAGCCTGGAGGACCGCTTGTAATGACCCAGCACACTTGTGCTATGTTAGCCAAAACCTACACACATCCAAGCATCACAGAGGGGAACTGGCAGCAATGGGCAGTCAAGTAAGTACTTGACCTATGGACACCCAATGGTCCAGGCTGCGACATCCACAGCAATGGCGGGGAAGGTGCTTTGGCACATGGCCATAACTGGGAGAGGTGTCAGCATACTTAGATACGCCTAAAGGGGCAGTCATTCCGCTGAGCCTGTAACCGGTACGGGTACTAGGTTATATGTTAAGGTTCTATGTTTGGTTTTACGGTATCATTTGATACTGGAATTGTTTCGTGTACTATCAGTGGATACACATATTGTTTTATGTTTAGTTTCACAGTTTCGTTTGATACTCGAATTGTTTCGTATGCTATCAGTTGATACAGACCTTGTTTTATGTTTAGTTTTACAGTATCGTTTGATACTCGTATTGTTTCATGTGCTATCGGTTGATACACAAAATGTTTTGGAATGTCCCTCAGCCTGGGGATAAGCGATAGACTGTATTTAAAGACCGCTGATTTCCACGATGGAAACAGCAGACTTCGACTGATAGTATCCTTAATATACTTGGTTGAACAGTTACTTCTCTGATCCCCTATTACACTCTTGCGAAGCCTCCTTTGGTTAGCAGCGCTGACTTCTTGTTGATCAAGAAGCCATCTGCTCCTATTGTACCGCTACATGATAAGGGCCTGGCCCGAACAGGTTATATTTTTTAAACCTCAGCAAGTGGTTAGAAACCTGCCCATACCAGCTCTGATCAAACCTACGAAGCGTGATAAAGAAGCCAGCAGCTGGGACCGGCAGAACCAGGAAAGGTTCGGCTCCTCCAACACAACACCATTGAGTCGTTAGTAACTCGAAGTGGGAAGCAGGTCCCCTGAGAAGGTCTTGCCAAAAGAAGGCAACCCCAGAAACCGCAAAGGCCAAAGAGCGGCTGCTCTATTGACGAACCAGAAAGACAGTTAGCTCGAGACTTGGCCAAGCAGACCTTTGGCGAAGCAACCGATGAGTTAGCAAAGCCAGCAACCAGCCTTCCAGGGCTTTTCCCCCCCAGCCCCAGCAAAGGAAAGGCGCCAGCACCACCGCCACCGAGAGAAGCATCATCTTCCCATTCCACAAAGAAAGAAGGCGATAACGAAGAATCAGAGCAATCGATAACAGTAGAGCCGCGAGACGAACTATCACAAGATCTCTCAGACGACTCATCAGACGACGATTCCAGTAGTGAGGAGTCTGAGCACAGTTTGTCCAAAGAGGAATCTGCCGCGCCGTCTGGCCCAGGGGCCCGGCGACAGGGACCCAAGGTCAAGCTTCCCCTGCCACCAACATTGTCAGGCGAAAAAGACGACCTAAAGCCTGAGGCATTTGACCGATGGGTGAGGACCACTTCACAGTACCTCGCCTTGCACGGCGTGGACAAGACAAAGGATGGAAGTAGAGCGTACTTCGTAAGCTTCTGTACAGGAAAGGCAGAAGAAGCATACCACCACGCAATGAACCATTACAATAGTCAGGAAAAAATAAGAGGAACGACTCTGATAAAATATCTGTGAGATAGATTCCAGTCCTCACGAAATACCGAAGAACTGTATGAGAAATTCCAGGAAATCCAACCAGTGCAAAATGGGAAGACAAAGAGGATAACATTGGTAGCGACGGACCTCCTGATGTACCATGGATGATTGCGCAATGGACCATTGTCCCAGTACATGTTACAACAGAGGCTGTATGAGGCAATGCATCCCAGACTACGCCAAGAGGTAGAACCTATGGAAGAAGATGGAGACTCCTTTGACAAGATAGTCAAGCGAGCTGAATGAAAGGATGCCATCCTCTATGAGACCAGATTTTAACGAACGCACGTAACCCAGCAACAGAGTAGTAGAGGATCATCATCACGTGATAACAAAAGGAAAGAACAATCTAACCACAAATTATCGCAAGATAAGAAAGACAAAAAGCAGAATCGAAGGGATGAAGACTCATGTTTTGAATGCGGGAAAAAGGGGCACTATGCCAAGGACTGTTATGCCAAGAAGGGAAAAGGAAAGTCAGCAAAACGCGACGCAAGCACAAACCACATGGAGGCAACTGAGGACGATGAGGTGGAAATTAACTTGGTAGAACTGGAAAGCCTCCGGACGCAACCAGCACTGACAGTTAGAGCCTGGGACGCCCTGGAAGCAACGATCTTCATAGAGGGCCACCCGGCAAAGGTACTATGTGACACAGGAACGATCGGTTGTGATATTATCAGCACTACCTTCGTCTCAACCCATGGCATACCCACAGACCCCCTACCCCAACCAACAACAGTCAACATGGCAATGAAAGGTTCCCGCTCCTCAAGCCACAAGAAATGTGGACTGACCGTAGGAATCAGGAAAAAGAGATGGACAAATCAGGAGATATTGGTAGGAAACTTGGCTAAATACGACGCCCTAATTGGAATGCCATTCCTAAAAAGACACAACACCCTTATCAGGTGTGGGGATACAGCAGTGGAGTTTCCCGGTAATAAACTACAAGTGCTATACAAACCAACAAGCGGAGAATTCCGAGCCGCTGTTCCAGATGCCACGTCAGCAACACTGTTGGAAGAATACAAGGATGTATTCCCAGACAAGGTTCCTGAAACGTTACAACCTATGCGCAAGATTAACCACCATATTCGGCTAAAGGATCTAGCTGACTCAAAACAACCAACCAACATAGTCATTTCCTGAAGCATACAAAGAGAAACTCATGAACTGGATTAACGAGAAATTAAGGGCCGGAGTAATTGTATGACAGGAGGTTCCCGGAGCGGCATCTATGTTCGTGTAACCAAAATCAGACGCGAGGATCCGCCCCCTGGTAGATCTGAAAGTCCCAAATGACAAGACAATTATGGATAGTCCATCCGATCCCCAACCAGCAACCGACCCTAAACCGTATTGGACGCGGAAAATTCGGCAGCAAAATTGACTTAAGGGATGCATACTTCCAAACACGAGTGGACAAGGACAGCGCTAGGTTCAACTCATTCAAAACTCCCTTTGCACGATTTGTTAGCAAAGTCATGCTACAAGGAGACATGAATGCACCAGCAACATTTATGCAAATTATGGAAGACCTCATGAGCGAATTCCTATATCATTTTGTATCGGTATACATTGATGATATCCTCATATTCTCAGACACCCCAGAACAACATGAAAACCACATACACCTAGTGTGTGAGTGGCTCAGAAAGTCAAAATTCTACGTTAGCAAAAAGAAATGAGTACTGTTTGCAGACAAACTGGAGGTGCTAGGACACATAGTGGATAACCATGGAGTTCATACCTCCCCCCAGAAAATATCGACAATTGCAGGTTGGAAGACAACTGAAAAGAAAGAAGGAATTACAACAATTCCGAGGAATAGTAAACTACATGGCCCAATTCCTCCCACATGATGCTACCATAACGGCAGCTGTAACGGATCTAACGGCAAACGACGAATTCGTATAGACACCCACTCATCAGACAGCAGTCGAGATGATCAGGAGGCAGATTGTTTATCACCAGGTCATGCGACCAATAGACATACACCGCAATGAGCCAATCTGGTTAGTTACCGACACCTCAGATTCGGGAATAGGAGCATGGGTAGGGCAAGGACCCACTTACGAGATGGCTCGACCAGCCAAATTACACAGCAGCAACTTCACCAATGCACAGACAAACTATGGAACTAGGGATAAAGAGGCCTTAGCGATAGTGGAGGCGGTTAACCGGTTCTACAATGTACTAATGGGAAATTCCTTTACAATGGTTGCAGATTACCAGCCCCTGACACATCTACGAACAGCGAAGAACCAAAGTAGGAAGCAAGTCAGGTGGCTTAGTCCCTGGGAAAAATAAGATGCAAAGACCGTCTATGCACCAGGAAGCACGAACTAGTTAGCTGATGCTCTTTCGCGAATATACGAGGGAGAAGTAGACTTGAATCAACTCTATGGCCACTATTATACACAGGAATCAGGTGACATCTCGGATAACACAGTCTATACGCAAGAATCAAATACAATGGAGCCCGAGCAAGATATCTTACCTACCTCACCCCCTTACTCATACACTGAGTACCCCAAAGAAGCCCCAGTGCCCCCTGCAAGCCCTCCCTCAATCATGGCGGGAAATGATGGGGGAGACAAGTGCACCATGCGCAGCATGCCACCCCAGGAACTCCAACATAGTATGCTGCATTATTCGCAGGGTTACGTGGACCATTGCCCATATCACCAAACTGAGATCAAGTTCACGAATCACCACCCCAGACGGCCATACAAATCAACCCCCTGACCTCCTAGTGAAGGACCAAGCCCCTCAAGCACAGAAATTGACCCAAGCTTCACGGAATCTCCCATGATCTATGATTGGGAATGGGAGCCAACAGTTGGTGGAAGACCAAATAGTGCGGGAGAAGGGCCGTCCAACCTCATTCAACCGATGCACAGATCATATGCAATCCCTGCATTACTAAATCCCGAAGCCCCGGCATTCCAAATGCCCGACAGTCCTCCACCAATCAAGTGAGCTGAAGCGATAAGCAAGGAGACAATAGTCTCGATGATGCCCTCAATGATGGACAACTATCGGCGCGGGCTGTACATTGTCATAGATGACAACGAAGAAGATCACCAACCTGAAAGGACCAGAGGAAGCGAGATCAAAGATGAGCGCGACATCAGACAAACAGTAAATGAGATGATTGGAACATTCCGTGCGCACATGGTTGCAGCATACGGAAAGGAACCAATCTGGGAAAAGGTTAACAATCAATGGACTCCACAGGAGATTTATCCTCCTACATGGTCGCAAATGGAATGCTGTACGCTAAAACACGATATGGGGAGGAATGCCTGTATATTCCAAAGATTCTTGCATTCAAAAACACTACGCTGAGACAGTACGTTATAGCCGAGACCCACAATAAAGGCCATCATGGTGCGGAACGAAACCTACGGTATGCTACCGAGTACGTGTTTTGGCCTGAAATCCGAAAGGATTTCAGAGCATACGTGGCGCAATGCCACACCTGCCAATCGAGCAAGGAACCTACAAAACTACAAGAAGGAAAGGCCCAGACGATTATTCTGCTGTCCGAGATTTTTGAATCAATAGCGATTGATTTTGCCGCACCATGCCACAATTCATGGGGATACAAGATGATTCTGGTCGCCATTGATAGGTTCTCGGGATACCCCTGGCTTATACTAACAAATAAGGAAGTAACGGCGATAACGACCTGGGAACTGCTACACAAGGGAATATTCACACCGCATGGCTATCCAGTAACGATAGTGAGCGATACAGACCCACGATTCCAGTCACATGTATGGAAACAACAGTGTCAATCGCTGGGAATTGAGCATGTCAAAGTAGCACCAGGCCATTATGAAACGAATAGACAGGTTGGAAGGAAAATCTGGCAATTGAAAGCGGCCCTTCGAAAATTAGTCAATGCAAGACAAAAGAATTGGTTTGACGCCATACCTGAAACAGCCGCATACTTGAATGCCGGATGGTCTGAAACCCTCGGCATGTCAACATACAAAGCAGCATATGGAAAAAACTACCCACTACTCCCCCTAGCAAATTTTAAAAACTCCACAGTCCCAGCAGCCGATGAATTGTTAAACGGACACCTAGCAATTAGGAACACTACATGCGATGCTATCAAACTAGCACATTTCTGGAGTACGAGGACAGCGGCAAAGCAACGCAGGCACCACACTCCAATTGGGAGAGGCAACTGGTTACTAGTATACGGAAACCTATTCGCGACTGAATCCGGACGAAGCAAGAAGGTCCAACCACGCTGGCAAGGACCATTTAGGATAAAAGGATATGATGACTATAGGGAAAATTACATGATGGAAAGGGACGGAATAATGTATAGGAACCGAGAAGCGACATTGCACGTATCCACAGTGCAAAGATACCTCCCAAAAGACGATACAGTGTTCCCCGGTAGAAGCCATGCAAAATCGACCCCCATCGTGGTTAGCGAAAAACCAGAATGGGAAGTGGAGGTAGTACGAGACCACAGGAGACACCATGATCATGACCAACTTCTAGTAAAATGGATGGGATGTCCAGAAACGGAAAACAGCTGGGAACCCCTCGCAGGATTAGAAAATGCGATGGAATTAGTAAACCCGTGATGGGAGAACAACAAGACGCAGGATGAACTGCCCCCTACAATAGACCATGTGATGGTGGCATGGAGCCCAACCCTGCCGGAAATCCAACACCTCCGCCCCGATACAGATTAGGATATACAGGACAGGTTTTGGGCAGCCCATTTTGAGAGTGATTTTGAAAGCAGCGAAGATGAGAATCGAGTCATGGAAGACAAAGCCGCACACCTAGCGTGACTAACTAGAATGGAGTACGGGGAATAGCGAACAACTAATGCGCATACCAGGGAACAGCCTTACGATGTCAAACTATGAGCAAGCGCCGTGGAGACTGCGCCATCAGCTAATGGGACTCTTGGTGAAAAAGTGATATTATCCCTAGATGATACCTTACACACCGCTTGTTCATACACATCTGCAACAAACGTAGCGAAATAAAAATAGAATCAACAGGACGAATATGGGGAGAAACGGTAAGCGATGTGTTCCGCTTCGGGAGCGGTTGCTACCTGGGTACGGAGAAATGTGATATGTGTGTGGAAACGGAAGAAACCGAAATTAACATACCCCACCCTCCGCTGAACATTTAAGCGAGACGACTACCAGAGACTACACCCAAACCCCCCTGAACACCTAAGCGAGACCGACACCGAGACATAAATACCACAGACTTATTTGCAAACTTAGGAAGGAACTATAACAACGACACCCCTGCCAAAAAAGACATTACCTTTATATATTACCCTTACACATTATCTTTACTCCGAAGAAACAGAAAATGTCGACCTACGAAGAAGTCACCATAAAGGGATGAGACCTGAGATTGGGATACCTACTATACCGAGAAATAATTCCAATGGACGCGTAATGGAAGACATTCTACATTGATCACCGCGAGGATTGCGCGCGAATCGACGTCGAGACGGAAGAATGGGAGGACCGGATAGTATGAAACCTCGTGGACCTACCGCACTACTGGGAATCACGTTGCTTTGTGTGTAGAGCACCCTGTCACGAGTGTTTGGAAAGATGGCGGGAAGGGGCGGAATGGATGTTGCAGGACGATTTGAGATTGCCACAGGATAGCGATGATGATGTGGATGGGTCCTAGGAAGGGCTCCCGGAGAATAGGGGATCTACTGACTATTAGGATTTCATTAAGTTATGTTGTGTTTGGTGAAATTGTTATTTTATTTTGGGAATGTAACTGGTATGGGTACTAGGTTATATGTTAAGGGTTTAGGTTTGGTTTTAGAGCATGATTTGATACTCCAATTGTTACGTGTGCTATCGGTTGATACATACATTGTTTTATGTTTAGTTTCACAGTATTGTTTGATACTTGTATTGTTTAGTGTACTATCGGTTGATACAAACAACGTTTTGGAATATCGCTGATAATGGATATAAGCGATAGACTGTATTTAAAGACCGCTGATTTCCATGATGGGAACAGCAGACTTCAACTGATAGTATTCTTAATATACTTGGTTGAACAGTTACTTCTCTGATCCCCTATTACACCCTTTCGAAGCCTCCTTTAGTTAGCAGCGCTCCCTTCTTGTTGATCAAGAAGACATCTGCTCCTATTGTACCGCTATGTGACTAGGGCCTGGCCCGAACGCGTTACAAAGCTGGGTAACTGGGAAAAGGTCAGAAGTGTCTATCTCTAGCGATAGAATAGACAGGGTAACAGGGAAAAGTCAACGTGTTCACCAGACAAGGTTACCCTATACTCAAGATCAGGTTACCCTGCCATGGGGCTCTGGTTACCCTGCCCAAAGTCCTGAGCTACCCTACCTTTCAATACCAAGTCCCTTGGGGTTTTTGGGAAAAATGATCCTAAGGTTGCTTATGCGAAGCCTCCCATAACACGGGAACCCTGTATTGTGCGAGATGCTATTGCGGGCACTGCACAGCTCCAAAGAAGCTACAAATTGGAAAACTGATTCATATCATGCCCCTCTGGCCCCACCTTGGGGCCCAGATATGATGAGCAAACGCTTGTCTGGATATCCGCTCTCTCGTAAAGCAGGATGTTTTTTAGACCCACTTGCAACACTGTATATGTTGCTGCCATCTAGTCAACCGCAAGGTGTTTGGAGGATATACAAGGGGGGGATAGGGTAGAATGTGGAGTACTTTCTCCACATTGTTCGCAGTCAATTAGACCAAAACCCATGCAGTTAATGGCAGTTCTCTATGCGGCTCCCAAAGATACTCCTGGGTTTAGCCGTGGAGACTGGAATGGTTTTATACCTACCAAGCCCAAGCGTGTCCCCAATGCCGTACTCCCTTTAAGGGAAGTGCAGAGACCTTGAAAGCACCATTCCTACCACAGGTAAGGTGGGTGTGAGCTAGTGGTCATGTGTAATGCATATTGGATGACTCACAGACTACCATATCAGGCGCAAGATCCTGGAACCCCAAGGCTCATAAATGGTAGATTGATAAACCGCTCACTGTAGCCTCTGTGGTTATGTAGAGGTCAATGCATGTGGGAAGAGTGGCATAGATAGTCTAGTTCATCAGATGTCTTGACTGGTAGCCACTGGCATGCCATTGATACAAAGAGGTTTTTACTGCGGCAGGCTCAATAGAAATATAACGCAGAAACAATAACCACACCAGGTGAATGCTGACCAGAGTTTGTAGACAGATACATGCCTGAAGGGTGTGCCAAGTGATGTGTCAGACCAGCCTTAGAAAAGAGTGTGCGCGAATGGTTGGAGGAAACTCATGCGGGAGGTTCTGGTAAAATGTGAAACTACTAGAATGTCTATACAAGGACTGTCCTACTCCAACAATCAATCCTTCGGAGACAATCCTTGGGTGAATGGTTAGGCTTAATCATATTGAGTTTTACCACTTACTTTACTCTTACATTGTTTTTAACCTTAGGCTATGGGTTTGAAGTTGTTCAGTATGGTTGCAAACTTGGAATCAAACTTTCTAGGAGTGCCCCCCTCAAGGTATATCGTTAAGTGACCCCCAGGGTTAACTCCTCGCCTAATTAATTATTTGCATACCATTGGCGCTGACCTTGCATGAGTACTGGCAACCGTGTCTGGAACAGGTAGCCCAGGATGGAAAGTACAATGGCTAGTACCGAACATCGGACCAGATTTCAAGCCAACCAGGTGTAACGACCCAACATACATCACCTAGGGCAGCTGGAACCTACACCCATACAGGTAGCCTAGGGGCAAACTGGTAGGTACTAGCAGGCAAGTAGATACTTGACCTAGGGAGACCCGAGGGCCCGGGCTCCGAGATGTACAGAGTCAGCTGGCCAGGTACTTAGGTATCTGGGTACACCAGGGAGTGGTGTCAGCGTACATAGGGACCTCTCAAGGGGCAGTTAGTCCGCTGAGCCGGGTAGCTGGGAAAAGGTCAGAAGTGTCTATCTCCGGCAACGGGATTGACAGGGTAACAGGGAAAAGTTATCTTGTGCACTGGACAAGGTTACCGTACCCTCAGCATCAGGTTACCCTCCCATGGGGCTCGGGTTACCCTGCCCAAAGTCGTCAGTTACCCTATCTTTCAATACAAAGTCCCTCCCGGAGTTCGGGGAAAAATAACCGCAATGTTTGTCGCGCGAAGCCATGCATAATACTGGAATCTGGGGTTCCGGGAGATGCTATTGTGCGAGCTACGCAGCTCCGAAGAGGCTGTAAATTGGAGCCATTATTCCTATCATACCCCTCCGGCCCCGCCTTGAGTCCCGGACGTCATCGGCAAACGGCTGTGTAGTGGTGTGCAGGCTAACAAGGTGGGATCTGTGCAGACCTGCTTGTAACACCGTATGCGTCGCTGCGATCCAGTCGACCGCAGGTTGTATGCAGGATATAGAGCAGGGCATAGGGTGGAAGGTGGAGTACCTCCTCCAAGTTGTTCGGAGTAAAGCAGATCAAAACCGGCGGGTTTAACGGGTGGTAACCGTGGCGGTCCCCAAGGCAGTCCCAGGTGGTGCCAGGGCGACTGGGAAGGTTTTACAACCACGAAGCCCGAAAGTGTCCCCAACGTCATAGGCTCTGAATTGGAAGTGCACAGACACTAAAGGCATGATTCCTACCACAGGTAAGGTGGATCCAACGTAGTGGTCATGGGTAGCGCCCATTGGACGTCACACAGATTACCGTATCCTGCAGAAGACACTGGAAGCCCGAGAACTGTGAATAGTAGGTAGTTAAAGGACTCACAGTAGCTTCCGGGGCCAAGTAGAGACCAATGCACATGGGAAGGGTGTCATGGACAGTCCAGTTCATCAGGTGTCTTGACTGTTAGCCACTGGCAAGATGCCGTTGCAAAGAGGTTTTCACTCCCGCGGGCAAAATAGAAATGCGCGGCAGAAACGATAACAGCATAGCATGAACGCCAACCAGAGTTTGTCGACCCATGCATCCCCGAAGCGGGTGCCAGGAGACGTGTTGGACGACCCTTAGCAGAGAAGCGTGTGCCTGAATGGTTGGAGTAAACCGATGAGGGAGTTTCTGGTATAGGATAAAACTACTAGAAAAGTCTATGCGTGAACTCTCCTACTCCAACAAGCAATCCTCTCGAGACGTTAATCGAGCGAAGCCTCTGGCTTAACGATATTAAGTTTTATGGTTTACTTTACTCTTATATTGTATAAGCTTTTGGCGACAAGTGAAGTTGTTCGGTGCGGTCGTAGCCTTGGGATCCATCTTCCTAGGGGAGCCCCCGTTACAGTATATCGTTAAGCGCGCTCCTCGCTTGGGTCTGTTCCTGATTAATTCTTTTCTAACCTTCAGCACTGACCTTGCATGAATCCTGTTAACCTTGTCTACAACAAGTAGCCCAGGGTGGAAAGCGCAATGGCTACTACTGAACTTCGAACCAGAATGGAATCCAACCCAGATCCAGACCTTGACCTTGATAAGAACCCAGCCAACATGTTTCATGCATCAGTTTTTGCGGAAGTTCACGGTATTGACTGGGACGGCCACCAGCTGCTCTGGGAGGCCGCTCCCATTCAGTTACTCGTTGAATGTCTTGATCTTCTGATTACAGACCCTCGCGCTGCGGGGCTCTCATTTGTCCAAGAGCCTACCCTTGTCCACAACATGAGATCTCCCCTATCGGAAGAGGTTCCCTTCCGCGAGTTCTCTCACGAGTTCATCGAGCCTTACATCATCCGCGAAGTAGCCAAGTCGATCGAGGAAGCGAAGCAGGAACTGAAGAACTGGAACACAGATCACTACGGCAGCGGTGGAACGGAACAAAGCGCAGCAGGAGGCATACCCACCGATGATACCGGATCAGCAAGCATTGAAAAGGGTTTTTGAAGGAGGGTACAGTATTGATCCTGAGAATGATGTACTGATGTTAGAGGCCGTGCCCCCACTCCTGCTCGTCCATAACAAGCTCGGGAACTTTGGCATGGGGTTGGCCATGAGAGCCAGAGACGACCAGTGCGGGGCATACCTGAGCCCAATCGGTATACGGATGTTGGAAAGCCTGAAGGGTGACGGCTACAGCTATACCTCCTCCTTCTCAAGGGCATCTACAGACTCCCTGTCGGTCCCCCCCTCAATCACCCGCGGTAGGTCGGGCAGCCCTACAGTCAGGCCAATGGATGGCTGTTGAGTAAGAAAAAGGACATTCACGCCCAAGGGTATTATGGCCCCAGAGACGCCTGACGCTACCCCTCATCCAACCAGGGCTCCTATCATTCCGCCCACAACCCCGTCAGTTGCAACACCTATACCTCCCATCGCCGCCCCAAGACCCACACCTGTGCCAGTGTCATTGCCCGCCCCTGATATGTTTCCTGCCACAGCCTTCCCACCAGCATTACCGGCTACCCCAGGGTTCCGGCCACTCCGCGCGCCGTCACCTGGATTCTTTGAACAGGAAAGACACCAGGAAGAGCGAACCTCCATGGCGCCATCACGGGGACTCCAATCTGGGGACCGGGGACACCTGCTCGCTCCGTTCCTTGGGCACTGGTCCTTCCCTCAGCACCCGCGAAACTAGGTCTTCTCTGCGGTCTGGCCACCATTACAAGTGGTGATTCGGACACCCAAGACAAGTTCTGTCAGTCGGGTTGTGTAACGGGGGCACCCCTAGGAAGATGGATCCCAAGGTTGCGACGGCACCGAACAACTTCAAACTTATCACCAAAAGTTCAGACCAGTGTAAGAGTAAAGTCAACGGTAAAACTTACTATCGTTAAGCCTGATGCTTCACTCAATTAAAGTCTCCAGAGGATTGCTTGTTGGAGTAGAAGAGTTCTCGCATAGATGTTCCAGTGGTTTTATCTCATGCCAGAAACTCCTCCATCACTTTAGTCCAACTATACGAGCACACCCTTCTCTGCTAAGTCTGGTCCGACATGTCTCCTAGGACCCCTTTCGGGCAGGCGTGTGTCGACACACTCAAGTCAGTGTTCACCATATGTCCTTATCGCTTCTGCAGCGCATATCCATTCTGCCTGCCGGAGTAAAAACCTCTGCGCATCGGTGACTTGCCAGGGGCTAACCGTCAAGACACCTGCTGAACAAGACTATCGATGACACCGTTCCCATGTGCGTTGATTTCCACATGACCATGGAAGTTACCGTGAGCGGTTTATCTATCTACTATTTACGAGTCTAGGGCTTCCAGTGTCTTCCGTAGGATATAGTAGTTCGGGAGTGATCCAATATGGGCTACCCATGACCACTACCTCGGATCTACCTCACCTGTGGTGAGAATCATGCTT
This sequence comes from Tuber magnatum, assembly GCA_003182015.1. Lineage (NCBI taxonomy): Eukaryota > Fungi > Ascomycota > Pezizomycetes > Pezizales > Tuberaceae > Tuber > Tuber magnatum. The sequence goes on from PYWC01000034.1 coordinate 212,854, forward strand.
TTAGTGTCTGTGCACTTCCCTTCCAGAGCCTCTGGCGTTGGGGACACATTCGGGCTTGGTCGGTGTAAAACTCTCCCAGTTGCCCCTTCAACACCAGGGACTACGTTCGCGACCCCTACGCTTAACACCCGTTAAGTCTGTCGGTTTTGGTCTGTTTTACTCCGAACAACTTGGAGGAGGTACTCCGCCTTCCACCCTATGCCTCCTTGTATATCCTGTGAACAGCCTACGGTCGACCGGAAAGCAGCAACGTATACGGTGTTGCAAGCAGGTCTCCAAAGATGGTTCTTTGCTAGACTGCAGAGAACTACCCGACCGTTTGCCCATGACGTCTGGGCCTTAAGGCGGTGCCGGAGGGGCATGATAGGAATAATGTCTCCAAGTTACCGCTTCTTTGTAGATGTGTAGATCCCCCAATAGCATCTCCCGGAACCCCAGATTCCAGTATTATGCATGCCTTCGCGTGATAACCATTCCTGTCATTTTTCCCAAACTCCCCCAGGGACTACGTATTGAGAGGTAGGGCAACTCAGGACCTTGAACAGGGTAACCCAAGCGTGAAGGTAGGGTAACCCGGTCCTGAGGGTAGGGTAACCTTGTCCCCTGAACAGGAGGACTTTCTCCTATTACCCTGTCTGTCTGACTTCCCGAGATAGACACACCAGGCCTTTCTCCAGTTACCCAGCCTAGCTCTATAACTGCCCCTTCAGAGGTCACCAAGTACGCTGACACCAGTCGCGGGTGTAGCCATGTAGCTAAGTACTTGTGCCCACTAAACTTTCTCATCTCGTAGCCCGGGCCATCGGGTCTCTGGAGGTCCAGTACTTACTTGCCTGCCAGTTCCTACTATTTCGCCTCCGGGCTACCTGTATGGGTGTAGGTTCCGGCTACCCTGGTTCATGTATATTGGGTCCGTACATCACCCCCCTCTTCTCCAGGGTCCATCCCAGACCGTTTAGCGTCATTCTTGGTTGCCACGACTCGATTCCCCCAAGACCCTACGGTCCCTGGGCTTGGATGGATATCTTTGATGGAAATCTAGCATGGCCTGTACACCTGGTCCCTTCTAGCATCTTATAGGGCTCCCATGGGTTCTCCTCAGATCCATGGCCTTCCCATGAAACCAGGTACTGGACAAAGCGCGATGGAAGCTTCGGCTTTGGTCCCCCATACTAGCGACTATCCACAACAGCTTCGATAATATAACTGGGCTCCTTGTCCACGAGCTCTGCGGTAGGCATTTCCTTGATCCTACCGCATTCCAGATCCTGGCGATAGGGCTCTAGAAGCGTGACATGGAAAACCGGGTGGATGCTCCATCAGGCTGGCAACTGGAGTTCATATGCTCCGGTATCCACCCGATGTTTAACCACAAAAGGGCCAAACATCCGGTAGTGCGGCTTCTCAATGGGACCTTTCGTGCAGGTGTTCTTTCGCTTCAACATCACACGCTCCGCTTTGTTGGCCCGCCCAGCCGCCAAATCCTCCAAGGTAATATAGTGCGGGGATGGCTCCCTTTTCTGGTCATGGCAATTCCATTACCTTTCCAGTGACCGTTGAATCGTTTCTCGAATCTGTTTCCAGGTTCCTTCCTATTCCTGAACCAAGAGCTCCCTACTAGTGTGTATCCTTTGGTTCTCAGACACGACACCCAACCAGTTTGTCCGTGGGTTGAACCCATAATCGATCTCAAATGGTGACACCGTGGTAGATTCTGATGTTGAGGTATTGTATGCATACTCCGCAAGCAGTAACAGCGAAACCCAATTATCCTGTTGATAGGAACAGTAACTACGCAAGTACTGCTCCAGTGTCTGATTAACCCTCTTGGTTTGCCCATCAGTCTCTGGGTGGAATGCGGTTGAAACATTTGGTTTCACTTGCAACCAGTGCATCAGACTCATGCAGAACTTGGATGTGAATCGGCTATCTCGGTCGCAGATGACTGACTCCGGGAGTCCATGAAGGCGCCAAACCTCCTTCAGGAATATCAAGGCAAGCTCCTTGATTGGTACCTCAGTGGTCAGCAGTATGAAGTGAGGTATCTTCGAGAATCTGTCCACTATGACCCAGATCTTGGTATACCCTTCTGACTCTGGTAGCGCTACAATGAAGTCCATTGAAATCGCTGTCCCGGGGTGAATAGGAACGTCGATAGGTTCCAGCAGACCAAACGTCTTATGCCAGATGGACTTATTCCGTTGGCACGTATCACACGTTCACACATAATCGGTGATGTGCTCGTTCATTTTAGCCCAATAGAAGTCAGGCCTAAATCTGCCAATGGTTTTGTAGGACCTGAAGTGTCCCGTGACTCGCGACTAATGTTCAGCCTCTATGATTGTCGGCTGCAGATTCTGACCCTTGGGAACATACCACCTGTTCTTGTACAGGAGCAATCCCTTTTCCCTCGTAAAGTGTCGGTCGACTTCTTTGTCACCGGCAGCTGTTGCCTTCAGAAATCTCAAATATTCCTGGTCTTCTTTTATTTCTCCCTGCAGTTGGTCCAAAAAGGGAGACGGGAGCCAAAATCCTGGGCACACTTGCAACACATCTGGTCGTAAGATGTCACGTTCCTGGAAGTTAAACGGTTGCAGGAACTCACCCCGCCGGTGCTGCCTTCGGTTAAGGACCTTGGTACTATTGAAGTACTCCAAATTCTTATGATCCCGATAGATCACCAACTGGTCCGTTACCGAGTGGAGCAAACGATCCCATTTCTTGAATGCCGACACGATTGCCGTCATTTCCTTGTCCTGGACATTATACTTAATCTGTGCTCTGTGAAACTTCCTACTATGGTAGGCCATTGGATGGCATCTCCCATCTTCACAGAACTGAGAGAGGACGGCTCCTAATGCAAAGTCACTGCGGTCGGTGTCCAGCCCAGTGGGCCGTTGAGGGTCAAAATATGCCAGGATAGGTTTGGACGTGAACGCTTCCTTCAAATGGTTGAAGGCCTGCTCACATGCAGGTGTCTATTCCCATCGGACATCCTTCTGTGTCAAGTCCATCAGAGGTTGCGCTATCTTGCCCAAGCCTTCTATGAACCGACAATAGAAGTTGGCAAAGCCCATGAAGCTTTGAACGTTGAGGACGCGTGTCGGAGGTGCCTATTACCTGATTGTTTCCACCTTTTCCGACCACATAGAGATCCCCATATCTGAGATCTTGTACTCTAGGAATTCAATCTCCCGCTGGTGGAAACCAGACTTCTTCATCCTCACGCATAGTCTGGCTTTCCGCAATTTCTCCATCACATGTCTTACCATCGCGACATGCTCTTCCATAGTTTCGGAGTGGATAAGGATGTCATCCATGTATGCAATGACTCCTTCATCCATGTGGTCACGGAAGACCTCATTTATCATGCTCTGGAAAGTTGCCGGGGTGTTACATAGCCCAAACGGCATAACAATGCATTCATACAGTCCATATCTGCACCGGAAGGCAGTCTTCCATTCCTCACCTTCTGCTATCCTCAGGAGGGAGTAGCCGTTCTCCCAGTCCAACTTGGTGAACACAGCGGCCTTCCCTAACCTATCGCGTAGTTCGTTCATCAGCAGTAGAGGATACTTACTCTTAACCGTGATCTTGTTCAGCACTTGGTAATCTATTACTAGTATTAATGTACCATCTGGTTTTGGCACGCGGAGGATAGGGTCTGCTGCTGAAGAACTGAAATGCCGTAGCTTCCCAGCTCATAGCATCTTATTGACATATTCCCGGAGTGCCTTAAGCTGCTTTTCTGATAATGGATAGATAGGCCAAAGCGGAGGTTGAGTTCCAGGTTGCAACTCAATCATATGGTCACACTTTTACCGCTCCGGCAATGCCTCAATCAGGTCTTGACTGAAGATGTCCCCATAGTCCTTACACTCTGGAAGTAGCTTAACCGTAATGTCGGCACCCTCCTCATCGAAGAACTGTACAATTCCTAACAGGTACACATTACTGGGGTGTTCAGCTAGTAGCTCTTCATCAGACATGCACACTAACCGCCCCTGCTCTGCTAGGCAGCTAGCCTTGCAAAAATCTGAGGGCCAGGTTAGTGATCCTGTTTTCCAATCTATGTCAGGGTTATGGTCCTGCAATCAAGACATAGGTAAGTACCCATCGACCTTCATGTCGGGCATATCCGTGACTTCAAAGCGCGTCTCATTGTGGTGGTCACAACTCTTCATTTCCAAAGACTTGGTATACTGTAGACCTGACCCAGGAATATGATTGCTGCTTGGGTCGCTTATTGGCAGATGTACTTTTTGTCGTACACATGGTGCCTGCGTCTGTTTAACCTATCGGCTATGAGCACTGGCCCAGTAGCTCCACTGCCCAGTAGCAGGAGCGCTTCTGCCCTTACCTATCTAGCTTCAATCTTCCAGTCTAGTTTCACCGGCAGGTGGATAGAATTGGTGTGACAAGGCAGATTGTGATGTTTTCGCCTTTTTTCTTGTCATAGGGACCTAGTCAGCTTAGCTTGGTAATTTTGGTCTCATGGCTTGCGACACAAGAGTGGCCACAACAGGTCGGTAATTATTGCGGGACAGGAATTCATCGTATTCAGAGCTAGGGTGTTTACTATCGCGCCAGCATGATTTCGGGTACTAAACCCTCCTCAGGTAAACTTGGAAATAACACTTTTATTTGATCAAGTCTAGCCTGGAGCAATTATGCTTGTCCTAAAAATAACAAATATCCCACGCTGGGTATGGGTCCACTGTTGGACCGGTTCCAAGCGAAGCATCCCTCCTTCCCCAATGTCCAGCGTCTCCTCCAGGAAGACCCCACCCCAACTAATCCGAATCCATGTCCCCTGACTTGCCTATCCAGCTAAAGAAATCTGGAAAGAAATACAATTAACTAGAACAAAGGAAACAACCTGAAACCCAACAAAGGAGAGATAGCCCGATCCACCGCGTACGGCCCGTAATATCTATTGGCCCACACCCCTGGGTGTAGTCAGTATCAGGGACGTTAATGCAGTAGAGGGGTACTTACCCATCCCAGAAGCAACTTCTGGGTTTCAGTTTCATCCATCCCTCCTGGGTCCATGGATCTAGGTTAGCAAGGTCATACTTTGCAGGGAATAAATTGTTACCTGTTCCGAGCGGGCAGTATCAACCTCCAGGATCTGATGTGATGCCTGTCTGACTTCAAGTATCTTTGACGAGGTAGCTGGAGGGGGGGCTTCAATGCGCTTTAGCCGCTGGTCTGTTCCTGTGGGCTCGCTTACCGGGGCTACCCGTTTCACCCCATGAGCTTGGTTGGATAAACTGACGACTGGGGACGTGGCGGTACACCTTCTTTAGAAGCGACCACTTTGTCCACAATTGGTGCACTGGTTGTGCTTTCTCCGACATTTGGTCAAAGTCGACGGGATTCACTTATACGCTATTGCATACTCAGAAGTCGCCGGCTTTGCCTGTTTCCCCACATTGAAATTAGTAGGTTTGGCAAGCCTTTGGTTCTGTCTGCCTGAACCTTTATCCTTCTTTTTAAACCTTCCAGAAGTTGAGGACCTGTGGTCCTTCTTGTCCATTGGCTAGCACTGTTGGACAGGGTGGATGACTCGGTTAGGGAAACGGGTGTTGTCTTCCAGCATGTGTCCGACCTTCCAAAAAAGATCAAGGTGGTCATTCAAGTCGGTTGGATGGGGCTCCTTGAGTGCCCATGTGTTCCTAACCTCTGAGGTAATGCCCGACCATACCTTATCTCGTACCTGCACCGGGTCTGTATAGCCAAGCTTATACATGTAGTCCATTATCTTGTCCCGGTACTCATCAAGATGGTGTTGCTTCATCGCTAGGTCTTGCCACTCAAGCAGGCATCGGTCCCATTCCGCTTGGTCACTGCCGAAACTGCATTCGAGCTGTTCCCAGAATCCTTTCTATGTTCTCAACCTGTTACTGTTGTTAACAGGAACTCCAGTATGCTTGGCTACCTCCTTATTGATGTGGGAGGGCAGGCCAAGATAACATGTTCGCGTGGTGTCTTCTAGAAGGGGAATCACCAGGTTTACCTTATCCATATTGGTCAACCTGTACCCCGCGAAATACGCAAACTTAACCTCTACCAGCATCAGAAAGCTGGCGAGTTCGGTGACCTTTCCCTGGAACGCTGGATTACCGCTCAGCTTCTCCAGCTTCTTCTGGTGCTGTCTGGATGATGGCCATGCAGTCTACCTACTCCGTAGTTCCCTTGATAGCTTCTTAGGCCGGCAGTCTCACCATCATTTGTTCTCGTCACTCTGGTCAACCTTGCGAGCACTGAAGAAGGGGGTCAAATCATGGAGAGAATTGGCATCATCATCATCTGAGCTATCATGGTCAGAGTCCCCAGGATCTCCACCAGCTCCCGTGTTACCACCGACAGGTGGTCTATTTCTGCCTCCACTTCCTCCTTCATTTCCGCCTATGATCTCCCGTGGTCAGTCATACCCGTCAAACCTTTCCTCCTGGGCATCGTGATTCCCATCCTCGGGTGGGTTACCCCTTGATGGTACTGATGCCGGTGGTGGAACAGGTCGTCGCCCACTCTCAGAAGTCGGGTTCGGAGCCGCCTAAGTTGCACCCAAGAATGCTTGAAGCTCTGGACAACTCAGGGGTTACATTGTGGGGCCAGCATGCCTCTATGATCCACAGTACCCACATGTTGGTCGGCCGTCTTCCCTCCTTCAGTCTTCTTCAGTGCCTTACCGGGGTCCGTGGTCCCTTCCTGCACCCGTACGTGTTGTACTGAATCCAACCCATGCGCGTTTCTTCCGATTTGCAGCCCGACAGACAGTACTCGTCTTGGCTGTCCGACCCCCCACTTGTAATTGTGGGGAGGACGGAGGGAAGAGTTCGTTTAGAGGGGCCAGGTGGAATCACGGGTGCCCAAGGAACGCAGCGAGCAGGTGTCCCATGTCCCGGGATCGGGGTCCCCCCGATGAAGGCATGGGCGCTTGCTCTTTCTGGCACCTTACCTGTTCAAAGAACCCTGGAGATGCCGCGCGGAATAGCCCGAACCCAGGGGTAGCCGATGCTGCGGGTGGGAAAGTGGTGGCAGCGAAGGTATTGGGAGCGGCAAATGGGACTGGTAGAGGTGTGGATCTTGGGACGGCGATGTGAGGTACGGGAGTCGCAACCACCTGTGTTGCAGGAGGGTGAATGGGAGCAGGGGTCGGCCGAGGAGAAAGGTCAGGTGTATTTGGTGCCGTGATACCCTTGGGCTTCGACGTCCATTTCTTCACCCGACACCTATTGGTTGGTCCAATCGCCGGACTTCCTGAACGACTGCGGGCGATCGAGGAGGGGACAGACAGAGAGCCTGTTGATACTCTCGTGAAGGACGAGGTATAGCTATAGCCTTCACCAGAGAGGCTTTCCAACATCAGTTTACCCGCAGGGCTTAGGTACGCCCTCCACTTTTGATCCTGGGCACTCATAGCCAGTTCTATCCCGAAGTTCTTCGGTTTTGTATGGACAAGTGGGAGTGGGGGTGCCGCTTCTATCATCAGTACGTCGTCCTCAGCATCAACACTATAACCCCTGGTGAAGGCCCTTTCCACCGCTGACATACGATCCTTCAATGCCTACTGGTCTCTTAACATTCGCAGGTATGCCTCCTGCTGTACTTTCCTCCATTCCACCGCTGCCGTAGTAATCTGTTTACAGAACACCTGCTATTGCTGGGCATTCCAGTTCTTTAGTCCCCCCTTCACGTCCTCAATCGACTTGGATACCTCCCTCAGGATATGAGGTTCGACGAACTCACGGGAGAGCTCGCAAAATGGTACCCCTTGTGGCGGGAGAGGGAGCATGTTGTGGACGAGGGAGAGTCTTGAAAGAACAAAAGCGCCACAGCGCCAGGGTCTGTAATCATAAGATCAACAGATGCATCAGGTAGCTGAATAGGGGGGGCCACCAGGAGCAATTGGTGACCGTCCCATTCAATACCGCGGACATCCGGGAAAACCGACGCACGAAATATGTTGGCGGAGTTCTCGTCAACATCAACGTCGGAATCCGAGTTGGATTGCAGTCTGGTTCGAAGTTCGCTACTAGCCATTGCCCTTTCCTCCCCGGGCTACTGGTTCTAGACAAGATTACTAGTATTCACGCAAGGTCAGTGCCGAAGGTCGAAAACAATTAATCAGGAGGGGAGTTAAGCGAGGCGCTCGCTTAAGGATATACTGTAACGGGGGCACTCCTAGGAAGATGGATCCCAAGGTTGCGACCACACCGACCAACTTCAAACTTATCGTCAAAAGTTCACACAGAGGTAAGAGTAAAGTGAACGGTAAGACTCACCATCGTTAAGCCTGACGCTTCACTCAATTAAAGTCTCGAGAGGATTGCTTGTTGGAGTAGGAGAGTTCTCGCATAAATGTTCTAGTAGTTTTATCTTATGCCAGAAACTCCACCATCATTTTACTCCAACTATTCCACCACACCCTTGTTGGCTAAGTGTGGTCCGACACGTCTCCTGGCACCCCTTTCGGGCATATGTGTGTCGACACACTCTAGTCCGCGTTCACCATATATGCTTATCGTTTTTACGGCGCATTTCCATTCTGCCCGCCGGAGTGAAAACTTGTGCGCATCGGTGACTCGCCAGTGGCTAACCGTCAAGACACCTGCTGAACTAGACTATCTATGACTCCCTTCCCATGTGCGTTGATTTCTACATGACCCTGGAGGTGACCCTGAGTGGTTTGTCTATCTACTATTTATGAGTCTCAGACTTGCGGTGCCTTCCGCAGGGTACGGTGGTTCGGGAGTGGTCCAATAGGCGGTACCCATGACCACCACCTTGGATGCGCCTTACCTGTGGTAGGAATCATGCTTATAGTGTCTCTGCACCTCCCTTTCTGAACCTATGGTGTTGGGGACACTTTTGGGTTTGGTAGGTGTAAAACTCTCCTAGTCGCCCCGGCACCATCCGGTACTACCTTCGGGCCCCCTACAGTTAACACCTGTTAACGCCGTCCATTTTGATCCGTTTTACTCTGAACAACTTGGAGGAGGTACTCCACCTTCCACCCTATCCACCCCTGGTTATACTGCGGACAGCCGGCGGTCGACTGGACGGCAACAACGTATATGGTGTTGCAAGCAGGTCTCCAAAGATACTTCTTTCCTAGACTTCACACAACTACGCAACCGTATGCCCATGACGTCTGGGCCTCAAGGCGGGGCTGGAGGGGCATGATCGGAATACTGTCTCCAAGTTACAGCTTCTTCGTAGATGTGTAGCTCCCCCAATAGCATCTCCCGGAACCCCAGATTCCAGTATTATGCATGCCTTCATGTGACAACCATTCCTGTCATTTTTCCCAAACTCCCCAAGGGACTACGTATTGAGAGGTAGGGCAACTCAGGACCTTGAACAGGGTAACCCAAGCGTGAAGGTAGGGTAACCCGGTCCTGCGGGTAGGGTAACCTTGTCCCCTGAACAGGAGGACTTTCTCCTGTTACACTGTCTGTCTGACTTCCGGAGATAGACACACCAGGCCTTTCTCCAGTTACCCAGCCTAGCTCTATAACTGCCCCTTCCGAGGTCACCAAGTACGTTGACACCAGTCGCGGGTGTAGCCATGTAGCTAAGTACTTGTGCCCACTAAATCAGGTCATCTCCCAGCCCAGGCCATCGGGTCTCCGTAGGTCAAGTACTTACTTGCCTGCCAGTTCCTACCAGTTCGCCTCCGGGCTCCCTGTGTGGGTGTAGGTTCTGGCTACCATTGTTCATGTATGCTGGGTTGTTACAGGTTGTAAGTCGGAAGAAACCCAAAGGGGGTAGATTCATTACCACTTCTATGGGTATAGGAAAGGACCACGGACTCCGGTGAGACACCGAAGGAGGCAAAAGAAAGGTGATGGACGACTGACCTGCGGGTATTGTGGGTCATGGAGCCATGCTGGCCCCCGATACAACCCCTGAGTTGGCTAGAGTTGCACTCATTTCTGCAGATAACAAAGGCGGTGCCTAACCAGACTCCTGAGGGTGGGCGACCCCCTGTTCCACCCCTGGCAGCAGGACCATCAGGGGCTAACCCCCGGAGTATTGCAACCAGCATGGTGAGCAGGAACGGTTTGATGCGTACTAGAGACCCCAGGAGTCCCAAGGCGGGAGTACCAGAGGTAGTGGGGACGGAAATGTACCTCCCGGAGCTGGTACAGCGGGCGGAGGTGGACATCCAGGGGACTCTGACAATGACAGCTCGGATCATGATGGCGATGGAGATTCTCGCCCAGACTTGACCCTCTTCCTTAATGCTCGCACGGATGACTGTAGCGACAAGAGGAAACGACGTTGGGATCGCCGGGCCATGATGCTAGCGAGAGCCATGATGGGTACTGGCTCAGCTGCCAGGCCTATACCGAGACACCGGCAGAAGAAGCCAGAAAAGCCGCCTGGTATCCCTCCATTCAAGGGCAAAGTTACGGAACTCGCAAGCTGCTAGACCTTGGTAGAGGTCAAATCTGAATACTTTGCGCATTGCAAGTTAAACGACATGGATAAGGCAAACTTGGTGATCCCTCTTCTTGAAGACTCAGCCCGGGCATGGTATCTGAGGTTGCATAGGCATATTAACAAAGAGGCCGCCAAGAGCGCGGGCATACCTGTAAAGGACAGCAACCCCACACGGACATGAAAAGGGTTCTGAGAATGGCTGGAACGAAGTTTGGGCGAAGACCAGGCCAAGCGAGACCGATCCCTTCTCGAGTGGCGAGACCTTGTGATGAAACTACATCATATCGGTGAGTACCTGGATAAAATCATTGATTTCATGTAGAAGCTTAGCTTTACAGATCCAGTGCAGGTATGAGACAAGTTTCGATAAGGCATCACCCGAGAGGTTCGGAATACATGGGCACTTAAGGAACCACATCCGACTGACCTGAATGAGTACCTTGATCTTCTCCAGCAGGTCCGGCACCCATTGGAGGATAACAACCGGTTCAGTAACCGGGTGACCCACCCCGCCCCACGGTCTCAGCCTGCGGATAGGAAGGAGGATAGGTTCTCGACATCCAGCAGGTTCCAGAAGAAGGAAAAAGGTTCCGCCAGACAGAACCAGAGGTGTGCCAAACCTACTAATTTCAATACGGGGAAACCGGCAAAGCTGCCGACCTCTGACTATGTAATAGCGTATAAAGAAATCCCGTCGACTTTGACCGGACGCCGGAGAGAGCACAACCAGTGCACCAAGTGTGGACAAACGTGTCACTTCTGCAGAAAGTGTACGGCGGCATCCCTGGTTGTTAGTTCGCCCAAACAGGCTCGTGGGTTGAAATGGGCAGCCCCGGTAAGCCAGCCCTCTGGTATGGACAAGCGGCTAAAGCACATTGAAGCGCCCCCTCCTGCTTCCTCGTCAAAGATACTTGAAGTCCGCCAGGCATCACATGAGATTATGGAGCTTGATGCTGATGGCTCGGAATAGGTAAGAACCCGTTCTGCTTAAGGTATAAGCTTACTAACCCGCATCCATAGACCCAAAAGGGATGGATAGAAAGGAAGTCTGAAAGTGGCTCCTGGGATGGGTAAGCACTCCTCCCGCATGAACGACCCTGATACTGACTACACCGAGATCATGTGGGCAGATAGATATTGCGGGCCGTGCACCATGGATTGGGCCATCCCTCCTTGGTTGGGTTTCTGGTTATTTCCTTGGTTCTAGTTGTACTTATTTCTTTCAGTATTTTCTTAGCTGGGTGGGCAAGTCATAGGACATTGTTTGGGTTCAGGCGGGGTGAGGTCTTACTAGAGGAGACACGGGACATTGGGGAAGCAAGGATGCTTCGCCGGGAACTGGTCCGACGGTGGACCTTCACCCACCTTGGGGAGAAATGTCATGTTTAGTAAAAGCGGAATTGGTTCAGGCTGGACGTGATCAAACAAACCGTATTATTTCCAAGTTTAACTGAGGAGGGTTTACTACCGGAAATCATGCTGGCGTGAGAGTAAACAACCTAGCTATTAATAAAACTAATACCAATCCCTTAACGTTTACTGACCCATTGTGGCCACTCTTGTGTCGACAGGCAAGAGGTCAAAATTATTAAGCCGGGATAACTAAGTTCCCAAAACAAGTGAAGAGGCAGACGCATGACAACCTGCCTCGTTATAACAAGTCTATCCAGCTGCGGGTAAAGTTAGATTGGAAGATTGGGGCTAGACAGGTAAGCGGAGAAGCGCGCCTGCTACTTGATAGTGCAGCTACTGGGCTGGTGCTTAGTAGGCGGTGGGTTAAGCGGACGCAGGCACCTTGTGTATGGCGAAAGGTACATGTGCCAATAAGCAACGCAAGTGGTAATCACATTCCTGAGTCAGGTCTGCACCATACCAAATCATTGGAGATGAGAATAGGCAACCACCATCATGAGATGCGCTTTGAAGTCACTGACATGCCCGACACCAAGCTGGACGGGTACCTACCTATGTCTTGGTTGAAGGACCATAACCACGATATAGATTGGAAGACAGGATGACTAACCCGATGCTCAGATATCTGGTAGACTAACTGCCTAGCAGAGTAGGGGCGGTTAGTGTTTATGAGCGATGAAGAGTTACTAGCCTAAGGCCCTAGTAATGTGTACCTGTTGAAGATTGTACAATTCCACAATGAGGAAGGTGCCGACATTACGGTTAAGCTACTCCCACAGTGTAAGGACTATGGGGATATCTTCAGTCAAGAACGGATTGAGGCGCTGCCAGAGCACGCGCAGTATGACCACAGGATCGAGTTGCAACCGCGGACTCAGCCTCTGTTTGGGCCTATTTATCCAATATCGACAAATGAGCTTAAGGCACTCCGTGAATGTCTGAATAAAATGCTACGAACCGCAAACCTACTGCGATCCAGTTCTTCTGCAGTAGCCCCTATCCTCTTGGTCCCTAAACAAGATGGTACATTAAGACTAGTAATAGATTACCGAGGGTTGAACAAAATCATGGTTACGAGTAACTATCCTCCACAGTTCATGAAGGAGCTGGGGGATAGGTTAGGAAAAGCCGTTGTGTTCACCAAGTTGGACTTGAAGAATGGCTACTACCTTCGGAGGGTGGCAGAAGGTGAGGAATGGAAGACCGCTTTCCGGTGCAGATATGCACTGTATGAATACATGGTCCACCTGTTTGGGTTATGTAACGCCCCGGTAACTTTCCAAAGTACGATAAATGCGCTCTTCCGGGACCTCATGGATGAAGGGTTATTGCGTACATGGATGACAACCTGATCTACTCCGAAACCATAGAAGAGCATGTTGCAATGGTAAGACCTGTGATGGAGAAATTGCGGAAAGCCAGGGGATGTGTAAGCATAAAGAAGTCCAGTTTCCATCAGCGGGAGGTTGAATTCTGCGGATACATGATCTCCGATATAGGGATCTCTATATTGTCGGAGAAGGTGCAAACAATCAAGGATTGACCACCTCCGAGTTGCGTCATTGACATTGAAAGCTTTAGGGGCTTTGCCAACTTCTATCGCCGGTTCCTAGAAGGTTTCACCAAGATAGCGAAACCTCTAACGCACTTGACAAAGAAGGATATGCGATGGGAATGGACACCTGCCTGTCCGCAGGCCTTTAACCATTTAAAGCAGGTGTTCACGTCCAAACCCATCATAGCACATTTTGACCCTAAATGGCCAACCTGGCTGGAAACCGATGCTAGTGACTTCCCATTAGGAGCCGCCCTCTCCCAGGTGTGTGAAGAGGAGGGATGGCATCTACTGGCCTATTATAGGCGGAGGTTTCACCCAGTGGAGATCAATTATGATATCCATGACAAGGAAATGACTGCCATGGTAGCGGCGTTCAAGGAATAGGATCAGCTGCTACGCTTAGTAACGGACCAGTTGGTGATCTATACGGATTACAAGAGCTTGGAGTACTTTAAGAGGACCAAGGACCTCAACTGTAGAGAGCATCGCTAGGCCGAATTCCTCCAACCATTTAACTTGAAGGTGGTTTACCGAGAAGGCCGGTTGAATGAGAAGGCAGATGCTTTGTTGTGGCGTAGGGACTACCGCCCAAAAGAGGGGACTGATTTTCCACCACAGTCGTTGTTTCGCCAGGGACAGTGGATTGGGAGCCGGGAAAGAAAGGGCCACCTTGCGACCACTGGTGTTGCAGGTGTGCCAAGGCTTTTGGCTCAAGTCTTCCTTTTTCAACCAACTGCGGGTATCGATAACAGAAGACCTGGACCAGTTAAGAATCCTGAAGGCAACCACTGCCGGTGACAAAGAGGTCGACCAACACTTCATGACAGAAAAGGGCTTACTCCTGTACAACAACATGTGCTATATCCCCAAGGGTCAGAGTCTGAAGCAGACAATCATGAGGGCTGAACATGACTCCCGAATAGCGGGACAGTTCAGGACTTACAAAACTATGGGCAGGGTTAGGGCTAACTTCTATTGGCCTAAGATGGACGAGCACATCACAGACTACGTAAGAACATGTGATGCATGCCAAAGGAATAAGTCCATCAGGTATAAGCAGTTTGATCTGCTGGAACCTATGGATGTTCCTATGGGGCCTTGGACCGGGATTTCAATGGATTTCATTGTAGCGCTGCCAGAGTCAGAAGGGTATACCAGGATCTGGGTCATTGTGGACAGATTATCGAAAATGGCCCACTTGATACCCCTGACTACTGAGGTACCGATTAAGGACCTTGCCTTGATAATCGTGGAGGAAGTTTGGCGCCTTCATGGACTCCCAGAGTCAATCATCTCCGACCAAGATACCCGATTCACATCCAAGTTCTGGATGAGTCTGATTCACTTGTTGCAAGTGAAACCAAATGTTTCGACTGCGCTCCACTCTGAGACTGATGGGCAAACCGAGAGCGTTAATTAGACACTGGAGCAGTACTTGCGTAGTTACAGTTCCTACCAACAGGATGATTGGGTTTCGCTACTACACCTTGCGGAGTATGCGTACAACACCTCAACATCAGAATGCGCCAGGTTATTACCGCTTGGGATCAATTATGGGTTTAACTCACGAACAAACTGGTCTGGTGTCGTGTCTGATAATCAAGTGATACACGCTAGCAGTGAGCTCTTGGTTAAGGAATAGAAAGGAACCTTGCAAGAGATTCGAGAAACGATTCAACGGGCAGAGGAAAGGCAGCGGAAATGGCAGGACCAAAAAAGGTTGCCATCACCGGACTATGCTACCTTGGAGGATGAGGTGGCCGGGCAGCCTAAGAAAACGGACCACGTGATTATTAAACCGAAACAACATCTGCATGAAGCGTCCAATATAGAAGCTCGACCACCGGATGTTTGGACCTTTCGTAGTCAAATGTGGGCTGGGTAACTGAGCCTGCGAACCCCAACTGCCCCCCGGACGGAGCATCCACCCACTTTTCCATGTCAGCTTGCTCGAACCATATCGCGAGGATCCAGGAGCAGGTAGGGTCAAAGGTGTCCCTACCCCGGAACTTGTGCACAATGAGACAAGTTACGTTATTGCAGCTGTGGTCGATAGTCGATGGCGCGGTGGAGCAAAGGCAGAATTCCCGTCGCGCTCCGTCCAGTACCAAGTTTCATGGAAGGCTATGGAGTGGAGTAGAATTCATTGGAGCCTTTTGGGATACTGGAAGGGACAGGCTTACAGGCCATTCTGGATTTCCACCAAAGATATCCGTCCAAGCCCAGGGACCATAGGGTCTTGGGCGAATCGAGTCAGGGAAATAAGAGACAAGATTAAAGGTCCAGGAGGGACTGCAGAGAAGAGAGGAGTGATGTCATGACCCAACATACAGGAGCTAGGGTAACCGGAACCTACACCCATAAACGTAGCCTAGAGGTGAACTGGTAGGCACTGGCGGGCAAGTAGATACTTGACCTGCGGAGACCCAATAGGCCGGGCTCCGTGATGAACACAGTCAGCTGGCCAGGTACTTCGGTATATGAGTACACCCGGGAGTGGTGTCACTGTACGTAGGAACCTCTGAAGTGGCAGTTACTCTGCTGAGCTGGGTAGCTGGGGAAAGGTCGGAAGTGTCTGTCTCTGGCAACGGGATAGACAGGGTAACAGGGAAAAGTTATCTTGTCCACCGGAAAAGGTTTCCCTGCCCTCAGCATCAGGTTACCCTCCCATGGGGCTCGGCTTACCCTGCCCAAAGTGCTGAGTTACCCTACCTTTCAATACAAAGTCCCTCGGAGAGTTCGGGGAAAAATGACCGCAATGCTGGTCATGCGAAGCAATGCATAATACTGGAATCTGGGGTTCCGGGAGATGCTATTGGGCGAGCTACACAGCTCCGAAGATGCTGTAAATTGGATGCAATATTCCTACCATACTCCTCCGGCCCCACCTTGAGACCCGGACGTCATGGGCAAACGGTTATGTAGTCGCGTGCAGACTAGCAAAGTGGGATCTTTGCAGACCTGCTTGCAACACCCTATACATCGCTGCCATCTGGTTGCCCGTAAGCTGTTCGTAGGATATAACGGGAGTCATAGGGTGGAAGGTGGAGTACCTCCTCCAAGTTGTTCGGAGTAAAATGGACCAGAACTGACAGGGTTAACGGGTGGTAACCCTGCGGGTTCCGAAGATAGTCCTGGGTAGTGCTGGGGCGACCGGGACAGTTTTACACCTACCAAGCCTGAAAGTGACCCCAACGCAATAGCCTCTGAAAGGGAAGTGCACAGACACTGAAAGCATGATTCTCACCACAGGTGAGGTAGATCCGAGGTAGTGGTCATGGGTAGCGCCTATTGGGTCACTCCTAGGACTACGGTATCCTGCGGAAGACACCGGAAGCCCGAGACTCGTAAAGAGTAGATAGATAAACTGCTCACGGTATCTTCCAGAGTCAAGTAGAGATCAATGCATATGGGAAGGGTGTCAAAGATAGTCCCGTTCATGAGATGTCTTGACTGTTACCCAGTAACAAGAAACCGATACAAAGATGTTTTCACTCCGGCGGGCAAAATGGAAATGCGCCGCAGAAACGATAACCACATAAGATGAACGCCGACCACAGTGTGTCAACACATGCATGCCCCAAGGGTGTACCTCGAGATGTCTCGGACCACCCTTTTCATAGAAGAGTGTGCTCGAATAGTTGCAGTAAACCGATGGGGGAGTTTCTGGCATAAGATAAATGTACCAGAAAGGTCTATGCGAGATCTCTCCTACTCCAACAATCAATCCTCTCGAGACATTAATTCAGGGAAGTGTCAGGCTTAACGATATTAGGTTTTACCGTTTACTTTACTCTTACATTGTATGAGCTTTTGGTGATAAGTGAAGTTGTTCGGTGCGGTCACACCCTTGGGGTCTATCTTCCTAGCGGAGCCCCAGTTACATCAGGATTCTGACCGCGATCTCAACGCACATACCCCGAACACGTTTCAGGAACCTATTTTGTGCGGATCTGTATGGTATTGCATAGGACGGTCACCCGTTGCTTTTAGAGGCCGCATCTGTTCCCTTTGCTCTTGCCTGCATTGATCCTATCATTACAGACCCTGTCAATGCGGCCCCCTTATTTTCCAACATTCTACCCTCATCCACAACATGAGCCCTCCCTGGGCAGAATTGGTCTCCTTCAGCAGGTTCTCGCGCATCTTGGTTGAACCTCATATCATGCCAGGGGTAGGCCGGTCGATCGACAAAGCAAGGCAGGGACCGAAGAAGTTGAACAACCAGCAGCAGCAGGCGTTCCCAAAACACATCACCACAGGCATGGTAGAATGGATGAAAGTGCCGCGGCAGGCATAACTGTGCATAAAAAAGGATCAGCAGAGATTAAAACTTCAGATGGCAGCATTGGAAAAGGCCTTTGAAGGAGAGTATTGTATTGATCCTGAGAATGATGTGCTGATGATAGAGGCTGTGCCCCCACTTCCACTCATGCATGTGAAACCCGAGAATTGCGGAATGGAATTGTGCATGAGAGCTAGAGACTAACAATGGAGGATGTACCAAAGCACAGTAGGTATACGAATATTGCAATTCCTTAAGGGCGAAGCCTACAGCTACCCCTCTTCCTTCGCAAGAGCAGCAGTGTGGTCCTCATCTATTCCCTGCTCAGTTGCCTGCAGTGAATCGGGTTGTCCAGCTATTGGACCCACTGATGGACCTGGTTCCAAGAAAAGTACATCAAAGCAAAAGGGTATTACCGTACCAGATATGCCGACCCTACTCCTTGTCTGACCCCTGCTCCTATTGTTTCTCCTGCAAACGTCTTCGCTTACAACTCCCATACCTCCCATAGGTACCCGAAGTCCCATACCCATACCAGTCTCACCACCTACCTCTGACCATCCTTGCTCTATAACTTTCCCTCCAGCCGCATTGGTTACCCCAGGGTTCTGGCGATTTTGAGCGGCGTGACTTCGATTTATTGAACAGGTACAGCACTGCCAAGAGCCAGTATCAGAGACCCGATTATGGGAAACTCCAATCGCCGGACTGGGGCCAGCTGCCCACTCTGTTCCTTGTGCACTGCTGATTCCCTCTACCTTATCAAAACCAAATATTCTGTCCTTGCTCCCCACAACCACAAGTGATGAGTCAGAGGACCGACACAAGTTCTGCCTATCAGGCTGCAAATTGTAAGAGACGCGGATGGGTGGATTGATCAATACTCATATGAGTGAGGGAAGGAATTACGGACCCCAGCGAAATAGGGAAGAAGGTAGAAGGAAGGAGAGGGAAGACCAACGTATAGGTATTATGGGTCGTGTAGGGAGGCTGGCTCCCAATACAACCTGTGAGTTTTCCAGGGCTTCCGGCATTTGCGCAGATAACCCAGGTGGCTCCTAACTCAGCGCCGGAGAGTGGGGGATGCCCCGTTCCACCACCAGCATCGGTCCCATCAGGGGCTAACCCCGTGAGGGTGGTAATTAGGAGGGCCAGAAGGACCAGTTTGATGGCTGGAAGAGAATATGTGAAACGCAAGGCGCAAACGCCGGGGGTAGGGGAGAGGGAAATCTCCCACCTCGACGTGGTGTGCCGGGAGCGGGAGGAGATACTAGGGACTCGGACTTTGACAGTTTCGATGATGTTGATGCCGATCCTTTGACTGATTTGACCTGCTTTCTCGGCATTTGACAGATGGGTTGCAGCTATGAGAAGAAACGACAGTAGGACTGGTGAGCTAAGAAGCTATCGCACAAACTTGGGAGCAGATCGACCCCATGGCGATATTCCGGAAAGGGCTAGTAGAAACTGCAGAAGCCGTGTACCATTCTGGTGTTTAAGGGGAATCTTGGCGCACTCCCCAACCTCTTGACACTGGTCGTGATTAAGTTCAAATACTGCGCCAGATGCAGGTCTCAAACATGGGTCAGCTACACCTAGTAATACTCCTTTTGGTAAAACTCAACCTGACCGTAGTGTTTAGGGCTGTAGTCGGGTATCAATAAGGGGGCAGCCAAGTGTACTGGAGTTACCGTTAACAGTAGCAACCCGTTGAGAATATGGCAGAGATTCCTTGCACAGCTCAAACGACGTTACAGTTGGGACCCAGCAGAATAGTACCGATCTCTTCATGAGTGGCAAAAGTGGGTGATAATCTCACACCCCACTGAAGAGTTCCTAGACAAGACAATTGATTACTTCTATAAGCTTAGCTCTACTGAGCCAGAGCCAGTATGAGATAAGGTAAAGTTCGGCATTATGCAGGAGGTTGGGAATCCAGAGAGACTCAACAAGCGCCCTCCAGGTGACCTGCATGATTCCCTGGTTATTCATAGGAAAGTCTGACATATGTTAGAAGACAACCACTAGTTTAGGAACCGTGTTATCCACCGTGTCCAAGGGTCTCAGCCTACTGATAGGAAGGATGATAGGTGGTCGACTTCCGGAAGGTTTTGAAAGCAAGAAAAAGCTGTGTGCGGACTGAGCCAGAGGTCTGCCAAATGTCCTAGCTGCAACACAGGAGATAGGCAAAGCCAGGGACCTCTGAAAACGCAATTACACATAAGGAAATCCCCTCGACTTTGACCAAAGCTTGGAGAAAAGACAAAAAGGGCATGAGGTATGGGCAAATAGAACACTTCTGGGGGAAGTGTCCTGCAGCGTCCCCAGTCATTAGTTTCTCCAAACAGGTTCATGGGTTCAAAAAGTCATCTGCGGTAAGCGAGGCGGGGACTACGCCCAAGCGGCTGAAGCGTGCTGATGCACCCCCTCCGGCTTCCTCACTGATGATACTTGAAGTCCGACAGCCATCACTTCGGATCATGGAGGTTGATACAGATAGCGCGCAAAAGGTAAGAACCTATTGGGCTTAAGATATAAGCTTATGGAGCCAGATGCATAGACCCATGGGGGATGGATGGAATAGAACCCAGTATAACGACCCAGCCTAGACGAGCTATAGCAGCGGGAACCTACACCCATAGAGGTAGCCAGGAGGTGAACTATTAGGAACTGGCAGGCAAGTAAGTACTTGACCTACGGAGACCTGCTGGCCTGGACTCGGAGGCGCAGACAATGGGCTGCGAGCGTACTTAGGCAGCTCTAAAGGGGCTGTTACTCAGCCAGGCTGTGTAACTGGACAAAGGTCAGAAGTGTCTATTCCCAGCAACGGAATAGACAGGGCAACAAGAAAAAGTTACCTTGTCCAGCGGACAAGGTTGCCCTACCTTTAAATATGAAGTCCCTCGGTGAGTTAGTGAAAAATGACAGCAATGTTTGTCATACGAAGCGATGCATAATACTGGAATCTGCGGGTCCGAGATATCCTATTGTGCAAGCTACCCAGGTCTGAAGAAGCAGTGAATTCCCTGAATTATTTCTATCATAGCCTGCCGGCCCCGCCTCGAGGCCCAGATGTCATGGGCAAACGGTTATGTGGTTGTGTGCAGGCTAGCAAAGCGGAATGTTGGGAGACCTGCTTGCAGCACGGTATAGGTCGCTACCATCCGGTCGACAGTGAGCTGTTCGCAGGATATACAGGGGGGCATAGAGTGGAAGGTGGGGTACCGCCTTCAAGTTGCTCAGACCGAAACAGACCAAAACTGACCTAGTTCACAGGCGTTAACTGTGGGGGTCCTACCAGTAGTCCTGGGTGGTCCAGGGGCAACATGAAGAGTTTTACACCTACCAAGCCTGAAAGTGTTACCAATGCCATAGGCTCTATAAGGGAAGTGCAGAGGGACCAATAGCATGATTTCTACTACAGGGAAGGTGGTTCTCAGGTCGTGGTCATGGGCAGCGCCCATTGGACCACTCCTGGGCTATCATATCTGGTGGAAAACAGCGGAAGCCGGGGATTTGTAATCAGTAGATAGGTAAACCACTTGCGATAGCTTCCAGGGTCATGTAGAGATTAACGTACATGGCAAGGGCATAATCGATAGTCCAGTTCATCAGGTGACTTGACTGTGAGCCACTCGTAAGACAGTGATGCGAAGAGGTGTTTCCTGCGACCTGCAAAATGTGAATGCATTGCAGAAACGTTAAGCACATAAGGTGAATGCTGCTAGAGTGTTCTCGACACTTGCATACCCGCAGGGTCTCCCAGGAGACATGTCGGACCACCCATAGCTTAGAAGGGTGTACTCGAATAGTTAGAGCAAACTGATGGGGGAGTTTCTGGCATAAGATAAAGCTATTTGAAAATCTATACGAGAACACACTTACTCAAACAAGGAATCCTCTCGAGACCTTCATTGAGTGAATCGTCAGGCTTCATGATATCAAGTTTCACCGCTTACTTTACGCTTACATCTGTCAGAACATTTGCCGGGAAGTTTCAAGTTGTTCGATGTGGTCGCAACCTCGGCATCCACCTTCCTAGGGGTGCCCCCATTATAGTATATCCTTAAGCCACGTACTCACTTAACTCCCCTTCTGATGAACTGCTTCCGGGCCTTCGGTCCTGACCCTTTGTGAATACTGGTAACCTTATCTAGAACAAGGAGCCAAGCGTGGAAAGAGCAATGGCTTGTACCAAACTTCGAACCCTAACGGGATCCAATGCAGATTGAGACCTTGACTTTGATAAGAACACTGCCAACATCGTTGATACGGCGGTTTTCGCAGATGTTCGTAGTATTGAATGGCACGGCCACCAGTTACTATTGGACGTGGCTACTATTCTATTACCCAATGAGTGCGTTGATCCTATCATTATGGACCCTCGCTCCGCAGCACTTTCCTTTTTCCAACATTTATCACATGTCCTCAACATGACCCCTCGACTGCTGAGAGGTTTCCCTTTTAGCCATTTCGCACACGAGTTTGTCGAACCTTACATTGTCGGTGAAGTGGCCAAGTCCCTTGCGGAAGTTAAGTGAGAAATTTGAAACTGCAACCAACAAGAACAGCAGATGTTCGGTACACACATTCCAAACGCAACGGTGGAATGAATGAAAGTACAGCAGCAGGCATACCTGCCGATGCTGAAGGACAACAAAGCATGGAAGGATCATATGGCCATGTTGGAAAGAGCCTTTGCCGGAGGGTATAATGTTGATGCTGAATATGATGTGCTGATAATGGAGGGTGCACCCCAACTACCACTAGTCCATACCAAGCCTGAGAATTTCGGGATGGAACTGGCCATGAGACCCAGCAAGGAACAATGGAGGGCATACCGAAGCCCACTGGGTACAGAAATGCTGGAAAGCCTCCAGGGCGAAGGCTACAGCTACACCTCTTCCTTCACAAGAGCATCGACAGGCTCGGAATCCATCCCCTCCTCAGTCACCTGCAGTCGTATGGGAAGTCCACCGCTTGGACCGACTGATGGACGTCGTGTCAGGAAAAGGATGTGGAAGCCCAAGGGTATCACGGTACCAGATACACCTGACCCTACTGCTCATCCAACCCCTGCCCATATTATTTCGCCCGCAACACCTTCAGTTGCAACTCCAAACCCTCCCATCGCCATCCCAAGACCCACACCTCTATGGGTCTTGTTGCCCGCCCCTGACACCTTTTCTGCCACAGCCTTCCCACCAGCAGTAATGGCTAGTACTGGGTTCTGGCCACTGTGGGCAGTGTCACCAGGACTTTTTGAACAGCTACCGTGGCAGGAAGAGTGAGCACCTGAGGCTCTATCATGGGGGACCCCCATGCCTCTACTCGAGGCACCTGCTCGCTCCGTTCCTTGGGCACCAGTGATTCGCTCTCTGCACGCGAAACAACCGCTTCCCTCTGTGCTCCCCACCATCTCAAGCGCCAAGTCAGACAGCCTAGGCGAGGTCTGTTTGTCAGGCTGCAAGCATGAAAAGAGTTGCATGGGGTGGATTCATTACCACAAATGTGAGTGCAGGAAGGAAAAATGGACCTGGGTAGGGCACCAAAGAAGGCAGAAGGAAGGAGATGCAAGACCAACATGTGGGTATTGTTGGTCATGGAGATGCACTGGGCCTGCAATGCGACCGCGGAGCTGTCCAGAGCTGCAGGCATTTCTGCGAATACCTGACGTGGCTCCTAACCCAACTGCGAAGAGTGGGCGACACCCTGTTCCACCACCAGTGTCAGTACAACTAGGGGCTAACCCCACCATGATGGGAATCAGGATGGGCTGGAGGGACGGTTTGATGCATATGACAGACCACGGGAAACACCCGTTGGCAACACCGGGGGTACTGGATGTGGAATTGTGCCACCTGGTGCTGGTACAGCGGGAGCGGGAGGAGATCCAGGGGACTTTGACCATGATGGTTTGGATAATTATGATACCAAATCTCTCCCTGATTTAACCCACTTCCTCAGCGCACCCAAGAATGATTGGTGCGATGAGAAGAAACAATAATGGGACCGCTGTGATAAGAAGATATCAAGTGAACTATAGCGCAGATCGACCTCACGGCCATCCTCCCAACAGCGGCAGAAGAAGCTGGAAGGGCTGAGTACTATTCTGGAGTTTAAGGCAAAGGTCATGGAACTCGCCCGCTATCGGACCCTGGTTGTGGTTAAGTTCCAGTATTTTGCCAGGTACAGGTGGACCGACATGGATAAGGTAAACCTGGTGATACCCCTTTTAAAACACTCCGCCTGGGTATAGAATCCCAGTCTGCACTCCCACATTAATAAGGAGGCAGTGAAGGGTACTGGAGTTCCGGTTAACAACAATAACCCATGGAGAACCAGGAAAGGGTACCGGGAACGGCACAAGGGAGGTTTCGGTGGTCACCAAGGGGAATGTGACCGATCCCATCTCTAGTGGTGAGATCTGTTGATGAAGCCACAACACAGTGATGAGTACCTGGACAAGATAATTGACTACATGCATAAGGTTAGCTATACAGACCCAGTACAGATATGAGATAAGGTATGGGCATGTATTATGCAAGAGGTTCGGAAGGCATGGGCACTTAAGAAGCCCCACAGAACGGGTTGGAATGAGTACCTTGATCTTCTTCAGAAAGTTGGGCACATGGTGGAAGACAACAACTGGTTCCGCAACCGCGTTATCGACCCTGTTCAATGGTCGCAGCCAATAGACAAGATAGATGATATGTCAACGACTTTCAGAAGGTTTAAGAGGCAGGAAAATGGTTTGGGCAGACAGAAGCAGAGGCCTGTCAAGCCTACCAATTTCAATGAGGGGAAACAGGTAAAGCCGGCGATTTCGGGGTATGTCATGTCACATAAGGAAATCCCGTCAACTTTGAGGGAACATCAGAGTAAGCACAATCAGTGCAACAAGTGCGGACAAATATGTCACTTCTGCAGAAAGTGTACCGCGGCATCCCCAGTCCTTAGTACATCCAAACAGGCATGTCGGTTGAAACCCTTAGCCCCGGTAAGTGAGTCCTCTGGTAATGACAGGATCCTAAGATGCATCTAAGTAACTTGTCCCCTTCCTCATCAAAGACACTTGAAGTCCGACAGGTATCATCTCCAATCATGGAGGTTGATACTGGCGGCTCGGAATAGGTAAGAATCCATTCAGCTTAAGGTACAAGGTTACCAACCTGTATCTAGATGTAACGGGGGAACCCCGGAGAAGATGGATTCCATGGTTGCGACCGCACTGAACAACTTCAGACTTTTCGCCAAAGGTTGACACAGATGTAAGAGTAAATTAAACGGTAAAACTTAATATCGTTAAGCCTGATGCTTCACTCAATTAAGGTCTGCAGAGGATTGATTGTTGGAGTAGGAGAGTTCTTGCATAGTTGTTCCGGTAGTTTTATCTTATGCCAGAAACTGGCACATGATTTTAGTACAACCATTCAAGCACAGCCTTCTCCGCTAATGGTGGTCCGACACTTCTCGTGGCACACCCATCGGGCATGGATTTGTCGACACACTCCAGGCGGCGTTCACCTTATGTGGCTATCATTTCTGCGGTGCATTTCCATTTTGCCCGCATAAGAGGAAATCTCGGCACATCGGCGTCTTACTAGTGGCTAACGGTCGAGACTCCGCATGAACCAGACTATGTATGACACCCTTCCCATATGCATCGATCTCTACTTGACCCCAGAAGCTACCGAGACCGGTTTATCTATCTACTATTTACGCGTCTCTGGCTTCCGGTGTGTTCCCCAGGATACGGTGGTCTGGGGATGATCCAATGGGCGCTACCCACGACCACTACCTAGGATACACCTTACCTGTCATAACAATCATGCTTTTACTGTCTCTGCAATTCGCTTTCAGAGCCTATGGCATTGGGGACATCTTTGGGCGTGACATGTGTAAAACTCTCCCAATCGTCCCGGCACCACCTGGGACTACCTGCACGACCCCCGTGGTTAACTCTTGTTAAATGCGTCAGTTTTGGCCCGTTTTACGCCGACCAACTTGGAGGATGTACTCCACCTTCCACCGTATGGCCCCTTGTATATCCTCCAAATTGCTTACGGTTGACCGGATGGCAGCGACGTATATGGTGTTGCGAGCAGGTCTCCAAAGATTCTTCTTTGCAAGACTGCATAGAACTACGCAACCGTTTGCCCACGACATCCGGGCCTCGCGGCGCGGCCGGAGGGGTATGATGCGAATAATGTTTCCAATTTATAGCGTCTTCGGATCTGCGTAGCTCGCCCAATTGCGTCTTGCAGAACCCCAGATTCCAGTAATCTGCATGGCTTTGCCTGACAAACATTCCGGTCAATTTTCCTGAACCCCGCGAGGGACTTCGTACTGAAAGTTAGCGTAACTCAGGCCTTTGGGCAGGGTAACCCAAGGCTCATGGCAGGGTAACCTAGTCCTGAGGGTAGGGTAATTTTGTCAGACGGACAAGGAGACTTTCCCCAGTTACCCTGTCTATTCCATCACCAGAGATAGACACTTCTGACCTTTCTCCAGTTACCCCGCCTAGCTGAGTAACTGCCCGTTCAGAGCTCCCTAAGTACGCTGACACCACTGCCGGGTGTATCCAGGTACCTAAGACCTGACGAGCCAATTCTGTTCCTTCTCAGAGCCTGGGCCATCGGCTCTCTGCAGGTGAGGTACTTACTTGCCTGCTGGTTCCTACTAGTTTGCCACCTGGCTACCTTTGTGTGTATAGGTTCCGTCTGCCATAGCCCCTGTATGCTGGGTCGTTACATCACTCCCCTCTTCTCTACGGTCCGTCCCGGACCATTAGTATTGTCTCCTACTTCCACAACGCGATTCCCCCCAGACGCTATGGTCCCTGGGCTTGGACGGATATCTTTGGTGGAAATCCAAAAAGGCTTGCAAGCCAGTCCCTTCTAGTATCTCATAGGGCTCCCATGACCTTGCCTCAGCCCCGTAGCTTTCCCATGAAACCAGGTACTGGAGGAAGGGCGACGGGAACTTCGCTTTCGCTGCTCCGTACCGTCGACTGTTCACAACAGCTTCGATAATGTAACAGGGCCGGTTGTCCACAAGTTCCGGGATAGGGACTTCCGTGGCCCTACCTCCTTCCGGATCTTCACAATAGGGTTCGCGCAATGTGACATTGAAAACCAGGTGGATGCTCCATCTAGTGGGCAGTTGGAGTTTGTATGCTTGGTTACCCAGACGACCTTTGACCACGAAAGGGCAAAACATCTGCTGATCCAGCTTCTCCATCGGACGCTTTGTGCAGATGTTCTTTCGGTTTAACATCACGCAGTCCGCTTTCTTTGCCCACCCAGTGGTCACATCCTCGAAGGTAACATAGTCCGGTGATGGCAACCTTTTCTGGTCTTACCATTTCTGTTGCCTTTGCTGTGCCCGTTGAATCATTCCTCCAATCTCTTCCCAAGTTCCTTGCCATTCCTTAACCAACAGTTCACTGCTAGGGTGTATTCCTTGATTGTCAGACCCGATTCCCTACCAGTTTGTCCATGGGTTGATTCCCTAATTGATTTCAACCGGTGACAACCTGGTGAATTCTGATGTGGAGGTGTTGTATGCATACTCCGCAAGCGGTAGCAGCGAAACCCAATCATCCTGTTGGTAGGAACAGTAACTACACAAGTACTGTTCCAGTGTCTGATTAACCCTTGCAGTTTGCCCATCAATCTCAGGTTGGAATGCAGTCGAAACGTTTAGTTTCACTTCCAACAAATGCATCGGACTTATCCTGGACTTGGATGTGAACTGGCCATCTTGGTCAGAGATGATTGACTCCCGGAGTCCATGAAGCCGCCAAACTTCCTTCAGGAATATCAAGGCGAGATCCTTGATTGGTACCTCAGTGGTGAGCGCTATGAAATGTCCCATTTTCGGGAAACTGTCCACTATGACCCACATCTTGGTATACCCTTCGGACTCGGGCAGTGCTACAATGAAGTCCATTGAAATCGCTGTCCACGGTCGCATAAGAACATCGATAGGTGCCAGCAGACCAAACTTGGTACGCCTGATGGACTTATTTCCTTGGCATGCATCACATGTCCGCACGTAGTCGGTGATGTGCTCATCCATCGTAGGCCAGTAGAAGTTAGCCCTAACCCTGCCAATGGTCTTGCAAGTCCTGCAGTGTCCCACGATTCGGGAGTCATGTTCAGCCTTCATGATTATCTGCTTCAGATTCTCACCCTTGGGAAAATACCACCTGTTCTTGGACAGGAGAAAGCCACTTTTCGTCGTGAAGTGTCTGTCGACTTCTTTGTCACCAGTAGCCGTCGCCATCATGATTCTCAAATATTCCCGGTCTTCTTTCATCGCTACCTGCACTTGGTCCAAAAGGGAAAAAACTGGAGCCAAAATCCTGGGCAACCTTGCAACACCTGTGGTCGCCAGATGTCATGTTCCCGGCTCCCAACCTACTGTCCAGGATGAAAAAACGACTATGGCGGAAAATCACACCCCACTTCAGGGTGGTAGTCCCTACACCGTGACAGGGTATCTGCCTTCTCATGCAACCGCCCTTCTCGGTAAACTAGCTTAAAGTCGAATGGTTGCAGGAACTCAGCCCAGAGGTGCTGACTCCAGTTAAGGACCTTAGTACTATTAAAATACTCCAAGTTCCTATGATGCGTATAGATCGCCAATTGGTCCGTTACTGAGTGCCGTAGACGATCCCATTCCTTGATTGCCGCTACGATGCCAGTCATTTCCTCATCATGGACATCATAATTAATCTCCATTAGGTGAAACTTCCTATTATGGTAGGCCACTGGATGCCATCGGTCATCCTCACACAACTGGAAGAGAACGGCTCCTAATGCAAAGTCACTAGTGTCGGTTTCCAGCCGGGTTGGCCGTTGAGGGTCAAAATGTGCTAGGATAGGTTTGGACGTGAACGCTTCCTTCAAATGGTGGAAGGCCTGCTCCGACACAGATGTCCATTCCCATCGGACGTCATTCTTTGCCAAGTACGTCAGAGGTTTCACTATCTTGGGGAACCCTTCTATGAACCGACGACAGACATTGGCAAAGCCCATAAAGCTTCGAACGTCACCAATGCATGTCGGAGGTGCCCAATCCCTGTTTGTCTGCACCCTCTCCGACAACATAGAGATCCCCATATTGGAGATCTTGTATCTGCAGAATTCAACCTCCGATTGGTGGAAACTGGACTTCTCCATGCTTACATATGGTCTAGCTTTCA
Organism: Tuber magnatum; assembly: GCA_003182015.1. NCBI lineage: Eukaryota > Fungi > Ascomycota > Pezizomycetes > Pezizales > Tuberaceae > Tuber > Tuber magnatum. The sequence continues at coordinate 241,777 of PYWC01000034.1, forward strand.
GCAATTTCTCCCTCATACGCCGCACCATCATGACGTGCTCCTCCATAGATTCGTAGTAGACCAGGATGTCGTACATGTACGCGATGACTCCTTCATCTATAAGATCCTGAAAGACCTCCTTTATCATGCTTTAGAAGGTTGCCGGGGCATTGGACAACCCAAACGGCATGACCGTGTATTCATACAGTCCATATCTGCACCAGAAGGCCATCTTCCATTGCTCACATTCTGCCATCCTCAGAAGGTAGTAGCCATTCTTCAACTCCAACTTGGTGAATACAGCGGCTTGTCCTAACCTATCTCACAGTTTATTCATCAACAGTAGAGGAGACTTGCTCTTTACCATGATTTTGTTCAGCCCTTGGTAATCTATTACCAGTCTTAATGTAGCATCTGGTTTTGGCACGAAGAGGATAGGGGCTGCTACCGAGGAACTTGATGGCCGTAGCTTGCCCGTTCGGAGCATGTCGTTGAGATATTCCCGGAGTGCCTTAAGCTCCATTTCCGATACCGGATAGATAGGCCCTAATGGGGGTTGAGTACAGGGTAGCAACTCGATCCTGTGGTCCTACTTTGAGTGCTCCTGTAGTGCCTCAATCCGCTCTTGATTGAAGACATCTGCATAGTCCTTATACTCGGGGAGTAGCTTAACCGTAATGTCGGCACCTTCCTCATCTGAGAATTGCACATTTCGCAACAGGTACACATTACTATGGTCTTCGGCTGGTAACTCTTCATCGGACATGAACACTACCCGCCCTTTGCTGAGCCAGGCAATTAGCCTTGCAGAAATCTGAGGCCCAGGTTAGTGATCCTGTTTTCCAATCCATGTCGGGATTATAGCCCTTTAACCAAGATATAGGTAGATACCCATCCACCTTGATGTCGGGCATGTCAGCGACTTCAAAGTGCATCTCATTATGGTGGTCACCTATTCTCATCTCCAATGACTTGGTGTACTGCAGACCTTACCCAGGAATGTGATTTCCGGTTGTGTCGCTTATGTGCATGTGTACCTTTCGCCGTATACAAGGTGCCTGAGTCTGCTTAACCCATCGGCTACCAAGCACTGGGCCAGTAGCTCCCCTATCGTGTAGCAGGAGTGCTTCTGCGCTTGCCTGCCAAGCTCCAATCTTCCAGTCTAGCTTTACACGCAGGTGAATAGACTGGATGTGACGAAGTAAGTTGTCACACTTCTGCCTCTTTTCTTGTCTTAGGGACTTAGTCATCTTGGTTTACAAGGTTTTGGTCTCATGCCTTTCGACACAAGAGCGGCCCCAATGGGTCAGTAAACGTTAAGAGATGGGGATTCGTTTTATCAATAGCTAGGGTGTTTACTATCACACCAGCATCATTTTGGGTACTGAAACCCTCCTCAGGCAAACTTTATGATGGGATCATTTATTTGATCAAGTCCAGCCTGAACCAATTCCGCTGGTACTGAAACATAACCATTTTTTCACGAGGTGGGCAGAGGTTCCCTGTCGGACTGGTTCGAAATGAAGCAACACTCCTTCCGTAACGGCAAGCATCTCCTCGCGCGAGACCTCACCCAGCCTCAAACGAAATAATGCCCAATGACTTGCCTATCCAGTTGAGGAAATCGTGAAAGAAATACGTATAACTAGAACCAAGGAAATAACCTGAAACCCAACAAAGGAGAAATAGCCCAGCCCACCGCGCACGGCCCGTAACATCTACCTGCCCACACCTCCTGGGTGTAGTCAGTATCAGGGTCATTCATGCAGTGGAAGGGTACTCGCCCACCTCCGAAGCCACCTCCATGGCTCATGTCCATCGATCCCTCAGGGGTCTATGGCTATAGGTTAATAACGTTACACCTTAAACAGAATGGGTTCTTACCTATTCCGAGCCATCGGTATCAACCTCCATGATCTGAGGTGATGCCTGCCGGACTTCAAGTATCTTTGACGAGGAAGCCGGAGGTGGTGCTTCAATGCGCTTGAGCCACTTGTCTGTCCCTGTGGGCTCGCTTACTGGGGCTGACCGTTTCAACCCACAAGCCTGTTTGGATGAACCAATGACTGTGGACGTGGCGGTACACTTCCTCCAGAAGTGACCACTTTGTCCACACTTGGTGTACTGAATGTGCTTTCTCTGACGTTCCGTCAAAGTCGACGGGATTTCCTTATGTGCTATTGCACACTCAGAAGTCGCGGGCTTTGCCTGTTTCGCAATATTGAAATTAGTAGGTTTGGCAGGCCTTTGGTTCTGTCTGCCCGAACCTTTATGCTTCTTTTTAAACCTTGCTGGTATGGAGGACCTATCGTCCTTCTTGTCCGTTCACTGAGACCATTGGACCGGGTGGATGACTTGGTTGCTGAACTGGGTGTTCTCTTCCAGCGTGTGTCCAACCTTCCCAAGAAGATCAAGATGGTCGTTCAAGTCCGTTGGATGGGGCTCCTTAAGTGCCCACGCGTTCCTAACCTCTTGTGTAATGGCCGCCCATACCCTATCTCATACCTGTACAGGGTCTGTATAACTAAGCTTATACATGTAGTCAATTATCTTGTTCAGGTACTCAGCGATGTAATGTGGCTTCATCACTAGGTCTCGCCACTCAAGCAGGGATTGGTCTCGTTCCGCTTTGTCACTGCCGAAACTCCGTTCGAGCTGTTCCTGAAATCCTTTCCACGTCCTCAATGGATTACTGTTGTTAACAGGAAGTCCAGTACGCTGGGCTGCCTCCTTCTTGATATGGGAGTGCAGCCCGAGATGCCATGTTCATGCAGTCTCTTCTAGAAGTGGCATCATCAGGTTTACCTGATCCACATTGGTCAACCTGCACCCGGCAAAGTATTGGAACTTACCTCCACCAGCGTCAGGAAGCTGGCGAGTTCGGTAACCTTTCCCTTAAACGCAGGAATTCCACACAGTTATTCAGGCTTCTTCTGCCGCTGTCTGGAGGATGGCCATGAGGTCGATCTGCTCCGTAATTCCCTTGATATCTTCTTAGCATGGCGGTCCCACCGTCGCTTCTGCTCATCACTCCAATCATCCTAGTGAGTGCCAAGAAAGGGGGTCAAATCAGGGAGGGAATCGGCATCATCATCATCTGAGCTATCATGGTCAGAGTCCCCAGGATCTCCCCCTGCTCCCATAGTACCACCAACAGGTGGTCCATTTCCGCCTCCACCACCCCCTGTATTTCCACCTGGGGTCTACTGGGGTCACTCATATCCATCAAAACCTTTCCTCCTGGCCATCCTGATTCCCATCCTCAGGGGGGTTAGCCCCTGATAGTACTGATACCGGTGGTGGAACAGGTCGTCGCCCACTCTCAGGTGTTGGGTTCGGAGCCCCCTCAGTTGCCCCCAGAAATGACTGAAGCTCTGGACATGTCCAGGGTTACATTGGGAGTCCCGCGTGCCTCCATGACCCATAGTACCCACATGTTGGTCATCCGTCTCCCTCCTTCTGTCTTCTGCGGTTCCTTGCCGGGGTCTGTGGTCACTTCCTACACACGTACGTGAGATAATAAATCCACCCCATATGGATTTCTCCCGATTTGCAGCCCGACAGACAGTACTTGTCTTGGCTGTCCGACTCGCCGCTAGTGATTGTGGGGAGGACGGAGGGAACAGGTGGTAGTGAGGGGGCAGAGGGAAGCATGGGTGCCCAAGGAATGGAACGAGAAGGGGTCCCAGGTCCAGGGATCAGAGTCCCCCGTGATAGAGCCATGGGTGCCTGCTCTCCCTGGTGCCTTACCAGTTCAAAGAATCCCGGTGATGCCGCACAAAGTGGCCGGTACCCTGGGGTAGCCGATACTGCTAGTGGGAATGTTGTGGCAGAAAGGTTATCAGGAAGGGGCAAGGAGACTGGTAGAGGTGTGGGCCTTGGGGCAGGGATAGAAGGTATAGGAGTTGAAACTGACGGCGTTGCCGGAGGGATGATAGGAGCAGTGGTCGGGCGTGGTGTAGGGTCAGGCGTATCTGGTGCCATAATACCCTGTGGCTTGCAGGTCGTTTTTCTTATTCCACATCCATCCGTTGGCCCGACCGTAGGGCTGCCCGAACGACTGAGGGCAATTGAGGGGCGAACCGACAGGGAGCCGGTAGATGCTCTTGAGAAGGAGGATGTATAGCTATAGCCGCTACCTTTCAGGCTTTCCAACATCCTTATACCGATTGGGCTCCAAGACGCACTCCACTGGTCGTCTCTGGCTCTCATGGCCAACTCCATGCCGAAGTTCTGAGGCTTGGTATGGACCAGCGGGAGTGGGGGCGTGGCCTCTAACATCAGTACTTCATTCTCAGGACCAATACTATACCCGCACTCGAAAGCCTTTCCCAATGCTGTCATGTGAGTCTTCAATGTTTGCGGATCTCTTATCATCCGCAAGTCTGCCTCCTGCTAGACCTTCATCCGTTCCACCGCTGCCGTAGTAATCTGGGTCCGAAACACCTGGTGCTGCTCGGTGTTCCAGTTCCTCAGTTCCCGCTTCGCCTGCTCCATCGACTTGGATACCTCCCGGGATGATGTAAGGTTCACCGAACTCATGGGAGAACTGTCTAAATGGTACCCCTTGCGGGGGGGGAGGGGTCATATTGTGGACAAGGGTAGGGTCTTGGCAAAATGAGAGCACCGCAGTGTGTGAGTCTGTAATGAATAAGGTCCAGACATTCAGCAGGTAAGTGAATAGGGGCGGCCTCCGAGAGCAACTGGGGGACTTTGCCGTCAATGGCACGAACGTCCGCAAAAGCCGACTCACGAAACGTGTTAAAGGTATTCACGTCAAGGTCAAGGTCTGAATCCGACTTCCATTCCATTCTGGTTTGAAGTTCGGTACTAGCCATTGGGCGTTCCACCCTGCGCTACTTGTTCTAGACAAGGTTACAAGTATTCACGCAAGGTCAGTGCTGAAGGTTCGAAAAGAATTAATCAGGAGTGGAGCTAAGCGAGGAGCTCGCTTAATGATATCCTGTAAAGGGGTCACCCGTAGGAAGATGGATCCCAAGGTTGTGACCGCACCAAACAACTTCAAACTTATCGCCAAAAGTTCACACAGATGTAAGAGTAAAGTAGACGGTAAAACTTAATATCGTTAAGCCTGAAGCTTCACTCAATTAAGATCTCGAGAGGATTGATTGTTGGAGTAGGAGAGTTCTCGCATAGTTTTTCAGGTAGTTTTATCTTATGCCACAAACTCCCCTATCAGTTTACTCCAACTATTCGAGCACACCCTTCTCTGCTAAGAGTGGTCTGACACGTCTCCTGGAAGACACTTCGGCCATGCATGTGGCGACACACTCTAGTCGGCGTTCACCTTATGCGGCTATCTTTCTGCGGTGCATTTCCATTTTGCCCGCCAGAGTGAAAACCTCTGCGCATCTGCATCTTGCCAGTGGCTCAGAGTCGAGACGCCGCATGAACTAGACTATCTATGATACCCTTCCCATATGCATCGATCTCGACTTGACCGCAGAAGCTACCGAGAATGGTTTAACTACCTACTATTTACCCCTCTCAGGCTTCCGGTTTCTTCCGCAGGATACGGTGGTCCGTCACTGATCCAATGGGCGCTACCCATGACCACTACCTCGCATACACCTTACCTGTTGTAGCAACCATGCTTTTAGTATCTCTGCACTTCCCTTTCAGAGGCTATGGCGTTGGGGACATCTTTGGGTGTAGCAGGTGTATAACTCTCCCAGTCGTCCCGGCACCACCGGGGACTACCGTCAGGACCCCCAAGGTTAACTGTCGTTAATTCCGTCAGCTTTGGTCCGTTTTACTCTGAAAAACTTGGAGCAGGTAGTCCACCTCCCACCCTATGGCACCCTGTATATCCTGCGAACGGCCTACGGTCGACTGGACAGCAGCGCTGTATACGGTGTTGCAAGCAGGTCTTCAAAGTTTCCTCTTTGCTAGACTGCACATAACTACACAACCGTTTGCCCATGATATCCGGGCCTCAAGACGGCGCCGGAGGGGTAGGATAGTAATAATGTCTCCAATTTACAGCTTCTTCGGAGCTGTGTAGCTCGCCCAATCGCATCTCCCGGAACCCCAGATTCCAGTATTATGCACGGCTTCACGTGACAAACATTCCTGTCAATTTTCCTGAACTCCCCGAGGGACTTTGTGTTGAAAGGTAGGGTCACTCAGGACTTAGGGCCAGGTAACCCAAGCCTCATGGCAGGGTAACCTAGTCCTGAGTGTAGGGTGATCTTGTCAGACAGACAAGGAGACTTTCCCCAGTTACCCTGTCTATTCCGTCGCCGGAGATAGACATCTCTGACCCTTCTCCAGTTACCCTGCCTAGCTGAGTAACTGCCCCTTCCGAGGTCCCTAAGTACGCTGACACCACTCCCGGGTGTATCCAGGTACCCAAGTACCTAACCATCCAATTCTTTTCCTTCTCAGAGCCTGGGCCATTGGGTCTCCATAGGTCAAGTACTTACTTGCCTGCCGGTTCCTACCAGTGTGCCTCCTGGCTCCCTGTATGGGTATAGGTTCCGTCTCCTATAGCCCAAGTATGCTGGGTCGTTACACTAGAGACCCTGGAGGGATGGATGGAAAGGAACCCTGGAACTGCCTTCTGTGATAGGTAGGTACCCCTCTGCAGGATGAACGGTCGCAATTGTGACAACACCCCGGGGTTGTGGGCAGCTAGATGTTGTGGGCCACAGGCCGGGGAATGGGCTCTTTTCTTGGTTGCGTTTCCAGTTGTATCCTTTGTTCTAGTGATAGGTATTCTTTTCAGGATTTCCATAGCAGGATAGGCAAGTCATAGGACATTGTTTCGGATCAGGATGGGCGAGGTCCTCCTGGAGGAGATGCAGGACATTGGTGAAGCAAAGATGCTTCCCTTGGAACCAGTCCAACAGTGGACCTCCACCCATCTCCGGGAAATGTATTATGTTTAGTACAAGCGGAATTGGTTCATGCTGGACTTGATAAAATAAGCAATGTTATTTTCGAGCTTACCTGAGGAAGGTTTAGTACCCGAAATCATGCTAGTATAATAGTAAACAGGGTAGCAAGTGATAAAAGGCATTCCTATACCTTAACATTGGCCGACACCTGGTGGCTGCTCTTGCATCCAAAGGCAAGAGTGCAAAATTATTCAAGCACAATGACTAAGTCCCTAAGACAAGAAAAGCGGCAGAAACGTGACAACCTGCCTCATCACACCAAGGCTGTCCGCCTGCAGGTGAAGTTAGACTAGAACATTGGAGCTAGACAGGTAAGCACAGAGGCGCTATTGCTACTCGATAGTGGAGCTACATGGTCAGTGCTTAGTAGCTAATCAGTTAAACACACTCTGTTACCGTGCATACAGTGAAATGTACCGGTGCCGATAAGCGACACGGGTGGCAATCGCAATTCTGGGTCAGGTCTGCACAATACCAAGTCCTTGGAGCTGAGAATAGGCGACCACCACAATAAGATGCGCTTTGAAGTTGGGGATATGCCTGACACCAAGCGGGATGGGTACCTGCCTATGTCTTGGTTGAAGGACCATAACACCGACATAGACTGGAAGACAGGATCACTTACCTGGCGCGCAGGTTTCTGCAAGGCTGACTGCCTGACACAGTAGAGGCGGTTAGTGTTCATGACCGATGAAGAGTTAATAGCCAAAGACCCTAGTAATGTGTACCTGTTAGGAATTGTGCAATTCTGCGACGAGGAAAGTGCCGACATTATGGTCAAGCTACTCCTGCAGTGTAAAGACTAGAGGGATATCTTCAGTCGAGAATGGATTGACGCACTGCCAGAGTAGTAAAAGCATGACCATACAATTGGGTTGCAACCCGGGACTCAAACTCCGTTTGGGCCTATCTATCTGTGAGCCGTAAAGAAGCTTAAAGGACTGCGAGAATATATCAACCCGATCCCGTGACCTGGAAAGTCCTGGCGATTGAGTGCCTCGGCAGTAGCCCCTATCCTCTTCCAGCCAAAACCAGATGGTATATCATCGTTGGCAACAGATTGTTGAGTGCTGAACAAAATCACGGTTAAGTGTAACCATCCTCTTACGCCAATGAAGGAACTGCGAGATAGGTTAGGAAAGGCCATTGTGTTTACTACGTTGGACTTAAAGAACTGCTACTACATTTTGAGTATAGCAGAAGGTGAGGAATGGAAAGCGGCCTTGCAGTGCAGATATGGACTGTATGAATACATGGTCATGCCATTTGGTTTATGTAACACCTGGGCAACGTTCTAGAGCTTGATAAATGAGGTCTTCTGGGACCTCATAGATGGTGGAGTCATTGCATACATGAATGACAGCCTGTTCCCCTCACAAACCATGGAGGAGTATGCAGTGATGGTAGACGTGCGATGGAGCAATTGCAAAAAGCCAGACTCTGCGTAAGTATGAAGAAGTCCAGTTTCCACCAATGGGCAGTTGAATTCCGCAGATATAAGGTCTCTGATATGGGGATCTCTATATTGTCGGAGAAGGTGCAAACAATCACGGATTGGGCATCTGCGACATGTATTGACGACATGCAAAGCTTTATGGCCTTTGCCAACTGCCATTGTCAATTCATGGAAGGTTTCAGCAAGATAGCTGAACCTCTAACGGACAGCGCAAAGAAGGTTGTCTGATGGGAATGGACACCTGCTTGTGCACAGGCCAGCAATCATCTGGAGGAGTCGTGTACGCCCAAACCTATCGTAGCACATTTTGGGCCTGAATGGCAAACCCGGCTGGAAACTGACGCTAGTGACTTTGCATTAACAGCCATACTCTCTGAGCTTCGTTAAAATGACCAATGGCATCCAGTGGCCTATGATAGGTGGACATTTCACCCACCGGGGTTTAATTCTTGCGTCCAGGACACAGAAATGACTCAGATCATGGCGGCTTTCAAGGAGTGGGATTGTCTACTACGCGCAATAACGGAACGGTTGGTGATCTATGTGGATTGTAAGAATTTGGAGTACTTCAATAGTAACAAGGTCCTTAACCGAAGGCGGCACGGTGGGGCTGAGGTTTGGTAACCGTTTAACTTCAGGGTGGCTTGCAGAGAAGGGCGCGGGAAGAACACGGTGGATGCTTTATCGTGGCATTGGGAATACGGGGCCAGAGGAGGGAGTGGCTTTCCCTCGACATCATTTTCTCGCTCTGTACAGCCGGTGGGGAGCCAGTAATAAGACACCTTGCGACCAGAGGTGCTGTTTGTATGACAAGAATTTCAGCTCCTGTCATCCTTTTTGGATCAACTGCGGGTAGCGATAAACCAGGACCAGGAATACTTGAGAATCCAGAAGGCAACAACTGCCAGTGACAAAGAGGTTGACAGGTACTTCACGACAGGAAAGGTGTCCCCCCTATACAAGAACAGGTGGTATGTTCTCAAGGGTCAGAACCAAACAGATGATCTTGAAGGCTGAACAAGACTCCCAAATTGCAGGGCACTACGGAACTTACAAAACTATTGGCAGGTTTAGGACTAAGCTCTATTGGCTTAAGATGGATGAGCGCAGCACAAAGTACCTGAGAACATGTGGTGCGTGCCAAAGAAATAAGTCCATCAGACATAAGAAGTTTGGTCTGTGGGAACCTATTGAGGTTCCTATATGGCCTTGGACAGCGATTTAAATGGACTTCATTGTAGCACTGCCGGAATCAGAAGCGTGTACGAAGTTCTGGCTCATTGAAGACAGATTTCCGAAAAGGGCACACTTCATACCCCTGACCACTTGTAATAGAGGCACCACTAGGAAGATGGATCCAAAGATTGCGACCGCACCAAAGATCTTCAAACTTATCGCCAAAAGTTCACACAAATGGAAGAGTAAAGTAAATGGGAAAACCTACCATCATTAAGCGTCACGCTTTACTCAATTAAGGTCTCCCAAGGATTGATTGTGGGGGTAAGAGAGTTCTCGCATAGACTTTTCAGGTACTTTTATTTTATGCCAGAAACTCTGCCAGCAGTTTACTCCAACTATTTGAGCAGACCCTTCTCTCGTAAGGGTGGTCCGACATGTCTCGTGGCACACCCTGGGAGCATGCATGTGTCGACACACTCTGGTCGGCGTTCACCTTATGCGGTTAACATTTCTGCGGTGCAATTTGATTTTGCACACTGGAGTCAAAACTTCTTCGCATCAGCCTCTTGCCAGTGGCTAACAGTCAAGACAGCGGATGAACTGGACTATCTATGACACCCTTCCCATATACATCGATTTCTACATGACTGTGGAAGCTACCGTGAGCGGTTTATCTACCAACTATCTTACAGTTCTCGGACTTCCGGTGTCTTCCGCAGGAACCGGTAGTCTGGGAGTGATCCAAGGGGTGCTACCCTTGATGGACTACCTCGGATGTAGCTTACCTGAGATAGGAATCATGCTTTTAGTCTCTCTGTACTTCCCTTTCAGAGCCTATGGCATTGGGGACACTTTCGTGCTTGGTAGGTGTAAAACTCTCCCAGTTGCCCTGGCACCACCCAGGACTACCTGCGGGACCCCCATAGTTAACAACCGTTAGCACGGTCTGTTTGGGCCCATTTTACTCCTGCAACTGGGAGGAGGTACTCCACCTTCCACTCTATGCCCCCTCTTATATCCTGCGATCACCTTACGGTCGACCGTGATGGAGTGCGGAGCACGAGGTAACCCCATCGTGGTATGTTAGTTAGCTGGGTAGATAGGGCATAGCAGTGGGAGTGGGAGAGAGACTGGTGTTTCCTGTGTGTGTGGGTTGTCACCCCACAGAGTGGGCGGAGCTGTACTTAGTCTGAGCAACGGCTCCACTCCTGTTATATAACATGTCCATGTAACGTCCATAGAACATCATCAGAGCAACAAAGACGATCACTTCTATCTCTTCTTATATCAAGGTTTTCCCTGCGCACGAGTGAGCTGCCCGGCGAGCGGCATTAGACTCTCAAGGTTGCTATCAGACCGGACGGCAGCGACGTATACGGTGTTGCAAGCGGGTCTCAAAAGATTCCACTTCACTAGAGTGCACACAACAACACAACCATTTGCCCATGACATCCGGGCCTGAAGGCGGGGCCGGAGGGGTATGATAGGAATAATGCCTCCGATTTACAGCCTCATCGGAGCTGCGTAGCTCGCCCAATAGCATCTTCCAGAACCTCCGATTACAGTATTATGCATCTCTGCGCGTGACCAGCGTTGCGGTCATTTTCTCTGAACTCCTCAAGGGACTTCGTGTTGAAAGGTAGGGTAACTCAGGACTTCGGGCAGGGAAACCTGGGCCGCTGGACAAGGTAACATTTCCCTGTTACCCTTTCTATCCCGTTGCCCGAGATAGACACTTCGGACCTTCCTCCAGTTACCCGGCTCAGTGGAGTAACTGCCCCTTCAGAGGTCCCTGAGTATGCTGACACCACTCCCGAGTGTACCCAGATACCTAAGTACCTGGCCTGCTAACTCTGTTCATCTCGGAGCCTCGGCCATCGGGTCTCCATAGGCCAAGTATCGACTTGCCCGCCAGTTCCTACCAGTTCGCCCCCCAGGCTACCTGTATGGGTGTAGGTTCTAGCTACCATAGCTCATGTATGATAGGTGGTTACACCACTGAGGTAACGATCAAACAGCTTGCCTTGACACAGCTAAAGGAAGTTTCGCGCCTTCATAGACCCCCAGAGTGGACCATCTCTGACTGAGATAGCTGATTCACATCCAAGTTCTGGACGAGTCCGGGGCACTTGTTGCGGGTGAAAGTAAGCGTTTCTCCTACACTACACCCTGAAACTGGAGGGCAAACCGCAAGGGTTAAGCAGAAACAACAGTAGTACTCGTGTTGCTACTGGTCCTACCAACAGGGTGTTTGTGTTTCGCTACTACGCCTTGCGGAGTTCACATACAACAACTCGACATCAGAGTCTGTGTGGTTGTCATAGTTGGAGATCAATTACAGGTTTAACTCACGGACAAACTGGTCGGGTATAGTCTCTGCTAATCAAGCGATACACAATGGGAGTGCCCTGTCACCTAAGGAATGGAAAGGAACCTTGCAAAACATTCGGGAAACGATTCAACGGGCACAGGAAAGGCCCTGGTAATGGCACGATGAGAAAACCATTGCCATCGCTGGACTATGTTATCAGGGAGGGTGGGGCTGCTGGCTGGGCAAAGAAAGCGGACTTTGTGATGAGAAACCAATAGAACATCCACATGAAGCATCCCATAGAGAAGCTGGAACACTGCATATTGTGCCCATTTGTGGTCCAATGTCGGGTACGTACCCAAGAATACGAACTCCTATTGCACAACTGATCAAGCATCCACCCAGTGTTCAATGTCACATCGCTAGGACCCTATCATGAGAATTCATGGTCAGGTAGGGTCAAGGAAGTCCCTTCAGCGGGCCCTGCGGACAGGGAGCCAAGTTACGTTATCCAAGCTGTTGTGGACAGTCGATGGGACAGTAGAGTAGAGGTGAAGTTCCCGTTTTGCTTTCTCCAGTGCTTTGTTTCATGGGAAGGCCATGGAACTGAGGAGAACCCAGGGGAGCGCTGGCAGATGCTAGAAGGGACAGGCTTACAGGCCATGATGGAGTTCCACCGATGATATCCGTCCAAGCACAAGAACTATAGAGTCTTGTGCCAATCGAGTCAGGGACATAGGAGACGATACTAATGGTCTGGGACTGACGATGCAGACAAGGGGAGTGATGTAATGACCTAGCATGCATGCGCTGTGCCAGCTGGAACCTGCACCCATACAGATGGCCAGGAGGTGAACTGGTAGGAACTGGCAGGAAAGTAAGTACTTGACCTACGGAGACCCAATGGCCCAGACCCCAAGATGAGCACAATTAGCTCCCAGTGTACTTAGAGACCTCTAAAGGGGGAGTTACTTAGCTGGGCCATGTAACTGGGGAAATTCAGAAGTGTCTATCTCTAGCAATGGAATAGACAGGGTAAGAGCAAAACGTGATCTTGTCCACTGCACAAGATTACTCTACCTTACAATGCGAAGTCCCTCGGGGAGTTCAAAAGAATGAGCCAAATATTTGTTACGCAAAGCCATACACAATACTGGAATCTGTACTTCTGGGAGGTGCTGTTGGGCGAGCTACGGAGCTCTGAAGAACCCATGGATTGAAGATATTATTCCTACCATAGCCCTCTGGCGTCGACATCAGGCCCGCATATCATGGGCAAACAGTTGCGTAGTTGCCTACAGTCTAGGAAAGACGAACCTTTGGAGACTGGCTAGCAACACCGTATACGTCACTGCCGTCCAGTCCACTGTAGGGTGCTCACAGGATATAAAGGATGGCATAGGGTAGAAGGTGGAGTACCTCCTCTAAGTTGTTTGCAGTAAAATGGACCAAAACTGGGGCCGTTAATGGGGGTTAACCGTGGGGGTCCTGAAGGCAGTCCTGGGTAGTGCGAGGGCGACCCGGAGAGATTTACACCTGCCAAGCCCGAAAGTCTCCCCAATACCATAGGCTCTATGAGGCAAGTGCAGGGACACCAAAACTATCATTTCTACTACAGGTAAGGTGGATCCGAGGTAGACGTCATGGGTAGCATGCATTGGACCTCGTCCAGACAATCTTATCCTGTGGAAGACACCAGAAGCACGAGAATTGAAAATAGTTGCTAGGGAAACTGCTCCTGGTAGCTTCTAGGGTCATGTAGCGATGAAGGAACATAGAGAGGGTGCCACAGATAGTCCACTTCATCAGGTGTCTTGACTGTTAGCCACTAGCAAGAGACAGATGCGAAGAGGTATTCACTCCGGTAGGCAAAATGGAAATGCACTGCAGAAACGATAACCGTATAAGGTGAACGCCGCCTACGGTGTGCCAACAGTTGCATGCCGGAAGGGTTTGCCAGGAGACCTGTCGGACCCACTTTAGCTGTGGAGGGTGTGCTGGAATAGTTGGCGTAAACAGATAGGCCAGTTTCTGGCATAAGATACAACTACTTGAAATTCTATGCGAGAACTTGCCTACTCCAACAATCAATCCTCGCGAGACCTTAATTGAGTGACGCATCAGGCTTAACGATCTTAAGTTTTACCCTTTACTTTACTCTTACAGCAGTGTGAACTTTTCTTGATAAGTTTGAAGTTGTTTAGTCTGGTTGCAAACTGGGGATCCATCTTCCTCGTAGTGTCCCCGTTATACCCAGGAGGTTGCTTCTGTGGTAGGTAAGTAAACTTCTCCTGCCTGGACAAACCTGGTACTGACTACACCCAGGGGGTGTAGGCAGGTAGATGTTATAGGCTGCACATGGTGGAATGGGCTATCTTTGCTTTATTGTGTTACAGGTTGTTTTCCTTTTTCCTAGTTATACGTATTCACGTCAGGCTTGACTTAGTTGTATGGGCAAGGTATAGGACCTTTTTTCAGTTGAGGTTGGAAGAGATCTTGCTGGAGGGGACCCATGATATTGGGAAATCAATGATGCTTCACTTGGAAGGAGTCCAACGGCAGACCTCTATCCACCTTGGGACAATTGTTATGCCTGGTACAAGGGAAATTGGTTCAGGTTGGACTTGATCAAATAGGCGGTGTTATTTCTAAGTTTACCACATTTGGCTATAGTACACGAAACCTGGCAGGGGTCATAGCAAACACGCTAGGGATTTGTGAAAACGAAACCCAATCCCTGAACATTTACCGACCCATTGTGGTTGCTCTTGTGCCGAACGCCAAGAGAACACAATTATTAAGCCAAGATGACCAAGTCACTAAGACAACAAAGGAGGTAGAAACGTAATACCTTGCCTCACCATACCAACTCTACTCAACTACAAGTAAAGCTAGGCAGGAAGATTGGAGCTAGAGAGCCAACCGCAGAAGCCCTCCTGCTACTGCATAGTGGAGCTACTTGGGTGCTGCTTAGTAGGCGATTGGTGTAACGGGGGCACCCCTAGGAAGATGGATCCCAAGGTTGCGACCGCACCAAACAACTTCAAACTTATCGCCAAAAGTTCACACAGATGTAAGAGTAAAGTAGA
>PYWC01000034.1:256729-298401 GCA_003182015.1 Tuber magnatum
CCACTAAGTCTGCTCATCTCGGAGCCCGGGCCATCGGGTCTCCGTAGGTCAAGTACTCACTTGCCTGCCGGTTCCTACCAGTTCGCCTCCGGGCTACCTGTATGGGTGTAGGTTCCGGCTGCCATAGCTCACGTATGCTGGGTCGTTACAATTGGTTAAGCAGACTGAGGCACCTTGGGTACGGTGAAAGGTACAAGTGCCGATAAGTGACACAAGCGGTAATGGCATTCCTGGGTCAGACCTGCAGTATACTAAGTCAGTGAAGCGGAGGATATGTGAGCACCATAATGATATACTTTTTAAAGCCGTGGACATGCCCCACACGAAAACGGATACGTACCTACCTATATCTTGGTTAAAGAACCATAACCCGGACGTAGATTGGAAGACAGGATCACCAACCTGTCGCTCAGATTTTGCCAAAGGCTAAGGGCCTAGCAGTGCAGGGGCAGTTACTATATATCACCGATGCAGGGATAATAGCCGATGACTCTAGCAATTAGTACCCATTGGGAACTGCACAATTCTCAGATAACAAAGGTGTGGACATTACAGTCAAGCTACCCTGCGAGTATAATGACTACGGCAGTATTTTCAGTCAAGGGGAGATTGAGACGTTGCCAGAGCACTGAAAGTATCATCATGCAATCTAGTTGCAACCCGGGACTGCACCGCAGCTTGGGACTATCTATCCGTTATCGGAAATAGACCTAAAGGCAGTCCTGGAGTATCTCAACAAGATGCGAAGAACTAGAAAGCTACTATGATCCAGTTCCTTTGCAGCAGCCCCTATCCGCTTTGTGCTACAAGCAGATGGTACATTAAGACTGGTAATAGATTGCAGGCGGTTGAATGAAACTGCAGGTAGGAGTAAACATCCTGCACCGGTGATGAACGAACTACGAGATAGGTTAGAAAAGGCCGCTGTGTTCACTAAATTAAACTTGGTAAACAGCTACTACCCCCTGAGGACAGCAGAAGGTGGGGAAGGGAACACGGCCTTCCTGTGCCGATAGGGACCGTATGAATATACCACCGTCGTGTTTGGGTTATGCACTGCCCCGGCAACTTTCCCAATGAGGATAAAGGAGGTCTCCCTGAACCTCTTGGATAAAGCAGTCATTGCATTGTAATCACCCAGCATGCATGTGCTATGGCAGTCGGAACCTACACCCACACAGGTAGCCAGGAGGCGAACTAGGAGGAATGGGCGAGCAAGTAAGTACTTGACCTATGGAGACCCGATGGCCCCGGCGCGAGGAATGGACAGAATTGGCTGGCCAGGTACTTAGGTACCGGGGTACACGAGGGAGCGGTGTCAGCGTACTTAGGGACCTCTGAAGCGGTAGTTACTCAGCTGGGCCAGGTAACCGGAGGAAGTTCAGAACTGTATATCTCTAGCAACGGAATAGACTACGTAACGGGAAAAAGTCATCTTGTCCACCGGACAAGGTTACCCTACACTGAGGACCAGGTTACCCTGCTCAACCTCCTGAATTACCCCCCATTCCAATACGAAGTGCCTCGCGGGGTTTGGGAAAAATGAATCAGCATGTTTTTCATGCGAAGCCATGCATACTACTGGAATCGGAGGTTCCTGGAGATGCTATTGGGTAAGCTACACGGCTACGAAGAAGTGGTAAATTGGAGGTATTGCTCCTATCATACCCCACCTGCCCAGCCCTGAGGGCCGGACCTCAGGGGCAAACGGTTGAGTCGTTGTGTGCAGTCGATCAAAGAAGGATCATTGGAAACCTGATTGCAACACAGTATACTTCGCTGCCGTCCCGTCGGCGGTCGCCTGTTTGCAAGATATATAAGGGGGTATAGGGTGGAAGGTGGAGTACCTCCTCCAAGTTGTTCAAAGTAAGACGGACCAAAGCTGACAGAGTTGACGGGGGTTACCTGTGGTGGTCCAGAAGATAGTCCTGGGTGGCGCTGCGGCAACAGGGAGAGTTTTACACCTACCAAGCCCAAAAGTGTCCCCAACGCCTTTGGCCCTGAACGGGGAGTGTAGAGACCCTAAAAGGATGATTACTACCACAGGTGAGGTGGATCCAAGGTAGTGGTCATGGGTAGCGCCCATTGGGTCACTCACAGACCACCATATCCTGCGAAAGACAACGGAAGCCCAAGAATCGTGAATAGTAGATAGATCAAGTGCTCAGGGTAGCTTCTGGTGTAACGTGTTGGGGCTAGGCCCTGGTCACGTAGCGGTACGATAGGAGCAGATGGCTTCGTGATCAACACGAAGCGAGCGCTGCTTGCTAAAGGAGGCTTCGAACGGGGTGTAATAGGAGATCAAAGAAGTAACCGTTCAACCAAGTATATTTAAGAATACTATCTGTCGAAGTCTGCTGTTTCCATCGCGGGAATCAGCGGTCTTTAAATACAGCATATCGCTTATTTCCAGTATGAGCGATATTGCAAAACAATGTGTGTATCAACTGATAGCACACGAAACAATACAAGTATCAAACGATACTGTGAAACCAAACATAAAACAATGTGTGTATCAACCGATAGCACACGAAACAATACAAGTATCAAACGATACTGTGAAACCAAACATAAAACAATGTGTGTATCAACCGATAGCACACGAAACAATACAAGTATCAAACGATACTGTGAAACCAAACATAAAACAATGTGTGTATCAACCGATAGCACACGAAACAATACAAGTATCAAACGATACTGTGAAACCAAACATAAAACAATGTGTGTATCAACCGATAGCACACGAAACAATACAAGTATCAAACGATACTGTGAAACCAAACATAAAACAATGTGTGTATCAACCGATAGCACACGAAACAATACAAGTATCAAACGATACTGTGAAACCAAACATAAAACAATGTGTGTATCAACCGATAGCACACGAAACAATACAAGTATCAAACGATACTGTGAAACCAAACATAAAACAATGTGTGTATCAACCGATAGCACACGAAACAATACAAGTATCAAACGATACTGTGAAACCAAACATAAAACAATGTGTGTATCAACCGATAGCACACGAAACAATACAAGTATCAAACGATACTGTGAAACCAAACATAAAACAATGTGTGTATCAACCGATAGCACACGAAACAATACAAGTATCAAACGATACTGTGAAACCAAACATAAAACAATGTGTGTATCAACCGATAGCACACGAAACAATACAAGTATCAAACGATACTGTGAAACCAAACATAAAACAATGTGTGTATCAACCGATAGCACACGAAACAATACAAGTATCAAACGATACTGTGAAACCAAACATAAAACAATGTGTGTATCAACCGATAGCACACGAAACAATACAAGTATCAAACGATACTGTGAAACCAAACATAAAACAATGTGTGTATCAACCGATAGCACACGAAACAATACAAGTATCAAACGATACTGTGAAACCAAACATAAAACAATGTGTGTATCAACCGATAGCACACGAAACAATACAAGTATCAAACGATACTGTGAAACCAAACATAAAACAATGTGTGTATCAACCGATAGCACACGAAACAATACAAGTATCAAACGATACTGTGAAACCAAACATAAAACAATGTGTGTATCAACCGATAGCACACGAAACAATACAAGTATCAAACGATACTGTGAAACCAAACATAAAACAATGTGTGTATCAACCGATAGCACACGAAACAATACAAGTATCAAACGATACTGTGAAACCAAACATAAAACAATGTGTGTATCAACCGATAGCACACGAAACAATACAAGTATCAAACGATACTGTGAAACCAAACATAAAACAATGTGTGTATCAACCGATAGCACACGAAACAATACAAGTATCAAACGATACTGTGAAACCAAACATAAAACAATGTGTGTATCAACCGATAGCACACGAAACAATACAAGTATCAAACGATACTGTGAAACCAAACATAAAACAATGTGTGTATCAACCGATAGCACACGAAACAATACAAGTATCAAACGATACTGTGAAACCAAACATAAAACAATGTGTGTATCAACCGATAGCACACGAAACAATACAAGTATCAAACGATACTGTGAAACCAAACATAAAACAATGTGTGTATCAACCGATAGCACACGAAACAATACAAGTATCAAACGATACTGTGAAACCAAACATAAAACAATGTGTGTATCAACCGATAGCACACGAAACAATACAAGTATCAAACGATACTGTGAAACCAAACATAAAACAATGTGTGTATCAACCGATAGCACACGAAACAATACAAGTATCAAACGATACTGTGAAACCAAACATAAAACAATGTGTGTATCAACCGATAGCACACGAAACAATACAAGTATCAAACGATACTGTGAAACCAAACATAAAACAATGTGTGTATCAACCGATAGCACACGAAACAATACAAGTATCAAACGATACTGTGAAACCAAACATAAAACAATGTGTGTATCAACCGATAGCACACGAAACAATACAAGTATCAAACGATACTGTGAAACCAAACATAAAACAATGTGTGTATCAACCGATAGCACACGAAACAATACAAGTATCAAACGATACTGTGAAACCAAACATAAAACAATGTGTGTATCAACCGATAGCACACGAAACAATACAAGTATCAAACGATACTGTGAAACCAAACATAAAACAATGTGTGTATCAACCGATAGCACACGAAACAATACAAGTATCAAACGATACTGTGAAACCAAACATAAAACAATGTGTGTATCAACCGATAGCACACGAAACAATACAAGTATCAAACGATACTGTGAAACCAAACATAAAACAATGTGTGTATCAACCGATAGCACACGAAACAATACAAGTATCAAACGATACTGTGAAACCAAACATAAAACAATGTGTGTATCAACCGATAGCACACGAAACAATACAAGTATCAAACGATACTGTGAAACCAAACATAAAACAATGTGTGTATCAACCGATAGCACACGAAACAATACAAGTATCAAACGATACTGTGAAACCAAACATAAAACAATGTGTGTATCAACCGATAGCACACGAAACAATACAAGTATCAAACGATACTGTGAAACCAAACATAAAACAATGTGTGTATCAACCGATAGCACACGAAACAATACAAGTATCAAACGATACTGTGAAACCAAACATAAAACAATGTGTGTATCAACCGATAGCACACGAAACAATACAAGTATCAAACGATACTGTGAAACCAAACATAAAACAATGTGTGTATCAACCGATAGCACACGAAACAATACAAGTATCAAACGATACTGTGAAACCAAACATAAAACAATGTGTGTATCAACCGATAGCACACGAAACAATACAAGTATCAAACGATACTGTGAAACCAAACATAAAACAATGTGTGTATCAACCGATAGCACACGAAACAATACAAGTATCAAACGATACTGTGAAACCAAACATAAAACAATGTGTGTATCAACCGATAGCACACGAAACAATACAAGTATCAAACGATACTGTGAAACCAAACATAAAACAATGTGTGTATCAACCGATAGCACACGAAACAATACAAGTATCAAACGATACTGTGAAACCAAACATAAAACAATGTGTGTATCAACCGATAGCACACGAAACAATACAAGTATCAAACGATACTGTGAAACCAAACATAAAACAATGTGTGTATCAACCGATAGCACACGAAACAATACAAGTATCAAACGATACTGTGAAACCAAACATAAAACAATGTGTGTATCAACCGATAGCACACGAAACAATACAAGTATCAAACGATACTGTGAAACCAAACATAAAACAATGTGTGTATCAACCGATAGCACACGAAACAATACAAGTATCAAACGATACTGTGAAACCAAACATAAAACAATGTGTGTATCAACCGATAGCACACGAAACAATACAAGTATCAAACGATACTGTGAAACCAAACATAAAACAATGTGTGTATCGACCGATAGCACACGAAACAATACAAGTATCAAACGATACTGTGAAACCAAACATAAAACCCTAGTAACCCGTACCGGTTACATCTGGGCCAAGTAGGTACCAGTGCATATGGGAAGAGTGTCATGGATAGTCTGGTTCATCCAGGGTCTAGACTGTTAGCCACTGGCAAGACACCGATGCGAAGATGTTTTCACTCCGGCGGGCAAAATGGCAATGCATTGTAGAAATGATAACCGCATGAGGTGAATGCCAACTAGCGTGTGTCGACACATGTATGCCCGAAGGGTGTGCCAGGGGACATCTCGGACCACACTTAGTGGAAAAGGGTGTCCTCGAACAGTTGGAGTAAACTGAAGGGCGAGTTTCTGGCATAAGATAAAACCAGCGGAAATCCTATGCGAGAACTCTCCTACTCCCACAATCAATCCTCTCGAGACCTTAATTGCGTCAGGCGTCAGGCTTAAGGATATTAACTTTTAGCGCTTACTTTACTCTTACATCTGTGTGAACTTTTGGCGATAAGTTTGAAGTTGTTCGGTGTGGTCGCAATCTTGGTCTCCATCATCCTAGGGGTGCCCCTGCTATATGCGTACCTGGATGCCATCCTGATCTACTGCGCGACCAGGGAAGTCCAGGAAGGGATGGTGAGATGCATCATAACGGAATTGCATCAAGCCTGACTATGCACAACCAGGAAGAGGTCCCGTTCCCACTAACGGGAAGGTGGATCCGGTGGATACAAGACCCCTGATATCAGGTTCTGGATGTTGACAGAGAATATGAAACAATCCCGGATTGCACACCTCCGATATGCGCCATTGACGTTCAAAGTATTAAGGCCTTGGCCAGGCTCCAGCGTCAGTTCATAGAGGCTTTTAGCAAGATAGCAAAACCTCTGACGCACCTGACAAGGAACGATGTCGGATGGGAATGGAGACTCACCTGTCAGGAGGCCTTCAACCACCTGAACAAAGCCTTTGAGTCCCAACCTATCCTGGACTATTCCGACCCGGAATGGCCAACCCAGCAGAAAACCGGTGCTAGTGGCCTTACATTATGAGCCCTCCTCTCCCAGTTCTGTGAAGATGGGAGATGGCATCCACCGGCCTATCATGGTCTGAAGGTTCACCCAGCGCAGATTAATCATAATGTCGCTGACATGGAAATGACTGCCATCATGACCGCCGTCAAGCAATGGGATCATCTACTACACTCGGTAATGGACCAAGTGGTGACTGATGCGTACCATAAGAATTTGGAGTACTTTAATAGTAACAGGATCATTAACTATAGTCAGCACTGCTGGGCTGAGTTGTTGCAACCTTTAACTACAAGCCACTTTTCTGGGAAGGGCAGTTGAATGAGAAGGCTGATGCTTTGTCTCAGCGGAGTTACTACCTCCTGGAAGGGGATGGTGGTTTTCTGCCAGTGTCCTTTTTTCATCCTGGACATAGATTGGGAGACAGTAACCAGACAACTTGTAACCACAGGTGTTGCAAGTGTGCCCAGGATTTCAGCTCCAATCTTTCTATTTGGATTAACAGCAGATTGGGATAAAATGGTACCAGGAATCCCTAGGGATCCTGAAAGCAACAATGCCGGGTGAGAAAGAGGTTGACCTACACTTCACAATGGAAAAGGGCTTACTCTCATAGAAGGACAGGTGCTATGGTGCCAAGGGTCAGAATCTGAAGTAGACAATCTGGGAGGCTGAACATGGCTGGCCAATCACTGGACACTTGGCGACTTACAAAACCACTGGCAGGGTTAGGGCTAACTTCTATTGGCCTAAGATCAATGAGCACACCACAGACAATCTGCGAACATGAGGTGTGGGCTAAAGAAATAAGTCCATCAGACACAAGATGTTTGGTCTACTGGAACCTATTGATGGTCCTATGGTGCCTTGGACAGCGATTTCAATGGACTTTATTGCAGCGCTGCCAGAGTCAGAAGGGTATAGCAAGATCTGTGTTCCAGTAGACGGAATTTCGAAAACGGCACAATTCAGACTCCTGACTACTGAGGTACTAACCACGGAGCTTGCCTTAATACCCCGGAAGGAAGTTTGGCACCTTCATGGACTCCCTGATTGCATAATCCCTGATCAAGATGGCAGATTCACACCGAAGTTCTGGATGAGTCTAATACACTTGTTGCAAGTGAAACCAAATATTTTACTTACTTTCAACCGTCAAACTGATGCACAGATTGAGAGAGTTAATCAGATGCTGGAGCAGTACTTGCGGAGTCACTACTCCTACCAACAAGATAACCGCGTTTTGCTACTACCACTTGAGAAGTATTCATACAACAGCCCAATATCATAATCCATCGGGCTGTGACAGTTGGACATGCATTAGAGGTTTAAACCGGAGACCAACTGGTCAGGTGTAATTTCAGGTAATCAACGGATACAGCGTGACAGTAAGCCCTTGGTTAAAGAAGCGGAAAGAACCTGGCAGAAGATTCGAGAAACAAGGTAACAGGCACCGGAACGGCAACAGGAATGGCTTGACTGGAAAGGTTTGCCACCACTGAAGTATATTACCAGGGAGGATTTGGCCTCCGGGCAGGCTAAGAAAGCAGACAACGCGATGTTGTATGAGAAGAACATCTATACCAAGAGTCCTATGGTACAGGTGAGCACGGGCGAATTTCCCGTCATGCTTCATCCAGTACCTGCATTCATGAGAAGGCTATCGCGCTGAGGAGTACACGTGGGAGCTCTACAAGATCCTAAAGGGACAGGCTTAGAAACCATTCCGGGTTTCCACTAAAGGTATTCATCGAAGGTATCGGTCTACAGTATCTTGAGCGAGGCGAGTGGTGGAAATAAGAGACGACACTAATAGTCTGGGAGGGATGGCAGGGAAGAGAGTGGAGTGATGCAATAACCCAGCAAACATGAGGTATGGTAGCCGGAACCTATACCCATGCAGGCAGGCAGGAGGCAAACTGATGGGAACGGGCCAGGGAAATAAGTACTGGACCTACAGAGAGCCAATGGCCAGGGCTCCAAGATGGGCATAAATGGTGGGCCAGGGGCTTAGGTACTTGGCCAGACCAGCAAGTGGTGTTAGCGTACTGAAGGACGTCTGAAGGGGCGGTTCCTCGGCTACGCTGGGTACCTGGAGAAAGGTGAGAACTGTGAATCTCCTGTGACAGAATAGACAGGGTAACAGGGTAAAGTTATCTGGTCCACCGGACAAGGTTACCCTACCCTCAGGATCAGGTTGCCCTACTATAGGGCTCTGGTTACCCTATCTAAAGTCCTGAGTTACCCTAGCTTTCAATACCAAGTCTCTCGCTGAGTTTGGCAAAAATGAGTGGAATATTTCTCGCGTGAAGCATGGCATAACACGGGAATCTGAGGTTCTAAGAGATACTAGTGGGCGAGCTACGCAGCTCTGGAGAGGCTGTAAATTGAAAACATTATTACTATCATGCCCCTTTGGCCCCGCCTTGAGGCCCGGACATCATGGGCAAATGGTTGTGTAGTTGTGTACAATTTAGTAAGGAGGAACCCATGGAGAACTACTTGCAACACGGTATACGTCGCTGCCATCTGGTCAACCGCAGTCTTGTCACAGGATATATAAGTGGGCTCAGGGTGCAATGTGGGGTACTTTCTTCAAGTTGAGGAAAGCAAAGTGGACCAAAACTGACTGGGTTAACATGCGTTATCCGTAGAGGTGCTGAGGGCAGTCACTGGTGGTGCCTGAATGACTGGGAGAGTGATACACCTAACAAGACTGAACATGTCGCCACCACCATAGGCTCCACCAGGGAAGTATAGAGGCACTAATAACATGTTTCCTACAACAGGTAGGATGGATCTGAGGTAGTGGTTATGGGTAGCGCCCCTGGGATCGCTTCCGGACCAGCGCATCCTGGGGATAACCCTGGAAACCGAATACTCGTAAATCGTAGAACGAGAAAGTGCTAACAGTAGCTTCTGGGGTCATCTAGAGATCAATGCATGTGGGAAGGGTGTCATAGATTGTCCTCTCCATCAGGTATCTTGACTGTTCGCCACTGGCAATGAACCAATATGAACAAGTTTTCACTCTGGTAGACCAAACCAGTATACTCCACTGAAATGATAAACACATAAGGTAAATGCTGACTAGAGTGAGTCGACACATGCATGCCGGAAGGGTGTGCCAGAATATATGTCGGACCAGCCTTTGCCAAGAAGAGCATGTTCAAATAGTTCCAGTAAACTGATAGTGGAGTTTCTGGCATAATATAAAACTATTTCCACATCTTCGTGAGAACTCTACTACTCCAACAAGCAATGCCCTTGCGACCATAATTGAGTAAAGTGTCTGGCTTAATGATATTAACTTTTGCTACTTACATTACTCTTTCCTCGGGTGAACCTCAGGCTGTACCTGGAGGTTTTTTCGGTGTAGTCGCAACACAGGGATCTATCACGCTAGGGGTGCCCCTGGTATACCGCTTATCTATGATACTTCCTTACCTATAACAAATTTAACTGAAAAGAAACTCACATATGCAGGTGATTCAATTGGATCCCAATATGAGCGAAGTTTTCCCTGACGAGACTGTTGTCTTCTCATTTCTTGTTCCAGGTATCAAGTCGACCCCGGAGACCCTGACACCTATACAGAAGGAACACGAGATGTGGCAACCCAGCAACGATGAAGGATGGAAGGGTTTTAGAGACCCAGACACATTGTGCACAGAGAGGAAGCAGAGGCTTACCAGGACATAGCGGCCAGGTCAGGATAGCCCAGACTGTCAACCACTAGCACCACGACGGCCAGGGAGTGACATTCCGCCACTACGGCTAGGTCCTATGTGCGCAGCTAGGAACTGGTTAGAGCCACCCGTACTCAGGGGTCTTACCAGAAGCGTAACGAAACCGGGAATGAGACCAAGGACACGCTCTTGAATCCCGCGTGCTGCAGCCACTACCGACTTGTATGCCTTCACTGTATATATTGGGAGGCTGATTGGTCAATTACCCCGAATGGTGACCCAAATCCTAAATTACCGGCTGGTCAGCTATGGGACCCTGACATGCAAGGGAAAGGAAACCACAGGAAGGTCTCGATCAAGTACCTGAGAGACTGCTGAACCGCGAATAGCCAGTTAGAGGGGTGTTGGCACTCTGGTAAAAGATGGGCAAAAAGTGAGAAAGGGGAAGGTGTAGTAGAGATCACAATGGTTAAGGGAGTGATCAAAGCTGCTTTCACTGGTATGCATAATGGATCGGAACAACATGCAGTACTAAGCAGGCAGCTGTACCAGGACCTGGGATGCACTATCCAAGAATCAGGGACCATGTACCAAGAGCTCTACATAGCTCTAGATAAACTGCCAAAGGAGTGAGAAGAAGAATGCGGGGGCTGGGGGACCAAGGAGGTGCAGTTCATTATAGAACTACAGACTCTCGATACTGAGATAGTAATAGGGCTAAGGGATAAGAAGCACACCATGACTGAGATGTTTGCCCAGATAATAAGGGCAGTGATCACACGAATAGAAACCGCGTGAGGGTGGCATTGGCGGGGAGGAACCCATAATGGAGAACCTGGAAGGGGATGGTCATTGCTATCCCAATAAGACAAGGGGAAAGGGCCAGTAGAAGGAGAAGACTGACCAGAAACAAGAGGAGGGGGACAGGAAGGGATGATAGCATCTCTCAATTTGGCCGAAGGGGCTGGAGGCCCGAAGCCCATAAATAATGTGTCGGAGAATGTGGCGGGAAGGAGCAAGCCGCCGGCAAGTCTCAGTACCCATGGGAACGCGGAGCATGGCTGCGGAAGTCAGGGAACGCAAACTGATACTGTAGCAAGCAAGGGAGTTGGTACGAGATACTCTCTGACTTTATAAACTGCCCGCCAACACTCTGTCCCCACATGAAGTAAAGCCCTACCAGGACTTTAAAACCTTTCTACAAACATGCCCATATTACTGTTGCTGAAATCCCATGCTGTAGATTGAGAATAAAGATACACCGATATATGCCCTAGGAAGGATGAAGGGTGCCAATGTGACACTCTTCCGCAACTGGTATAGCAAAAGCATTGAAGAACACTACGGGTATGCCACTGCCCCTGAATTGCTGATATGGGAACAGTTCCAGCATCAAATAATTGTATCATCCTTGCTGGTCAATAAGGACTGGAAAGCTTGGGGGCACATGGGAAAACTCAGGTATTGAAAGGACATCAACACGGACTTCCTGCAGATGGAAACCTGGAACATCAAGGCCGACCTTTAGAGAATAGCATGCATCAAGATTGTCAGGGACAGTCTACCTTAGTTAATACTGAGATGGCTGACCAATAAGGGATACAACACCCATGCCGAAATGCTGGGGCACCGTTGAGGGGTCAGCAACAAGGAGGAAGGTCTCAGCAACACCGAAAGACAATAGCGGGACAATCCAGCTGGCTTGTCAGGGCCCAGAGGACAGTTGAAGCGATACTGGGAGGACAGCTAAAAGGAGCCAAAGTGGGAAAAGGAGGAAGGGTGATCTACTAAGGTCCTGAGGAAGACAGTACCTGGGACGAGCAAGTTAACAATCTTGGCCCAAGCCAACCAACTGACCATGATCCAAGGCATTGAGCATATATACTGGAGGAATGCTCACGATAGAATATACCAAAACCTTGTCAACCTAGTCGGGAAAAATAAAAGCTGCACGGGGTGCAGACTCACCAACCACAAGTGCGGAGCTGGTAGGAAGGAAGCCATTATCGGAAGGATAGGGCCAAGGGAAGCACCACAGTTTAGATCTCGAAACATGAAGGTTCGACATTCTGCCCCAAGGCTAGCAGTTCACCAGACCTACATGCTACCAGGACCTAGACTTTGGAGGTTGAGGGATGAAGAAGTGAGATAGATCACGGAACTAGGAAAACGGTAGAAAAATGAGGATCTATATCCTGAGCCAGGGAACAGCTTATTCACGAAGGGTGGGAAAGCGCAGTGAGTGGGTTCTGAGCATAGGCAGGAACGGAAGTGTGAAAGGTATAGAAAATCAGGTATAATGGAGAAAGCTAACCTATCCCAGGTGGATGCAACAAAGAATAGTCTGCCAGCGAGATGCAGCATAGCAGGACTTTAGATTCCAGCCAGGGTGGAAAAGGTTGTAACCCGACACATATGAAGGGAGGACTGTTACGGGGCGCAACTCAGGGCATCCCAATGCTTTCCTCCAAAGGTTATGCACCAGAATTGAGTAGGGGTAGTGTACGCCAACCTGAAGCCGCTGTCACAGACAATGGTATGGCAGCACTGGCGACGGCAAGTCGCTAGGCTACAGGTTACTAGGTAAGACGAAGGAACATATGCTGCACTTAAATTGTACCCAAGGGCAGAGGTTGAACCCCTATGGCTGGCCTGGATAGGTCGCTCGCTTATCTCTACACCAGGGGGATCGACCGGTATTTTCAAATATCACCCCGCAGAGGAAAGGAAAAAATCAAGACATGAGACACACACAACAGGGACTGAGTTTGTCTGAGTCGGCCTGAATGGCCACAATTGTGCAGGTACAATAACAAACAGCCAAGATCCTTGAATGCTCTAAATAAAATGTCTATTAAACCAGGACAGGATAACCTGACCCGGGAACCAAAACGACAAAAAGCTCAAGTCCCAACACGAACAAATTAGGAGTGCCCACAGGGCATAGCGTCACCGAGAGTAGAAGGAGAACGAGTAGCGATACACAGTATATTAGATACGGGCTTGGGGATCTTGGTCATAATTGAAGTACTGGTCCACAGACTGGGACTAGAAATGGTAGAACCTGGCAACTTGGTGGGTATAACGGGGTTTGACGGTGCACATACCCAATATGCGCGAAGGTGCTCTATGGCCCTGATCACGAACAAGATTGGGGCTAATCAATAATGCGCGGAAATTACATGTAAAGTTATGAGCGGGGGTGTCTATAACTTGATAACACTATTCGGTTAGTGGCATTCCCAACACTGTCCGTCATTCATGGAAGATGCATCCTAATGCATGTTCCAGGCTGAAAAAACTGCCAGCAACACCTGGAATGAGACAATAAAGATTTCAGCATCAAGTGGGATGAGAGAGTGGCTCAGGAGTACAAGGCATGGTATGTGCACCGAATCGCTAGCCTAGAGGAGCCCAAGGTAATCGTCATGGAAACCCTGCCAAAGCCTTGTTCGGACTAGGCTGACCGCTTCCTGCCTTGGGCAGCTGGAGACTACACAAATCATAACACTTTTGATCATAAGATCAAGGTGGTCACAGGCGAGAAGCCCCCATAGGAGCCGATATACCTATTATGCGAGGCCAAACTCCAAGCATCCCGCGAGTACCTGGACAACATGCTTTGAGAGGCAAAGATAACAGCTAGCCAGTCCTCTGTAGGTATACTAAAACTGTTTGTGCCCAAAACATGATAGGCGGCTAAGACTGTGTGTGGATTACTGCTGTCTTCACAAGATTGTAATTGCCAGCAAGTACCTACTACCGCACCTGAGTGAACTCAGACATCGAGTGGTGGAGTCGTGTATCTTTACTAAGTTGGTCCTAAAGGTTGGGCACCAGCCGATGCGCATCAAGAAGTGGGATCAGGGAAAATTGACTTCTGGACTAGATAAAGACATTACAAGTACCGAGTAATGCCATTTGAGCTAGTGAATGTACCCGCCATCTTTGAAGATATAAATGCACATCGTTCCAAGCAAGTTCCTAGACATACCAGTGGTTATATATATAGGTGACCTCTTAATCTCCACCAAGACGGAGGAAAAAACACCTCAAATTGGTTCAGGAAGTACTGCCTGAGTTGCCAAAGTACTAGTTAGCAGTGTTTATCACTAAATCAGTATTCCATACTGAGGGGGTGGAATTGTTGGGATACATAGCAAAGACTGATGTGATCACCATAAGTAATTGAATCATTAAAGACATAAGAGAATCGAAGCCACCAGAGTCCGTAAAAGCCATACAAACCTTTGTGGGATTTGCAATTTTCTACTGCATATTTATTAAGAATTTTGCAGGTACTTGTGAACCCATAAGAGAGTTGCTGAAAGGTGACCAAAAGGAGTTTGCCCGGGGAAAAGCCCCGGAGTAGACTTTCGGATTGCTGAAAGAACAGTTTGTGGTGTTCCCGATATTGGTACGTTTCCACCCTGACCGAAATACAGTAGTGAAAACAGATGCAAGTAGATTTGCACAGGGGTGTATACCGTTGAAGTAGATTGAAAAAGACACTATCCAATAGGCTTTTACTCCCAAAAGCTCCACTTGTCAGAACACAACTACGATGTCCATAATAAGGAGTTGCTGTCAATAGTTGAAGCATTTCAGCAATCGTGTCACCACCTTGTAGGAACCAGGGAACCTATTACACAATTTGCCAAATATCAGAATCGACAATACTTCCTGATGACGTAGGCGCAGATTGCCAGTCAGATAGGTTGGGCACAGAAGCAAGCGGTTTTCACTTCAAAGTTGAATACAGATCAGGGTTAAGTGTCGGAAAGCCAGACGGATTAAGCAGAGGACAGGAGTACTGTCGCGCGGCAGGATCTGCACAAAGCTAGCAGCTTGCAATCTTAAACGGCGCAAACCTTGATCAGGTTATAGTTATACAGGTAGGAAAGGAGGTGGAACCCGGTCCAAGTCAGAAAACATGGGAGCCGGAATACACGCGGGGATTGAAATTGCACCCAAAAGTGATGATTCCGACAAGAGACTCAAGGCCAGTGGCAGGACACAACACGTATACCCTGGAAGGGACAGTAGTACCCACTCGTGGACAAACAATGGTAGCCGCCACAACAGCCTGAGCATTCCCAGCAGGAACCTATAGCCAAGTAGCCCTAAAAGTGGCCTTGCAGTCTGCCATGTTATGGTGGTCGGGGCAGGAGTAATTGACAGGGACTACCAGAGAGAGGTTCAGGTGTTGCTATTCAATTTGAAGGACTAGGACTACCACTGGGGGAAGAGGAAATAGTTGGTGCAACTCGCAGTGCAATGAATTCATGATGAGTGGCTCTGGGAAGCACTCGAGCTAAATAATAGCGAGAGGGGTCAGTAAGTATTCAGAAGGATAGGAACCAGGGGGGTCGAGACCCCAACCAAAGCGAGTCAATGGAGAGGGAAAATCAGCTAAATGAATACTCTGATAAGTTTGATCAGCGGAGGTGCAAGGTCCTGAAAACTGCAGAAACCGTATTAACCAATACAGTGGTTATACAAGCCATGGCAGGGAAATTGGACACCCCATTCTTAAGCCAGCTTGAGGAAAAGAAGAAGAAAGACCAGGACTGGAAATTAAGAACAGAAGAGTTGGAAACGCTCTGTTATGAGGGAAATGAAAGGTTGACAAATTGGATCTTACCAGAGGGCCTGCTTTACTACAAGAGATGGCTATTCATCCTGAACGATGAAGCTCTACCCCCTCCGCTTGATCAGAGCAGCCATGACTCCCGGGTTGTTGGGCATTTCGCCCCGGAAAAAGCAGTAGAAATCACAACAAAAGACTTCTAATGAAAAGGACGCACAGAATGGAGAGGCAACTATGTATAATCCTGTACCACTTGTCAATACGGCAAAGCACTACGACATCCAAAGTATGTGGTTCTATACCTATTGGAAATACCCTGCCTGGTGTGGAGATCTAGCTCAACTGACTTTATAACGCAGCTCCGGAAGTCTGAAGACAACAGGCAAATCATGTGGGTAATCAACCGCGGGACCAAAACGGTCCACTTCATAGGGCTTAAGGAAAACACAGCGGCAAACAAGGTGGCCCAGACCTTTCTCTAGGAAGTCTGCAGATTGCTGGGGCTACCAACAGAGGTTATCTCAGACCTGGACACTAAGTTCGCCTGTGAATTTCGGGAATCGTTCTGTCAACCCTTAGGCATTAAGTGAAAAGAAATGTCCAAGGGATACCAACCTCAAAGGGACAGGGAAATGGAGAGAATCAACCTAGTTCTCGAAGGGTAGCGCCAAAACTTCGTCAACCATAATCAGGATAACAGGCATGAACTACTTCTACTAGTGGACCATACTTACAATAACTCTGTCATATAGACACAGGAACTAACCCCATTCTACATGAACTATGGATACCACCTACAGACATAATTGATAAAGGAGGTGGAAGCTCAAAATCCAGGATCTACCACATACGCTCACTGGATGCAGGATATACAGAGACAGGCGAGGGCCTCACTGAAAGCAACTAGAGAGGCAATTGGGCGGTACCAGGACAAGAAAGCTAGGCCACGGCCAAACTTTCAGACAGGCGCCTTGTTCATGCTAAGCCCTAAGAATATGCACACCTAGCAACCCTCCAGAAAGAGTAGCTCCAAGCTATGTGACCCATTTAGAATTCTAGAATCATGTGGTAACCGAGCATTTAAGTCAGAAAGTTTAGAACGCTCGAACATACATTCCCTCTTGAGTGTATCTCGGTTGGAGTCTTATCAATCATGAGTTCAGCCAGCTCTAGAACAACCTCCAAGAGTGTCCGAGAAGGTAGATGGCAACATGCAATGGGCGGTTGAAATGATGGTGAAAAAAAGAGGTTACCTAGTGTCCTCCCAGGCTGCACATGTGCAGCAGGAGGGTCCGTGAACTTAGATACTTTTTAAAGTGCTGGAGATGTTCATAGAATGAAAACACCTGGGAACTGTATGAACATTTGCAGCACAGGGCAGTATTGGTAGATGGGTTTCACAGAGAAAACCCAGGGATGCTACAGATACTAAGAAAGGATAATGAGGGAAGGTTTTCCTGGGTGTGGCCTAGTAAAGGTGCAAAGGGTTTTCACACTATCCTGCCGGGTGCTTAAAGGAATTTAATTTCCGCAGTATTAGAAACATAGGTTATACAATTTTGCGCCAAACCCTTGAGGAAGGGAGCTGGTGTTACACATAAGACAAACTGGCATAGGATAAGGGGCATGCCACCTGATCATTGGCCAAAGGTCACATATTCAGGCGCAGGGTCTATCGGAGTATTTGGTAAATCACTTGGTTTCTACCAATCTACAGTGGGACAAAGCTCTTACCTACACCACCACTAAAGGTCAAGGATGGAGGGGCTTGTACCAAGTCTTCATGAGAGGACTCTCGCGTAACCTGACAAGGTTGAATGAAGCAAATTGGTTCACTGATCGTTCAGTTAAACACATGCAAAGATTGCTCGGCTATGCCAATAGATGGATGCCAACCAGGAGGAGGTCACGTACCCCGATAGGAGTTCCTATCTGCCATGCAGGTAGTGAGACCGAATTTCAAGTCCATTGGTACAGGAATGTGGAGGAAAATCATGATAAGAGGACAATGTCTAGGAGACGATTATTCACCTACACCCAGGGGCATGATAATGTAGAGCCAGTGGAAGGCCTACCATGTGCAAGGTTAACCTAGAGTGCTAAGAGGCCTAAACACCATTGACAGGATAAGGAAGGGGCATCCCTCCTGTGGCGTGACGTGGACGGATCAGGAATTCACCTGCATTGATAAGTCTGTGGTCGGGGATGATCACTTCGTATAAAGAGATATAACCAGTAACCGTTTGCCACGGTGAAAGGGTTCCAGTGACTGCGATTAGAGGGAACACTACGCAGGCAGGGATGGGACACCCTTCCCACTCTTCCAAGAAATTAGTGTCAAGCAGGTTTAAGGTTGTTGGTGTCTATAAGTTTTGGACAGCGAAATGTGGGAGCAATAGATACACCGCAAACACCCTGAGGCGGGATGCAAACATTGAGGTGGCTTCCATGCTTCATAGATATCATCAGGGATGGAGAGCAGATCTTGTCAATATATTCAGTACACGATAAACCTCTTACCATACTTTTATTCCACAACTTTAAGTTAGCCTTCCTAGCAATTACAGCATCATGTAATCAGGCCTTAGTCTAGACTCACTTCTCCCTCGAATTGGCTACCACGTAATATTTTCCAGCAATAGTGGTCGGACATGTCTCCTTCTACCCCTCTCGGGTATTCACATATTGATAGACTCTAGTCCACGTTCCCCTCCAGCTGTTATCACTTGCATCGTGTCTCACCACTTCGTCCACGAAGAGGAAACTGGTATGCATCAGTACCTTCCTGGTAGATAATGGTCCAGGCACCTGACAAACCTGGCCATCCATGCCATGCTTCCCATGTGCATTGCTCCCTACATGACCCCAGAAGCTACTGTGGGCCCTTTATCTGTCTACCATTTACGACTTTGAAACCTCTATGGTCCTCCGCAGGTTATACTGGTCGCGCAGTGCTATGATTGGTGCTCCCTATGACCACCATCTCGGGTCTATGTTCCCAGCAGTAGGTATCATGCTTTTAGTCCCTCTGCACTTCCCTTACACAGTTTATAGTATTTGGGACACGGATGGGCTTGATACGTGTAAAACTCTCCAGGTCCCCACGGCCACAGCAGGCAGTATCTGCAACACCTCCACCGTTCCCTCCTTACAAACTCCATTAGCTTTGGTCCCTTTTCATGTGAACAACTTAGAGCAGCTACCACAGATTCCACCCTCTGCTCCCTTCTATAATCTGTGAACAGTGTACAGTCGACTGGACAGCACTGACACATCTATTGTTCCAAGCATGTCGACACAGGTTCCCTTTTGCTAGACTGTGCACAACTACAGAACCATTTGCCCGTGACCTCTGTGCCTCAAGGCGGGGCCAGTGGGGCATAGTAGGAATAATGGCTCCCATTTACACCATCTTGGGAGCTGGTTGGCTCGCCCTGCACCATCTCCTGGAAACCCATATTGCCGTGGTTTGGCATGGCTTGGGGTGACCAAAATTCCGGTTGTTTCCCAAGAACTCCATCGGCGACCATATATCGTCAGGGAGGGTAAGTCAGGTTCCTGGACACGGTAACCAAAGTTTCAAGGCAGGGTAACCATACTTTCTGAGTAGGCTAACCTACCCTCAAGGTCAGGGTAACTGTAACTTGTTGCCTGGTCTATTCCTGTCGTAGAGATAGACCTCATTCCCTTGCGCTTGCCCTGTTACCCAGGGAAGCAGGGTAACCACTCCTCGCACAATCCTTGAGTAAGCTAACACCTCTCTAGAATGTTCATCCCCATGTTCATAATGGAACCTGGACCATGGGTCTTCCATAGATCGACTCATACTTACCCTCCTGTTCCTGCCAGTCTGGCTCAGGGCTAACCGCATGGGTGTAGGTTCCATCTGCCATAGCTCATGTATGCTGCGTCATTACATTATGTACCTCCTTGAATTTTTCCCAGGTCTCCTGTTCCCTTTCTTTGGAATCTTGGATATATGATATTATCCATGAGACTTCTGTGTCATGTAACACTGACTCCGCATATGCTACTTGGGTTGTATCACAATCATTCCTATAGTATTTGACTTGGAACTACCATTTACTCTGCAAGCGCAATTCCCCTAGTCAAATCCTTTCTCCTTTGAAGACATCCAGTTCTTTATCTTTCCACGTCTTTCCTCCGGATTGTCTTCAAGCCTGCAGTCTTGCCAGTACTGCTGCCACTCATTCCAGTGTCATTCCTACCAGTTGTACTGGTCACTGGACCAGTCCCGCAACTATTCCAGGCATCCTTGTCTTTCTTTCTTTTTCCCGGAGGTCGGTTTCTTCTCATTGTTGTTCTTCCGCTGTCACAGGACTTGGGTGTTCATCAGTTCCTTGCCAACTGGACATCTATTTCAGTGCTGCACTCAGTCCCGGGACCTCAAGGTGGCTGGCAACCTCATTATTGTTGCAATATATTTTGTTATTATCACTTGGTTACTGTGACTACCTCTTTCTCCCCTTTTATAGTTCCACATCTTTGCTTGTCATGCTATCAAATGTAACAATTCCTCCCAGTTAGGGCTTCCCTCACACCAGCAATAATAAATTAGCCTTCAATATTCACAACCAGACTTGTTGTTTTTAGTAGGATCACTAAGTAGCCAAGGCACTTACCTGATCACTTGTTCATGAGAGCGTCTGCCCCATGCAGCCCCTTAGAGAAATATCAGGTTATAGATAAGGAGATCTAAAGATGATGGTATCAAGAGCTCAACCTCATCTGTCCTAGCGACTACTTTTATACTTGCTTTTCATGCCAACCACAACCCTCCCACTCATACCCCTGAGTCACCTACTATGGTTGGATGCACTAACTATGTTACATGCCCAGGACCCATGACCTGCAATGGCAAGTTGTTCAAGCATATCAACAGATCATAACCTAGCAAGACCTTACAACTGTAAGTCGTGTGGGACCCCATGACTCCCATTGAGACTCATAGCCTAAAAGCCTAACTAGTGAGACTGGCCGGTAAGTCTTACCAATCTGCTGTACCGGCCTGCCATGCT
The DNA here is from genome assembly GCA_003182015.1 of Tuber magnatum. Taxonomy (NCBI): domain Eukaryota; kingdom Fungi; phylum Ascomycota; class Pezizomycetes; order Pezizales; family Tuberaceae; genus Tuber; species Tuber magnatum. The sequence continues at coordinate 278,061 of PYWC01000034.1, forward strand.
CACTTCTCCCAACACCCAAATCTGAGCCTTCTATGACATAACAAACATTCCACCCCTATCATCATTTGTAACACTTGATGGCATGGCTGGTGTTTTTCAAGTAATGTCTCCACTCTTTCATGCGCTCAACAATTACTCACAACCACTTTTCATGTACCTCGTAGTAGTGTTCAGCAGATCCCACTGTGCCAGATGTGTCTCCAACGTGTCCCTATTGTCCTTTGCCTACCTCTGCACTTGTATTCCTGCGGATAACCATTTCTGTGCATTAGTGTCTGTTACGCGGTAGCCGACTCCAAAGACAAGCGAGTCGAGACTAGGGCCCAATAGGTGACGAAGTGATTGCTAGGAAGGCTCACTTTAAGATGTCTGGATGGGAAATAGTAGAAGTGTATCGTAGAACGAATATATTGATAAGATCTCTTCTCCGTCGGTGATTGATATCTAAAAAGCGTGGGAGGCACCTCGATATTTATATTCCGCATCTGGGTGTTCGTGGCCTAGCTACTGCTCCCACCTTTCTCTCTGCGAACTTCGTAGACCCTGAAAACCTTTACCCCGCTTGACTCTGATTTCCTCGAACAGCAGCGAGGTTGTCCTACCCCTCTCCGCCCTTTGTCCATGCTAATCATAGTCACTTGAACCCTTTCACCGTGGTAAGCGGTTACTGGTCCCTTCTCTGCATACGGAGTAATCAGCCCCGGCGACAGACTTGTCAATGCAGGTGGATTTTCTATTCGTCTGCATCAACCCACAGGAGACATACTCTTCTCTTATCGCCCCAAGGGCAGTTAGGCCTCATTGGCCCCCGGGTGACCTTTCATGGGGTAGACCTTCTTCTGGCTCTACCTTATCATGCCTTTGGGTCTCGGTGGACGATCCTCTCTTGTGCGTCGTCCCCTCGGCAGGATTTTCCTCTGCATTCCTCCAGCGGCAGACTTGAAATCCGGTCTTACTACTCGCATGGCAGCCGGGGACTCCTATCGGAGTACCCGACCTCCCCCCGGTTGGCATCCATCCGTTGGTGCAGCTGAGGGATCCTTGCATGAGTTTATTTGCACAACCAGCCGACCGATTTGGTTTGTTCGACCTTGTCAGGATAGTCGACAGTACTCTCTTGAAGATTCAACAAAAACCCCCTGGTCGGTAACGTTCGGTGGTGGCGTAAATGATGGTTTTGGGCCGGCGTCGTATTGGTAGAAATCAACTCATTCTACAAATACCGCGACGGCCCCTGGGATCGAACACATCACCTTTTGCCGATGATCACGTGACATGCCCATTACGCTATGCCAGTTCGTCTTATGTGTAACAGTTTCACTGCTTATTTCTCTTCCTTAGTCAAACTAGACTGGTCTTGGTACCATGATTATCTTTATTCTTAACTCATCAAATGCTGTGTCCTGCTAGGTTCCCTCACCATGTTCGATATCCTCTTTGCGAAGCCGGTCTACTTGGTTTACTGTTTTATACAATCCTTTGATACAGCATGTATAGAAGTTACCAAAGCTTGTACAACATTCATTGTCTCATTAGGTTCTTAGCGCTTCCCACTTCCATCTTATATGGGTTTTGATGGGATCTATCTCAAGTTCTTCCAGGCTGAGAACAAAGCTGCTACACTCCAACCCTTGCCAGTGGGACTTGTATTGCCTTGGTTTCACTGTCATTTCCAAGTTCTATATTGCTTCTGTAATGTTGCTCACATCTCTTTGCTGTTGTTCCATGTTCTTTGAAGGTATAACTACAATGTCTAGGGAGACAATACAGTATATATCCCAGTATCTGCTTAGGACTCGGTTGACCCATCCTTTGTACTAGTTGTGTATCATGGTAACAATTCCTACCTGTCAGTGCATCCCTCACATGGGCAATAATGGCGTAACCTGGCACCTTCCAAGTTAAACTGTCTTCTTCTACTTAGATGGCCAAGCACTTAGCCTCTTATCTGATGTCTCGTTTATAGCCATCTGTATGCAATGTAGTCGGTTGGTTGTAGAGTGAAGTAGTAGCATTACAGGTAGGAAGGTGCCAAGATGATAGTACGAAGAGCTCACCCTCCTGGGTCCTGCCAACCTACCTTGTACTTACTCCCCACACCGGCTCTAACCCTGCAATTGACACCAAGGAGTCATGTATGATGGTCATGTCCTAAAAATATGTCATCTATGTGAGACCTATGTCTCACTTGTTGACTTGTGGGCAAAAGTCCTTATATTCTATACCTTGTAACTGTACATCGTACAAATGTATTAACCCATTCTAAGTTATCTATCATTCACAAGTATCTCATGAGAGACTTTATAGCCCCAACCATAACTCGTAGTATAAAAGCTCAAATAATCTTCCATAATGGCAAGCCTCACTGGTTAGCCCAACTCGGTTCTTCAAATATTCCATTCTTGGTCTTCCATGACATGAACAATCATACAGCCCTATCACGAATAGTGATAATCAACCCTCTCTTCCTATTGCTATAGTTCTATCATAATGTGCCCATTCCGTTGACGCACTCCCCCAGGTGTTTGCTTCTGTTCCCAACAACTCTCAAGATCTTTCTTCTCGCCTCCCATTCTCTCTGAGCTCCTGGAGGGTGGTGTTTGCACATTCAATTGTCCTCTACTTTGTTCAAGTTGTTCCCTCATGTGGCTGATTTGTTGTTTTTTCTTTCATGATAACCCCCAGGGCCTGATCTACCATTTCCTACAGGTTGTGAACCAGTTGGGCTTCGCTGTCTGAGTATAATACTACTTCTATATTTTCCTTGCTCTCCTCCCTGCTATAACATGTTCTTACACCTGCCCTGTATATCTGTATTCCTTTGTGGCCCCTCCTCAGTCTACTTCGGGTTCTATCTTTTTGCGGGTAATCTTCCTTGTTCATCTTTCTTCTTTTATGGGTCTGGCACCTATCTCTATTGGAGCCCCATGACCTTTCCCTCTCATATGCTTTCCTCCCATTACTGTATATCCGGTGGGCCTGTGGAAACTATCCTCCTCTTTGCTTCTCACTTACGTGCACCCATTACCCATCCCCATAGCAGTCAGTCAATGACATAGCATTGTGTTCTCTCCTTTTCATGGGTTTGATATACTTCTCCTTCACAAATGGTTTTCATTCTCCTCTGGGTGTCCTAGGGTTGGTTTGCGTTTTTCATTGTTCTTTTGCTGGTCTTGTGATAGTATCTAGCTTAGTCTCTGTTTGCCTGGTCAGTATTGGATTTCGAAGTCCTATTGGCCCAGCCTTGGCATTTACCCTCTCCGATCGTTATTCTGTTCCTTCATAGTTATGATCAGTTTCTGGTTCTTGAGGGCAGTTAATACCTTGATGCAAAGGTCCATGTCTGGAATGGAATGTCCGCACTCTGGGAGACCTGAGACTATTGCCAGCTGTCTCTTGGCATATATATCGTGGTTGCATTTAGCCTCTGCCATCATTATGTATGTGTATGCAACCAGTCCTTATTGTCCATCCTCCGACTTCTCTGCAACTATGCCTGAGCATACGAATTTCGATATGCCTATTGTAATAATTGTTTCCCTTTCGCGATCACACTGCGCCAGCATTGGTGCAGCTAGGATGTTCGCCTGCAACCCATCCACTGATTGGTCTTGTTCAACTCACTAGTTCTATTTGACATCAGGTTCTGGGAGGTGGTATTCATGTTTTACCATTCTTTTAAACCTTTTAAAAGGGCGGTACCAGAGGTAACAAAAGCTCATACAGTATACAATCTCCTATCGGTTTTGTCACGCTTCCTGCTTTCATATCACATGTGTTTTCACTAGATCCATCGCAACTCCTTCACTGTTGATGATGAAGTTATCATATTCCACTTCCTGTCCATAGAACCAGCATTTGCTAGGTTCAATGTTCCTTAATCAGTTCTGTATTGCTTCAGTGATGTTGTTAATGGACTTTTAATGTTTTTCCATATTCTTGGAATGCATGAGTGTACTGTCCAGGTAGACAATCCAGCATACATCTAAACATTTGCTGTACACTCACTTGGTCCATCATAGGAATGCTCTTGTTGAGTTGGTCAGCTCCAATAGTATAATCAGATATTAATATGTTCTGTGTCATGTGGCACAGGTTGTCTTCTATTCAACCTCTGGTTTTATTATTATGTTGTAATTTGCCTCCTTGATGTTGAGTTTGGTGAAGTATACCGCTGATCCTAGCCAGTCTAAGGTCTCGGAGGTCAATGGTAGTAGGCACCAAGCTTTCCTTGTTGTCTCATTGAGGACACAATAGTTCATGAATGGTCTCTCTTGTTAATTGTTCTTTTGCCCACAACCAGATTGGTGAACCTCCTTCTTCGATAGAGTCTCTGTTCTATTCTCATTGCACGTTCTATAGGATACCCCTGTTAATCTCCTGCAATACTCTTTCATTTTAAGTCTAGATCCTTTTGGTAGGAAATTCACTCTCACTATTGAACTTGATTCCCACATCCAACCCTTTTCAAAGTATTAGTACTTTCCTCCAGTCTTCTTCTTAGACAAGTTTCCCATATAAATGCTATTTCCTTGGCGGTGGACTGGCTTCCTGGCTCTTCTTTCTTATGCCTCTAGTGTTGGATTTCGGGTCCCCTGCTGAAGTTAGTTTTAACCAGTATCTGCTGGTCTTGATCCCGTCATGCTTTGAGAATTCAAGGACTTCCACCAGATTAGTACAACTTCCTGAACTCTGATACAGTGATTTTACAAATCACAATTCACTTCCCACGTTTTCACTAGTTGCAGGTTGTTTAATCCCTTCTTCTAAATCCTTTTATTGCTGCGACAGTTTCCTCCAGGATCTCCAAATCGTGGAGCTCACATTCTGCTATTTTTTTGATGATGAATAGTGGCACTTGATCACCTCTTTCCACCCTGTATTCTTTATCACTTAGGTTTGTCAAGACACCATTCAAATCACCTGCATCATTTATGTCTATCACTTCTGCTTTAGTTCTGAGTCAGTATTTGTCTCCTAAACCACTGCATGCCGCAATTTGTCAATATGTGTCTGATGGTGGTCCAAAGGCCATTGCTATAGTAAGCACCTACCATCCACTGGCAGGTATTGTCTGTTGTTTATCAGTATGCAGGTTAAGCTCTGCTACTCTTACTAAACTCTGGCTAGGTACATTTATCTTGTGGGACAATTTCTTAACTCAGGTCAATTCATTGACTTTACCAGTTTTGCACGCTTTATTCATTTACGGCCTCAATCATGGAGAACATTATTCATACATACAGTTTCAGAAGATCCAGTTCAGGGGTCCCATATACTACTAGTGAACTCAGGAGATATTCAAGTGAGCACTGTTTATTCACAGTGGTGATTTGTTGTTTTCACCCTCAATTGTACAACCTGGTCGCTTTAGCCATGGCATTGCTAGGACTGGCTCATGGCTTTGTAGGTTGGCTATGGAAACACTTCCCAGTTCTCTATCACTGTCAATATTTATGGGGACTAGCACCATATGTGTGGCAGCCTACCTTACTTTTGGTTCTATCCACGAGGTGTATACTGTTTAGTTTGTAGGCCTGAATGGTAGTGAGGCCAGGTTTATCATATATTTCTTTGTTGATAAAAATCTAGCCTCCTCTGGAGTTGATCCTCATGTGTATCACAACTGTTTTGTCTTTTCCATCGAATAGTAGTTATCCATAATATGATCTCCTCCATGTTTCCGAGTTCTGCCAGTAATGTTCTATAGTAGTTAACAAGGTTGGTGGGTTTTAGTCATGTCCAGTCACTCTGGCCACCTGTTCCTAGGGATAGTTGCGCATTTCCCATGCATTTCTTTAGGTATCTGGATTTATCCCCAGTAGTAAGATTCGTAATGGTATTAGTTTGCCTGGCGTAGCAGTTCCCCAGAAGAAGGAGAAGAGAACTCAGGAATACGGTAGTTCAAGTGAATCAGCCAAAGGCTATCAAACGAAATGAAAACCAAGCAGGTACTCACAAACTCCTGAATGCACAACTAAAGGGGGTTAAAACCCAGGTCTTCTCTTTGCTCACTACTATATGAACTAATGGTAAGCACAGGAATATATATCAACAACACAACAAACTTATTCTCCCATTCAGCTATGTTCCCCACTCACGTTACAAACTCTGTAGCCATCAAAGCAAAACGAATATCTCTCAACCCATATTCACTGGTCGTCCAACCTTTCGGCCCATACCACAGCCTTGACATCTTTCTATACATTCTGCCTGGCCTTACCTATACTTCTTGAACCCTTCCATAGCTTAGCGCATTCCTGCGCTCTGGACGATATCCAAAGGTCCTAGCCTGTATGTCCCCGAGAAGTACAAACACATGCCTGCAAGGCCAACCTACCTGAACATGCCCATAGCTGAAAAGCCTCTGCCACAACTGAAGCAACGAATGAATGTTTGCTTGATAAACTATCATGCGAGCATGCCAAGCCGTATCTTGCAATTTCGCATACTTCTACCCTCTGAGTCATACTTACCATGCAGATCAAAGACTGTGCCTTTAGCATGCTGCTAATAATATGAGATTCACACGTCCATCTATTTCCACCATACCATGGTTTCCCCATACTGCTCTCCCCATACTGCTCTCCTGATACTGTTTTCCCCATTTGGTGTTTCCACTTAGTACAAACCCACTAGGCTCTAGAATCACTCTACCTTTCCCTGGCTCTGATTTTTAGTGCTGTAGTCAGTCACCCTATCAGTAGTGTGTAGCTGCTGGAACTCTAGCTTATAGGGCAAGACCTTTTTCCGCATATAGTGGTAGTGAACAGCGATATCCTTCGTGCACGTGTGCAACTCTGGGTGTGTACCTGTACAATAATACCATGATTATCAACAACCATTTTGGGTCCTTGGGGACCAGTATCTGGGGTATTTTCTTTAAGACTTGTGCTGTTGCTCTGCAATGCAGTGATGAAACAGGATACGCGTAATAGCCTGTTTTGCAGTATAGGTAAGAACCATATATTTGGCCTTTGTGGATAATAGTACAGCAGTCTGTTGTTGCTTGCCTGACCATAATACTGCTGACAGTATAGTTTTTTCCCCAGGTGTCTTGGTTTCAGTTACGACACATTTATATCTTATAGTACTTTTTTGAGTACCCAGATCACCTGCCTAGTCTTTGTCCCAATACAGGATTTGGTACAGGTCTTGGGCAGTAAAGGAACTGAGTCCGAATTTGAGACCATCCGCTTTGCTAATATAGTGGAGTAGGTGTTTAGCAGCTAATATATAGCTGGTCTTCAGTGTATTGTTCAACCTGCATAGTACTGCCACTGCATATCCACTATGTGGCCACGTAGACAGTATAAGATACATCAGACTACTGATCATCCTCCTGTAATCCGTCTCATCCACCTTGTTTCTCGCCCAGAAGCACTTATACTTGCAGTATCTTGTAACTGGGTTACTGGGTTTGGTAGAGTAGATACAGGATATGCACCGGTGAAATTAAAGTCCTTGCAGATTTCATGGACATAGGCATATTGGCTGAGGATGACTTGACCTTGTTTGTTAATAATCTCAATACCACGGAAATGGTGAGCCTTTCCCAGATCGCTAACCAGAAACAGGTTTCCTAGCTGACTTTTCGACTGATTCACTGTTTATCTCAGTCAAATCAACAGAATATTATCCACCCAAATCAGCGCCCAGCAATAGTGATGGTTATGTTCTTTCAAATGTCCTCCATGATCCTCCTTACTTCTCGTGCAACTCTATATGCCAACCATGTACTTGTTCCATAGTTCATTCCAAATCCTCCCAAACTGCTTCAAACCACATAGCCTTTTCAACAGTTTGGAGACCTTGCTACTAGCAGCACCACTGGCAGTGTGTTTTTCCATATCCAGAAAACCCATGATATGTATATATATCTCCTGCTCTAACTTTCCTAGCAGGTATGCAGTCTTGATACCACTGTGATCAATTTCGTAACTCCTGGTAGCAGGAAGGCAGAGGATTATGTGACAGGATATGAGTTTACCTACAGGGGCAAAGTTTTGCAAATTATCAGTTCCATAGTGCTCTGTGAATTCTTGTACTACTAGGTCGGCCTTATACCTCTCTACCTCTCCTCAAGGTCCTCACTTCACTCTGAATACCACTCTGCACTTTACATGTACTCAACCTTTCTGCAAATAAAGAATTCCCACTGTCCAGCTATTCCATGATAGAATTTAGCTGCTCATCTATGACAGTTTTCTATTCTGGCATCATGGTTGGGTTGTGTGCTTGGGTGTAGCTATGGGGCTCTTTCGTCTCTTGGGATATGGTAGAGAGAAGGAATGAATAGTGGAATCAGATTGAGGCAAACCTTTTAGCATTTTCTTTGCGAGGCCGCAAATATATGAGGGTTGGGGTGGTAGAATGATTGCACGGTCTAGGAACTTTTGATCTTTCTTGTGTATCTGAGCTTGCCAATGGTAGCTTCTTTGCTTCAGCTTCTGGTTCTTCTGCAACAGCTTCTAGCAGTACTTCTGGTGGAGCTTTCAGCAGATCTTCTTCCTTCGCTGAGGACTGTATACTAACAAATACTTTCTGCTCTTCTACTTCTGACCTGTGTCATAATCCATTACCTTCTTGTTTCCACACTACCCTTTCCACTGCTCTTGCCTCTGCAGTATCCTTAACAACCGATATGTCATGTACCACTGGAACCTTTCTTCCAACCCGCCCTCAATACCGGTTTGTCTCTTCCAATCCAACCACTTAGCACTCTTTTTCCACCTTTCTCCCACTTCCTTCACTGGACATTTAGCATATAAAATAAGGCCTGTATACTGAAACCAATAGGATGAGGTAAGTTATAGTGTTTGCTTGTCCATAGGTGGTAGCGGGTAGAGGTTTTGCAGCTACTTGGACACTGGTTTCGCATCTAAACCGTGATATAGATAGCTTACACAAATAGTGTATGAGACAATTTGCTCTCAATAATTATTGCATCTGCTGGTCGTATAAGTATCTGATTAGCTCTCTGGCAAACTCTATTTTGTTAAGGTAGGTCCAAGGCTGTTTTTTCATGTCAAACGGCGTATCCTTGGAGATACTTAGTTCTTTGGTGTCTAGTATATTCTACCATATTATCACTCCTCCAGGCCTTGTTCTTGATTCCTGGATAAGTCGCAACAAATGGCATGTATTCCAGAAATTTAGAAAATGGAAGGAACACCTGATAGTGTGAGTAGATCGGAGTGTATTTAGCATAGTTATCGATAAATAGAGGTAAGCAGCAAGAACCCCCTTGTGAAGCAGTTTTGACATGTCCGGCAATATTGGTATAAACCGGTTGCAGTAAAACCTTTGTGGTACGGGTTGAGGGTGAATGATTTGAAGTATATGTGTACTTTGCTGAAACCGTAACTGGTATGGGTTACTAGTATTTTATGTTTGGTTTCATAGTATCATTTGATACTTGTAATGTTTCATGTGCTATCAGTTGATACAAACATTATTTTATATTTGGTTTCACAGTATCGTTTGATACTTGTAGTGTTTCGTGTACTATCAGTTGATACACACATTGTTTTGTGTTTGGTTTTGCAGCATCGCTTGATACTTGTAGTGTTTCGTGTGCTATCGGTTGATACACGCAATGTTTTGCAATATCGCTCATACTGGAGTTAAGCGATATGCTGTATTTAAAGACCGCTGATTCTGCGATGGAAACAGCAGACTTCGACAGACAGTATTCTTAATATACTTAGTTGAACGGTTACTTCTTTGATCTCCAATTACACCCCGTTTGAAGCCTCCTTTAGCCTGCAGCACTCGCTTCATGTTGATCACGATGCCATCTGCTCCTATCGTACCGCTACGTGACTAGGGCCTGGTCCGAACACGTTACATTTTTTTAACCTCAGCAAGTGGTTAAGAAACCTGCAGGGACCTGGTCTGATCAACCTACGAAAAGTCCTTTAAGCGAAGCCAGCATCGGGGAGCGGCAGAACACAAGAAGTTCGGCTCTGCCGAAACGACACAATTGAGTCATTAGAGACTCGGAGTGGGAAGCAGGTCCCACGAGAGGGGCTTACCAAGAAAAGGCAACCGAAGAAACGGATAGGGCCAAAGAGCAATTTTGCGATCGACGAGGCGGAACGACAACTTATGCGAGACTTGGCCAAGCAGACCTTCAGAGACTCGACTGACGAATTAGTGAAGGCAGCAAACACCCTTCCTGGGCTATTTCCCACCAGCCCCAGTAAAGGAAAGGGACCGGTGCAACCACCGAAGAAAGACAGTATACCTACTGGAACACCCAAGAAGGAAGAAAGTCAAGAAGAAGGATCAGATCACGCGGTAGTGAAGCAGCCATCAGACGATAACCCTAGCGAAGATCCAGATAGCTCCTCAGACAGCAACTGGAGTAAGGACAAACACGAACACAGAATGTCTGAAGGAGAATCCGACGGGCCACCCGGCCCAGGAGCCGGGCGAGCAGGACCTAAAATCAAACTCCCACTGCTACCGTCATTCTCGGGCGAAAAGGACGACCTAAAGCCTGAAGTATTTGACCGGTGGGTCATAACAACATCGTAGTACCTTACCCTACATGGAGTGGACAAAACCAAGGAAGGAAGCGGAGCGTACTTGGGAAGCTTCTATACCGGAAAAGGAGAGGAGGCATACCACCAAGCTATGAACCACTATGCGAGTGGGGAAAATATTGGAGGAACGACCCTGATAAAGTACTTGAGAGAAAGATTCCAGTCCTCGCGGAACACGGGGGAACTATACAAAAGGTTCAAGGATATCCAGCAAGTACGAAATGGCAAAACAGAGAGAATAACCCTGGTCGCGACGGATCTCTTGATGTATCATGGACGATTGCCTAGTGGAACAGTTTCTCAGTATACGCTGAAACAGAGATTGTATGAAGCAATGCATCCCAGACTACGTCAGGAGGTAGAACCCATGGAGGAGGATGATGATTCCTTTGAAAAGATAGTAAAGCGGGCCGAACGGAAGGATGCTATCCTGTATGAAACAGGAGTTTACCGAACCCATGTGCCACAGCAAAGGCATAGCAAAGGATCATCATCGCGGGAAGCATCATCGCGGGACAATACGAAGAAGGATAAACCATACCGCAAGGACAAGAAAGACAAGAAACAGAAACGACGCGAGGAAGGCACGTGTTACGAATGCGGGAAAAAGGGGCACTACGCAAAGGATTGCTATTCGAAAAAAGGAAAAGGAAAGGCCGCTAAGCGAGAGACAAGCACGAATCACATGGAAGCAACTGAATACGACGAAGTGGAAATTAACTCGGTTGAAATGGAAAGCCTACGAACACAACCGACGCTGGCAATCAAACCCCGTGACGCTCTGGAAGGAACAATTCACATAGAAGGCCACCCAGCAAAGGTACTATTTGACACGGGAACGATCGGCTGCGACATAATTAGCGCCACCTTTATCTCCACCCATGGAATCCCAACGGAACCACTGCCCCAACCAACAACAGTCAACATGGCTATGAAAGGATCCCGCTCCTCAAGCCACAAAAAATGTGGACTGACCGTAGGAATCGGAAAAAAGAAATGGACAAATCAGCAGATGTTGGTAGGGAACTTGGCGAAATACGATGCCCTGATTGGAATGCCCTTCCTGAAAAGACATAATGCTCTGATCAGGTGTGGGGACACAGCAGTGGAATTCCCAGATGACAGGTTACGAGTGCTATGCAAACCAACAAGCGGGGAAATCCGAGCCGCTGTGTCAGAAGCCACCTCAAAAACAATAATGGAAGAATACAGGGATGTATTTCCGGACAAGGTCCCTGAAACGCTACCCCCAGTGCGTAAGATTAACCACCACATTCGACTAAAGGATCCAACCGACCTACGAAACCAACCAACATACTCGATCCCAGAAGCCTACAAGGAAAAACTCATGAACTGGATAAACGAGAAATTACGAAGTGGAGTAATTGTACGACAGGAAGTTCCCGGAGCGGCTCCGATGTTTGTACAACCCAAATCAGACGGAAGGATCCGCCCCCTAGTGGATTTGAAAGTAAGGAATGATAACACGGTCATGGATAGTCCTTCAATTCCAAACCAACAGCAGATCCTTAACAGGATAGGGCGAGCAAAGTTCAGGAGTAAGATCGACCTAAGCGATGCATACTTCCAAACACGCGTGGAGAAGGACAGTGTTAAGTTCAATTCATTCAAAACACCATTCGGAGGCTTTGTGAGCAAAGTCATGCTCCAAGGAGACATGAATGCACCAGCAACATTTATGCGAATAATGGAGGACCTCCTAAGCGAATATTTACATCACTTTGTATGGGTATACATTGATGATATCCTCATATTTTCAGACACATCAGAAGAACACGAGAAACACATACGCCAAGTATGTGATCGACTCAGGAAGGCAAAATTCTTTGCAAGCAAAAAGAAGTCAGTACTGTTTGCAGATAAGCTGGAAGTATTGGGACACATAGTGGACAACGAAGGAATCCATGCTTCCCCCCAGAAAATATCATCCATTGCAGAATGGGAAACACCAAAAAACAAGAAGGAATTGCAACGATTCCTAGGAATAGTGAACTATGTGGCCCAATTCCTTCCACACCACGCTACATTGACGGCACCACTAACCGACTTAACGGGAAACGCCGAATTCGTATGGACAACAACCCACCAGACCGCATTCGAGATGGTCCGGAAATGGATACTCGACCACCAAGTCATGCGACCAATAGACATACGAAACAAGGAACCAATTTGGTTAGTTACGGACGCCTCAGATTTAGGAGTTGGAGCATGGGTGGGACAAGGACCCACTTATGAGACGGCATGACCAGCCGCGCTACACAGCAGAAAGTTCACCAATGCTCAGATGAACTATGGGACCACCGATAAAGAGGCCTTAGCGATAGTGGAAGCGCTTAATCGGTTCCACAATGTACTAATAGGAAATTCTTTCACAATAGTTACAGACCACCAACCCTTAACACACCTGCGAACGGCCAAGAACCCAAGCAGGAAACAGGTGAGATGGCTAAGTGCCTTGGGAAAATAGGACGCAAATATAGTCTACGCACCAGGAAGCACGAACTATTTAGGCGATACCCTTTCCCGCATATATGAAGGAGAACCAGACTTGCATCCACTCTACGTCCACGATCATACGAAGGAATTGGATGACATCTCGGATAACACGGTCTACGAGCAAGAATCAAACACAATGGAGCCCATGCAGGAGTTCTCCCCTACTTCCACTCCTTTCTCCTATCCGAAGTACCCCAACGAAACCCCTGTACCCCCTGAAAACCCGTGCGCAATTACTGCAGGAAACGATTGGGGTGACCAGTGTACTCTGCGAAGTACACCACCCGAAGACCTCCAACATAGCGCTCTACACTACTCACACTGTTACGTGGATCATTGCCCATATCATTAAACCGAGACCAAATTTACGAACCACCATCCTAGACGACAGGGAAAATCGACCCCTTGCCCACCTAGGGAAGGACCGAGCGCCCCAAGTACAGAAATCAACCCGAGCCCTCCGGAATCTCCCGAAATTAATGACTGGGAATGGCAACAAACCACCAGCAGAAGACCAGTTAGTGCAGGAGAAGGGCCGTCCACCCTTGCCCAGCCAACGCCCAGGTCTTATGCAAGTCCGGCACTCCTAAACCCGGAAGCCCCGGCATTCCAGATGCCGGAGCCAGAACCAATAGAAAACCTTACGACCGAGACAATAGCGGTATTCCGAATGCCAGGACCTGATAGCCCAACACCCATGAGAGGAGCGGAAAGGCTAGAATATCTTACCAAAGAGACAATAGTCTCGGTAATGCCCCTGACAATGACAGAATACCGGCGTGGGCTTTTCGATGTCTTAGAAGACAACGAGGAGGATGACCTACCTGAGACAACCAGAGGAAGTGAAATAGAAGATGAACGCGACACCTTACAGAGAGTCAATGAAATGATCGGAATGTTCCAGCACACATGGTCGCAGCATACCAGAAAAAACCAATTTGGAAGCAGGTAAACGAGAATATGGAATCCGCAGGAGACTTGTCCTCGTACAAGGTGGCAAACGGAATACTATACGCAAAAACCAGATACGGGGAAGACTGCCTGTATATCCCGAAAGGCCCTGGAGACGGAAACACGATGTTAAGAGAATATGTTATTAGCGAAATTCACAACAAGGGCCACCACAGTGTGGAACGAAACTTCCGGTACGCAACAGAGTACCCATTTTGGCCTGAAATGCGGAAAGACTTCAGAGCGTATGTAGCCCAGTGCCACACATGCCAGGTGAATAAGGAACCTACAAAATTGCCAGAAGGAAAGGCCCAAACAATTACCCTGCCATCAGGAATCTTCGAATCAATGGCCATTGATTTTGCAGGACCCTTCCACCACTCATGGGGATACGATACGATTCTGGTTATGATGGACAGGTTTTCAGGATTCACGTGGCTTATAGCTACAACGAAGCAAGTAACAGCAATAGCAACCTGGGAACTGCTACCCAACAAAATATTTACACCCCATGGCTACCCAACATCTCAAGGGAGCGATGCGGACCCCAGATTTGAGTCACATGTGTGGAGACAACAGTGTCGATCGTTAGGCATTGCACACATCAAGGTGGCACCAGGCCATCACGAAACCAATAGACAGGTCGAAAGGGAAATTCGAGAATTAAAGACCGCTCTCCGAAACCTAGTCAACGCCAGACAAAACAATTGTTTTGATGCCATACCAGAAACAGCTGCATACCTGAATGCGGGATGGTCCGAAACTCTCCGCATGTCACCATATAAAGCCACTTTCGGAAAGAATTACCCACTACTGCCTCTAGCAAACTTCAAGAACTCCGTAGTACCGGCGGCCGACGAATTACTAAACAGGCACCAAGCAATCCGGAACGCGGCATTCAATGCGATCAAAATGGCACGGTTTAGAAGCACGAGAAGGGCAGCAAAACGATGCAGACACCGTACACCGATAGGGAAGGGAAACTGGTTACTGCTATAGGGAAGTTTAATCACTACAGAATCAGGACGTAGCAAGAAATTGCAATGACGGTGGGGTGGACCTTTCAAGATAATTAGATACGATGAGCATACACAAAACTACACGGTAGAAATGGATGGCAGAATGTACAGAAACTAAGAAGCGACATTCCATGCTTCCATGGTGAAAAAATACTCCCTGAACGATGATATCTCTTTTCCTGCCAGGAGCCACCCAAAACCACCCCCAATCGTGGTAAACGAGAAACCGGAATGGGAAGTGGAAACCATACGAGACCACAGACGAGGTTATGACCGCGAGCAGTTCCTAGTTAAATGGGTGGGGTACCCGGAAACAGAAAATAGCTGGGAACCCCTTGAGGGACTGGAAAACGCAATGGAAGCGGTTAATCAATGGTGGGAAGACAAGAAAACCGGAGGACGAGCTACCCCCTACGATAAACCATGTGACGGTGGCGTGGAGTCCAACCCTACCAGAAATCCAACACCTGCGCCCAGACACAGACCAAGGGATATAGCACGGATTTTGGTCAGCCCACTTCGAAAGCGATTTCAAAAGCAGCGAAGATGAGAATCGGGTAATGGAAGATGAAGCGGCATACCTAGCCCGGCTGGCCGAGGCGGAGTACTGGCAATAACAAAAGAAAAAAACACTCCATCCAACAGCCTTACGATGTCAAACTATGAGCAAGTACCTTGGAGACTGCGCCATCAGCTTATGGGACTGTTGGTGAACCGTGATATTATCCCTAGACAACACCTTACCCACCGACTATTCATACACATCTGCAACAAATGCTTAGAAATAACAACAGAATCGACGGGACGAATGTGGGGAGAATCAGTGTCAGACATTTTTCGCTTCGGTAGCGGGTGCTACCTGAGCACAGAAAAATGTGATGGTTGCATGGAGACGGAAGAAACCGAAATTAAGCAGCAACCCCCTTCCTATGAAGACCTAAGCGAGGCCAACACCTAAGCGAGGCCAACACCTAAGCAAGGTCACCATCGAAACATAAATACCACCCACCAGCCCCCTAAACCATCGAAGAAAACAAACCACCCTACCTAACCCCCAAACCTTTAACCCCTTGCAAAATTATTCCCCAGATTACAAATTTACCCTTACACGAGAAAGAAAAACCAAAATGTCGATCTACGCAGAAGTCAGCATCAAGGGACAGGACCCCGTTTTGGGGTACCTACTTTACCGAGAAATCATTTCAGAAGATACATACTGGAAGATTTTCTACATCGATCACTGCGAGGATTGCGGACGGATCGCTGTCGAGATGGAGGAATGGGAGGACCGGATAGTTCGGAACTTTGTGGACCGGCCACATTATTGGGAGTCTTGGTGCTTTGTGCGCGGAGCGCCGTGCGGGGAGTGCTTGGAAAGATGGTTGGAAGGTGCGGAGTACATGTTGCCGGACGACTTAAGATTGCTGCACGATAGGGATGACGATGAGGATGGATCCTATCCTGAGAATAGCGGGACTACCGGCCTTTAGGAGCTCATTGGGATTTCCTTGGATTGTTTTGTTTTGGTAACATTGTTATTTTATTTTGGGAGTGTAACCGGTATGGGCTACTAGTATTTTATGTTTGGTTACATAGTAGGGTTTGATACTTGTAATGTTTCGTGTGCTATCAGTTGATACACACATTGCTTTATGTTTGGTTTCCCAGTATCACTTGATACTCGTAGTGTTTCGTGTGCTATCAGTTGATACACACATTGTTTTATGTTTGGTTTCAGAGTATCGCTTGATACTCGTAGTGTTTCGTGTGCTATCAGTTGATACACACCATGTTTTGCAATACCGCTCATACTGGAGATAAGCGATATGCTGTATTTAAAGACCGCTGATTCCGCGATGGAAACAGCAGACTTCGACAGACAGTATTCTTAATATACTTGGTTGAACGGTTACTTCTTTGATCTCCAATTACACCCCATTCGAAGCCTCCTTTAGCCTGCAGCACTCGCTTCGTGTTGATCACAAGGCCATCTGCTTCTATCGTACCGCTACGTGACTCGGGCATGGCCCGAACACGTTACAGAAATACAACTAACACATATTAGATCACTGTAACACCCATTGATGGATATCTGTGAATGATTGTCGGCTAGTCGTTTGACTTTATCCAAGCTCATATGTCCATGGCAGCGATGCCTCTCCATGAGGATCCCATGCTTGACATTTGACATGACCGGCTTCGCTACTGCTGCAACTGACTTTGTTTCAACTTGTATAGTCCCAGAGTCTCTTGGGAGAATGTACGCATTGTGCGCAAGTCAGGCTATAGTGAATAGCTGTTTTCCATACTGCATAGTAACAGTATTTCCAGTAAAGCTAACCATTCGGCCAGCTGCCAGAATACAGCAGATAGATACCAGACCACCACTACCTAGTTTTGGACCAAATATAACCCTTCTTGATATCCGCGGATTTTTAACACATTCAATATCAATACTCACTAGCATATTACACTCTGCCTTAGCCTGCGTGGTAGCTCAATTTACAAAATAGATTGAGGTATAATAAGGGGCCATGGTTTCAAACTGCCCGTTATTAGAAGTAATATGGTCACTGGAACCAGAATCGAACCACGCTTCAATCACAACACTTTGGCTGATTTTCACCTATCGCAGTCCATACTTAGAGTGATCTCTACTCTCTATGCTAGCTCTGTTGGCACTTTCCACAGCAGGAAACCTTTCTCAGGTGAACCTCTCTTGCACGACCAAGCTTTCTTTTCCCCATAGCCTACTGCTTTCCCTGGCACCTATTTGGCCATTAGCCTCCCTGCTTTCTGAAAAAACAACTGTCTTTACCAACACACTGCGACTCATCCTTCCCCTTACCAAATCAACCTCTTGAACCTTTCTCTCAGCCACTATAAAAGGCATTTGTGGCATCTTGGTCACTACCAGTACTCTTGGTATGTGTCAGCTACTAGTGCTCTAGTACTAGCAAGTGACATATGGCATAATACCCAGTTGTATCATAACCACTGTTCTTGCAGATGGAGTTACAGAACAGAGAGTAGGACCAGGGTAACTTGAATAGCAGAAGATGCTTTTTACTGCTCTCATATTGGGCTGCACAAGTGTCAGTGAGCTGATAGAGCGGTTTCTCGAGACTGAAAGTTTAGTCCACCAGGTTGTCATCACGAGACTCCCCCTTGGACAACTGGTCATGCAGGAACCAGTTACTAGCCTCATCCTTTTCAGCATAGTATGTTTCCAGTTTTTTCCTCAACTCTTGCGGTCTCGCTTCTCTGCATACAGGTCGCCATGTGCACTATCTAGTAGCCTACCCAGCATCCTCAAGGCCTTGGTAGCCTTTTGCTCAGGTAGGGTTCGGGCATTACTGGTCTCTACAGAACATTCTGTCTTACCACAAACAACTGGCAAACACTCCTTTTCAGCAAGAATGTCAACAAGAGCAAGCCTCCGCTCATAATGGTTAGCTGGTTTGAATGGTGGCTTGATGCACAGCACTGCAAGGTTATTCACCTTTAGACCCATTTGTGGCTATACGACTAGGGCCAGGGGCCAGCAATCCAGCTGACAAGATTGGCTGATAGAGTGGCGTGCGGATATAGTATTCGCAATAACAGCGGGCTGGCAAAAGACAATATGATCAACCTGCTAGTGGATAGCATCAGTTTGGGCTGATTACCTTTTCAATGTCTAGCTGGGGGGAATATTAAAACATGATCCTTGGGAAGTACAAGTGACGGGTAATGAAATGATATAAAATGCCAAGTGCTGACTTACCAACTTATGATCGCACAACCAAAGGGGGGCAAAACCCTTCACTGCACTTTTTCCACTGCTGTTATTGCAACGGGGGCACCACTATGAAGATGTATCCCAAGGTTGTGACCACACCGAACAACTTCAAACTCATCCCCAATAGTTCATACAGATATAAGAGTAAAGTAAACTGTAAAACCTAATATCGTTAAGCCTGATGCTTCACTCATTTAAGTTCTTGAGAGGATCGAATGTTGGAGTAGGAGAGTTCTCGCATACACTTTCAGGTAGCTTTATCTTATGCCTGAACTCACCCATTAGTTTACTCCAACCATTCGAGCAGACACTTCTCTGCTAATACTGGTCCGACACGTCTCCTGGCATACCCTTCGGGCATGCATGTGTCGACACTCTCTAGGTGGCGTTTACCTTATATAGTTATCATTCCTGCTTCGCATCTCCATTTTGCCCTCTGGAGTGAAAGCTTCATCGCATCGGCGTCTAGCCAGTGGCTAACGGTCAAGACAGCTAATCAACCAAACTATCTATAACACCCTTCCTATATGTACTGTTCTTAACATGACCCTGGAAGCTACCATGAGCGGTTTATCTATCGGCTATTGACGGTTCTCAGACTTCCAGTATCTTCCGCAAGAGACAGTAGTCCGGGAATGATCCAATGGGCGCTACCCATGACCATTACCGCGGATCTACCTTACCTGTGGTAGGAATCATGCTTTTAGTGTCTCTGCACTTCCCTTTCAGAGCCTATGGCATTGGGGACACTTTTGGCCTTGGTAGGTGTAAAACTCTCCCAGTCGCACCAGCACCACCTGGGACTACCTCTGGGACCCCCACTGGTGAGACCTGTTAACTCCGTCAGCTTTAGTCCGCTTTACTAGGAACAACTTGGAGGAGGTACTTCGCCTTCCACCCTATGCGCCCCTGTATATCTTGTGAACAGCACATGCGCGACCAGATGGCAGCGACCTATATCGTGTTGCAAGCGGGTCTGCAAAGATCCTTCTTTGCTACACTGCACCCAACTAGGCAACCATTTGCCCATGACGTCCGGGCCTCAAGGGGGGGCGGGAGGGATATGATAGGAATACGGGCTCCAATTTACAGCCTTTTCGGAGCTTCATAGCTTCCCAATAGCATTTCCCAGAACCCCAGATTCCAGCATAATGCATGGCTTTGCATGACAAACATTCCCCTCATTTTTCCCAAACTCCCCAAGCGACTTCGTACTGAAAGGTAGGGTAACTCAGGACTATGGGCCGGGTAACCTGATCCTGATAGTAGGGTAACCTTGTCTGGTGGACAAGATAACATTTCCCTCTTACCCGGTCTATCCCGTTGCCGGAGATAGATACTTCTGACCTTTCCCCAGTTACCCAGCTTAGCTGAGTAACTGCACCTTCAGAAGTCCCTAAGTACACTGATACCTCTCCCGGGTGTGCCCAGGTACCTAAGTACCTGGCCAGCTAATTCTGTTCATCTCGAAGCCCCACCCTCGGGTCTCCCCATGTCAAGTACTTATTTGTTTCAACTTGTAT